>FYEU01000299.1:161245-324574 GCA_900188575.1 Geosmithia putterillii | reverse complement strand
GGGGGGCGTTGTGGTGGTCTCAACTGCTTTCTGCATCCGTCCAATCATTGTTTGATATAGTGTCGCACAGTCGCATATCATTCGTTTTCGTTTCCGTTTCCGTGTGGCACGTATTAATAGTATCGTCGAGACCGGTCATCCAGACCGACAACCCAGACCGACAACCCAGACCGGCAACAATCCAGACACCAAAAATAACTTCACCGCACCAATGCACGAGACGAATAATACAATGTAACGAGCTTCTCAACTCCTGCCCCGCAAAACGAGGGAGGGGAGGCCAGCAGAGACAGGAGGGAAGGGAAGAGAGGGGAGACAGGGGAAGAAAAGAGCCAACAATGCCGCGCTGCTAGCAGTCCTGCTGCTCGTCCTGCTGCAACTCGCACTCGTACTCCTGTCGCCCTACTGACTCGTCCTTCAAGAGCCCCAACTCCCTCTAGGATGCGCCCACCCGGCCACGGGGCCCAACCAGTTTATTAAATGCCAAATAATACTAGTATAGAGTACTCCGTACAAACGCCAAGTTCGGCCGAGGGTGGCTCACGTGCGATTGAGCCTCCAAAACGCCAAGGTAGACGAGGTCAAAGCTCGGCGATAATTAATGGCCGGTTGGGTCTGGTTGGCCAAATCGGAGAGGAGCCGACAGACGTGATAACATGGTTGCATGGTTGCATGGCAAAACGGGCAGAGAGCGGGGATGAGGAGATGAGGAGATGAGGGGTTGAGGGGTTTGAGGCTGGCAAACTGGGTTATTACTATGGTTAAAGAAGCATAAAAAGAGACCTAACAGGCTGGGCCCAATCATCGAGTCGTGTCCGGGGGCAAAACGGTCCCACAGACGAAACCGGTGGGTCTCACCTACTGACTAGCAGCTAGCAGTCCACCGGCTGCGACGATACAACAACGAGGATGGGCAAGAGATCACCGTCAAAGACTCTGCCGTCCCACTTGCAGCCATCTTGGCACGCCGAGATACGATGAATCGACGTAAGAGTGCAGGCCTCACGACCCTCACGACCCTCACCGCCCCCGTCCACGCGTCTCAAGAGTCAAGACACCTCCGTTGCCTCCGCCGTGGCGCTCGCCATGGTACCTCGGTGGAGAGAGACCCATGCAGCGTACCCGTGGGGTTGCAACGCAATCGCACTCGGTACTCGTGAGTCCGTCGTTCGGAACCGTTGCAAGGGCCACCTACCGACACCTCTACCGACCCAGGCTTATCTCGAGGGCCTTGTTCGCAGTCAAGACGACCAACAGGACCGTTTCCCGAAACCAAGGGGGCCCTTGTACGTAGCAGTCTTGGCAACCCGCCGTCTCCAGCTGCCCAGCTTTCCTCCATGCCAGCTTGGCCGAGCGCTGCACCATAGCCCGGCTTGTGCTCCGTAATCGTGGTATTGCCAAGTAGTATTACTCCGCAATAATAGCACACTGTCATTGAAGCTCAACAAATACGCTCTTGCCAAGATCCCGCAACTTAAAAACTATGCCTGCCCCTCCTCGTTTTCCTTCCCCTCCTCGTTTTCTTTTACCATCAGAATTTGTCTCTTGTTGTCAGTTCCATCGGTATTAGCTCGTTGTCAAGACATCCACCTCTGCCCCTCGGCAAACTTCTCTCTGGGAACCTCGTCAGATTCCTGACGACCCCCTTCGCCCTGCAACCATTGACTTCATCTTGATGGCCACCATTTCCACTTGCCGCCACATCTCAACCACCCTTCCGGCCAGTGTCTACGGCCGGATCCATCCCGTACCGCAATAACATTAAGGGAGCCCTTGTCCAGATCACCAAATGGCCAAGGATCAGAAATCCCAGCCCCAGGCTGACCACGTCAGTGGCCAGTCCAACCGCCCCATCTCCAAGCCTGCCCACAGTCTACACTTCCACCATGTAGCCTCTGAGCTCAAGGCCGACATCTCCTCAGGTCTGTCGACCGCAGACGCCCAGTCTCGTCTCTCTGAGCACGGCGCCAATGACCTCGGCGAGACTGCTGGAGTCTCACCGTTCAAGATCATCATCGCCCAGATTGCCAACGCCATGACCCTCGTCCTTATCCTTGCCATGGCTGTTAGTCTAGGCATTAAGTCTTGGATTGAGGGTGGTGTCATTGCCGCCGTCATTCTCCTCAATGTTGTTGTCGGTTTCTTCCAGGAGTACTCGGCTGAGAAGACAATGGACTCGCTCCGGTCCCTCTCCTCCCCCACGGCCCGTGTTGTCCGCGACGGTAACGTAGTAGTCGTCCCCACCGCTGAGATTGTTCCCGGAGACATTGTGGAGGTCAAAATGGGTGATACCATTCCAGCCGATGTCAGGTTCGTAATATTACACCAACACTCCGATCACCCAAAGCAAGAAATAACAAATGCTAACTCACACCCCCTCAGAGTCTTTGAAGCTGTCAATTTTGAGACCGACGAGGCTCTCCTCACTGGCGAGTCACTCCCCGTCCGAAAGAACGAGAGCGCCACCTTTGAGGAGAAGACGGGCCCCGGAGACCGCCTCAATGTGGCTTACTCCTCGTCTACCGTGACAAAGGGTCGTTCTAAGGGTATCGTCTTCGCCACCGGTGTCTACACCGAGATCGGTGCTATTGCCTCGGCCCTGCGCAAAAAGGACTCAAAGGTCCGCGAGGTCAAGCGTAAGCCCGATGGTTCGGCTAAGCCGCATCGTTATCTCGAGGCCTACACTCTCACTCTGTCAGACGCCGTTGGACGTTTCCTCGGTGTTAATGTTGGCACGCCTCTCCAGAAGAAGCTATCCAAGCTGGCCATTCTCCTCTTTGGCGTGGCTGTCGTCTGTGCCATCATTGTTCTTGCTGCCAACGAGTTCAATGGGAGGCAAGAGGTTGTTATCTACGCCGTGGCCACCGGCCTCTCTATGATCCCCGCTAGTCTCGTCGTTGTCCTCACCATCACCATGGCCGCTGGAACAAAGCGAATGGTCAAGCGCAACGTCATTGTGCGCAACCTTAAGTCCCTCGAGGCTCTTGGTGCCGTCACCGATATTTGCTCCGATAAGACGGGTACCCTAACCCAGGGAAAGATGGTGGCCCGTGGTGCCTGGCTCCCTGGAAAGGGAACCTATACAATCGAAAACTCGACATCTGCCTTTGACCCCACTGTTGGAGAAATCAGATTCCACCCTTCGGCCCCCAATGACATCAAGCTCAAGGCGGGTGGTGACGAGTGCGGCACCATTTCCAAGGCCGATGATCTGATCAGCAAGGGAGGCGAGAGCCTCAACAGCTTTCTCGAGGTTGCCTCACTGGCCAACCTGGCTACCGTCCATCAGAGAGAGGGCAAGTGGGAAGCCAGGGGTGACCCCACTGAGATTGCTATCCAGGTCCTCGCTGCGCGCTTCGGCTGGAACAGGGAGACGTCCACAAAGGGAGAGAAAGCTCCCTGGTCCGACATTGCCGAGCTTCCCTTTGACTCTGACGTTAAGCGCATGTCCGTCGTCATGAAGAACAACTCCACAGGCCAGCTCATGGCCTACACCAAGGGTGCCGTGGAGCGTGTCATCAAGATCTGTACCAAGTACGCCGCCGATGAGTCGGGCAAGCTTATTGACATGACGGATGAGTTCCGAGACGAGATTCTTAGCCACATGGAGGCATTTGCCAGCCTCGGCCTCCGCGTCCTCGCTCTGGCCGGCAAGCCGTACGACCATCCCCTCAACAAGGGTGACGAGGTCAAGCGCTCCACTGTCGAGAACGACCTGGTCTTCCGTGGTCTTGTCGGTCTCTATGATCCGCCTCGGCCCGAGTCGGCCCCGGCCGTCAGCAGCTGCCATGCCGCCGGAATCTCGGTGCATATGCTCACCGGCGACCATCCGGGCACGGCTAAGGCCATCGCCATCGAAGTTGGAATTCTGCCTGCCCGTCTGGATGCTGTTGCTGCTGATGCCGCCAAGGCTATGGTCATGACGGCTTCCGAATTCGATGACCTCACTGATGATGAGATTGACAAGCTGCCAGTTCTACCCCTAGTCATCGCCCGTTGTGCGCCCTCGACAAAGGTCCGCATGATTGAGGCACTGCACCGCAGGGACAGGTTCTGCGCCATGGTAAACACCCTCCCTCACATTCCCGCCCAGTGGCTTCTAGGCCACCGGTACAAAGTTTCATTGTGGAAATGTTGCTAATCTGATATGGTTCTGACAGACTGGAGATGGTGTCAATGACTCCCCATCCCTCCGACGCGCCGATGTAGGCATTGCCATGGGACAGGCCGGATCTGACGTCGCAAAAGCAAGTTACCCACCCCCAAATGGAAAAGGTGTTCTCCGCTTACGCAACCACAGGACGCTTCGGACATCGTCCTCACGGACGATAACTTCGCCTCGATCGTTGCCGCCATCGAAGAGGGCCGCCGCATTTTTGACAACATCCAAAAGTTCATCCTGCACGTGCTGTCCGAGAATGTGGCCCAGGCCGTGACGCTGCTGGTCGGTCTAGCCTTCAAGGATAAGAACGGCCTGTCTGTATTCCCCCTGGCTCCCGTCGAGATCATATGGATTATCATGGCGACGTCTGGCCTGCCGGACATGGGTCTCGGCTTCGAGAGGGCCGTTTCGGACATCATGTGTCGTCCCCCGCAGTCACTCAAGGCTGGTGTATTCACGACTGAGTTCCTCGTTGACATGGTGGTATACGGTCTGTGGATTGCGGCGCTGTGCCTGGCTGCCTTCTCACTCGTCGTCTTTGGCTTCGGCGACGGCTCTCTCGGCAACGACTGCAACAACAAGTACAACTCGTCGTGCGAGACCGTCTTCCGCGCTCGTGCCACTACCTTTGCCTGCCTCACCTGGTTCGCCCTCTTCCTTGCCTGGGAGATGGTTGACATGCGTCGCTCCTTTTTCCGCATGCAGCCTGGTTCTAAGAAGTACTTCACCCAGTGGATGTACGATGTCTGGCAGAACCGCTTCCTCTTTTGGGCCATCATGATTGGCTTCTTCACCCTCTTCCCCCTGCTGTACATCCCGGGCCTCAACCGCATCGTCTTCCTCCACACGGGCATATCGTGGGAGTGGGGCATCGTCTTCATTGCCGCTGCCTTGTTCTTTGCCGGTGTCGAGGCCTGGAAGCTTGCCAAGCGCATCTACTTCCGCCGCGCTAGCCGCAAGACGCTGGGTCTCCCCTGGAAGGACATGGACAATGAGCAGCGCGTCTTTGGAGAGTTCATCCAGTACCGCTCCGAGTCGGAGGCCAAGTCTGACTCTTCCGGTACTGGTCTGCCCGCCGATGGCGAGAAGAAACAATAAGCAAATGCGGTGACATGTTTTGTTCTTTCTGGGCCGTCATAGGCCAAGGTAAAACAAGGCAAGGTATGCCGCCACCCACCCACCTATTGACAGTGCCCTTGTCGCACAATGTCAATCTCTACATCGTATTGATTGGTACTGTTGCTACCTTCTCTACTCCCTTCCGCTCCCCTCTATTCCCCTCTTACCCTCTGGGTTGTGGTCCTGTTGTTTCTGAACATTGTATCCGCTGGAGAAGGTATGGTATTTAGTCCCCTGAGATCCCGCAAGGAAATGCGATGTGCATCGCGCGTATTACCATTGTCCTTTACTCCATCCCTCTCATCTCTTCAGGCTATGGCACATTACTGTCTGGCCTGGAAAGTGAAAATGGATATGATAAGGATACTAGGAGGGGTATTCAACATCTCCCTCCCCAGATAGTTTGCTTAGTATAGTCGACTCATAATAGTATGGTGATTCTTTGAAATGTCAGCTACGTGCCCATGCTCCTACAATGTGTGTGTGTATAGGTATGGTAATACGTAAAATTTCCTTTCTAGATTAAAATATCGTTGCTAGTTCCCAAAGTGCTTCGTATGCCTTCCCGTCTATGTCGTGTGTCATATCTCATAAATATCCGACCGCATGGCCCTCGACACGGGCGTCTGCCTGCTCGACGATCCACCGGCGGGGACCTCGTACGTCATGTACTGACCCTGCTCCCTCTCCATGGCGAAGCACCGCTCGGCATATATGCCACGCTGGTTGAGGGCCCTCCACGTGGGACTGAGCCGGCGAACCATGATCCTCCGCCACCCGCCCACGTTGATGGTGATGTGCTTCCAGGGCAGGTCAGGGCTCAGCTGGGTCCGTCCGTTGGCCAGGAGTCCGAATATCCTCGCTGCCGCATCGTCGTCATTTTCATCCTGGGGTATGTCGTCGTTTTCATCGTCTATTCGTATCGTCGTCTGGACGTGTAGCGTGAGCGTGTCAAGACGCGGGAACTGCAGTATGGCCCTGAGAAACTCCTCTGGGTTGCAGAGCCGGTGGTCCATGTCCAGTTCTAGGGTGCGTAGCCGTGGGAGGTTCCTCGCCAGCGTAGCCAGGTCGTGCGGGTCGAGCGTTGGACACCACGTATTCTCGGATGAGAATCCGACGTGGTCGCGTAGTCGCAGGTCCTCCAGGTCGTTGTGTTTTAGTATAGAATCCAGGGGTAAGCGCTGAACGTGGCACGTCGCTCCTAGACTTGTGAGGCCTTTGATCTGGTGTCGCAGAAGGCTGTACAAGAGATCGGTGGCCTCTCGCCTACGGTCCATCAAGTGAGCGCTCCAGTCCTCAAGCTTCAGGGACTTGAGGTTCCAAAGTGCGCCGCGGGGGACGGAGCTGAGAAAGTTGTAATATGGGACCGACGAGAGCTCCAGAGACTGGAGGCGGGAGAAGTCCCAGTGCTCTCGCACCTCGCTCTCCGAGTGGTCCCAGTCGTATGACCCGAGTGAGAGCTCTACCAATGGCGGCATGCGCTCCCCTGGGCTGAACTTGAGCTGGGTTCCCTGCCCTTTGTCCTGGTAGTGGAGAGTCTCGAGTTTCCGCGAGTGAAGAATCAATGGTTTCAGCGCGGATAGCTGACCGGTGAGCGGAGGGGCCGGACCCGCTACCCTCACAGACACCAATAGGTCGCCAGGGACCGCTCTGAGGTACGTGTCACTGTCGAATTGCTGCATTGGGAGGTTTTCGATGTGCAGCCTAGTTCCTTGCTGCCTCATACTGTCCAGATCCAAGACATCTGCGGGCAGCCATGTCTCGTTTACGTTGAGTTCGTCGTGCTCGAATCGCCAGCTGTGAGGCTGTCAGTTAGCCGGGTACATCAACCTGGGCCAAACATGTTCCCCTAAACGTACGTTATAGAAGAAAGTGAAGACGTGAGCGACAGTATCCTCCTGATCCCTTCCGGGTCCAGGGTGCTGCGGATGATGACATTCTTGGTGAAACGGGCAATGTTGTCGAATAGTGTCTTGGGGTAGACTGTCGGGGCCTCCACGTGGACCAAGAACTCGTTGAGTTCAAGTGTGCGGTACCATACGGGCGTGGCAATCTCGTTCAGGCCTTTGGAGACCTGCAGTAACCGACGCAGGGATCGGGTGTCTGTATCTCGTAGCTGTTGCCGCACATTGCTGTGAGTATAGGTGTCTTTGACCAGTTCGGCGGGGTAGAGGGGGTGCTCTGCTTGCATACCTGCTCGCACACAAGAGTCTTCAACTCCGAGCTGAGGTGAGAAAACGATGACCTTGATGTATCCATGTAATAAGTCTTGCTTACATCAACGGTCGCTGTCCGGAATGTGGACGAGACCTTGGCACCGAGAGCTGGGCTAGGACCATGACGAGTTGACGAGTTAACAAAGACTTGTGTTGTTGTCGAGGACATTTTCTTATATGTGTAGAGCGATCAAACCGGAAACATAGCCCATGGTTCAAGGGGGTGTGCGAAAGGAGAAGAAGGAGAGGAAGAGTAGTGTTCCAGGTGCGGACTTCTCCGTCTTCAAGTCAAAGGAGAGGTGGATGAGAGGAGTGCTTTAAGGCAAGGCCGTTGGGCTTGGTACATATAAATGGGCAGGATGGAGCACATGTACTACTACCTGGTATTAGTAGATACCTCAGTAGTAGGAACTGTTGGACCACTCAATCGGGAGTAAAACAGAAGGCGGACCAGCATACGGAGTTATAGCTGAAACTAATAAGTCGGGCTGCGGCTGGGAGCCTCCAACACAATTGGGGTCCGGGCCTATGGGTCAATCCACTGAATGTGTCGTCATGGGCTAGAAAGCAGGGTGTTGGTTGATCAATAGTTACCTTGCTTGCGAGTGCGAATATGAATATGCATTGCCAGCTCAAGACCAGTGCACTGGTTGCCTCTGCAACATTGCATGGCGATAGCCAGCCGCAGACTGACAGGTAACAATCGCAACCCCTTTCTCTCTGTGAACCTCGGCGGCTGCAGAAAATCTTCTGTGGGCTCGGCAGTGGTACTTACACTCCATGCCCGTCGGTGTGTGAAAGTGATTCACCATACGGAGCAAAGTGGGTGTGGGGATTTGGTGTGTACATGCGTCGCCGGTTGACTTTTTTGCTCCGTACCCGTACAATCTCGCATGCGTGTACGGATCGGTAGGTGCGCCGCGAGAGGTCAGAGGCGGTCGAACTGGGGCAAAGAAGCTCAGAAACAAGACAGCGACAGGCTTTTGGGGAAAGGCGGCGTTTCGCAAGAATTCCCCAAAGGGGAACGCTTCAATTGCCACAGCCAATCGCGTTTTGCAACGGGGCATGGAGGGGCAGACAAGAGCGACTAGTAATAGTCTACCCGAGTCCTTGGTATTGTGTTTTTGCGAAATTCCAACCTGGCAACCTGGGCAAGGGACATACTATTCGCTGAGTATTATTATTCCTGTGCTGTGTAACTCGTAATACTGAGCTTGGGAGAAGCCATCAGATGGCAGATTCGGAAAAGGCAGGGCAAGAAGAAGAGCACACAGGCCGATAGAAGGTATGTTCGCGGGTGCTCGCAGATTTCTCAAGACGTGAAGTTTCGTTGGCAGAATGGGGTCCTTTGATGCGGGTCTGTACAACGTCAATTAAGCGGGTGTGCTTTCTGATATTCTGATGCGAGTGGTCGTCCACTGGTGACGAGCATCGGGAAGCAACTGCATGCAATGCGGCGTAGGTAGCATACCCGCAGAGAGGGGTCCTGCTCTGCATGTCTCGGCCAGGCGGGGTCTGGCATTGACTGGTACAGTGTACTCTTGCGAATCCGCGCAGGGAGGCTACACCGGTATGGTAGTGGAGATGGCGACCGTCCATGTTTGGGCCCATCAGCCTTCGTTCTCATTGCCTTTCTAGGCAAGGGGAGCACTCGTCGGATATGGAGCCGTGCAGAAAGTGGATACATGTCGGAGAAGCCAATCCACCTGCGGACCATGTACTGGTAGTCAAGTCTTGGTAAGACGTCAATACAAATGCAGTGTGAATATGCAGTTGTCTGGCCGAGGGCGGGATGGTCAGTGGCGAGATGCACGGGGAATTTCTGTGCGGCGGACGAAAATCCATGGGTGTGAGCGTTAAGGTTCTGGGACCAGGGGAGGGGAGGAGCGGCCCGTCGCCCTCTTTCCCCGTCGGAATAATTGACGGATAGACAAAGGAGCGATAGCTGCTCATGCCTCTTGTTCTAAATTCCATGGAATTCTACCTGATGCTTTCTCTCACAAGTAACACTTGTGTCACATTGGCAAGATCCATATATAGAAGTCGCGATGTTGAGGATCCTTCCTTAGACCAACCCTCATGTCTCTCGCAGTCGCTTGAAAGACAAGCAACTCATGGCGACGACCTCGGCTCAATGTTTTTTCGATTATGCCTATATGCGTTGGAAATTGATATATCACAGAAGAGCTCTCAAGACCTGCAGAAAGTAGGAGACGTTGCGATATTGCCAACAGCTCACACCACACTAGCGACGCACGAGCGGGCCTCTGGTGGTAGCCGCCCGCCCCTTGCAAGGCAACAGCCAATCCGCCATAGAAAAAAAAGCTTGAACAGACATATGCAACGGGTGGGAAGACAGCCCGTTTGTCCGTCAATCCGTCCACAGTGTACACCCCTGGTGTCGATCCCCCTCCCGGCTCCCCTTGTCCGCTGCAAGACATGGAATAGCGACTAATATCCGCCTGTACGGGCAGTCCTTCAGCACTGCTGCAGCAGCCAGGGTATCGTTTCTTTGCTCGTGCACCTCGGGGAAAACCTTCATATAACTCTGGAGAAGCTGTTTGCTACCCTCAGGTATAATAGGGAATCCCGCGGTGCTTGCATGTTGGGTCAACAAGCTTTTGGGCCCCGAGCCAATCGCATATAACAGCGCGTTGTTTTGGTCGCCGGTCGGCTATTGTCTCGCCGCGCGCCTGCAGGATCCCTCCGCTTTTTTTCAGGCCCTATCAAGGCTGTTGTCTGTCTTCCTATTCTGGCGTTTTATGCGAACCTGTGGATACTAATACTTGGCGGCAACTTCTCTCTATCCACAAGAATTGCGAGTCCAGGATAGCGAGTCACGGTGTCAAGTCACAAGACAAACGGGAAAGATAGGGCACAGCCGGAGGGCAAGTAGAGGTGGAGTAAGAGCCATGCTGTCTTTGTCTCTTCCTCTGCAAAAACTGTGTGTACAATAAAATCCAACCATTCATTTGATATCAGTAATGTGCGTAATGCTTGTCAACAGCGCGTATGATCAAGAGACGCTCAGAAAACAAGGGTTGCTCTTGCAATTCCATAAATCAACCCAACAAGGATAGTAATAGACCAAGGGCTATAACAGAAAACAGATCATGCCAGTGGGAGAATCAGAGAAGACAGGAAGGAAAGGGGCGGTGGTTGGCACGGGTCATGGTAGTTTTAGTATCGATACGCCGGTTCCTTGCCGCCAGACGGGGTATCGGCATAAGCGTCACGGTCAATGGCAACGATCTTGTCGGAGCCGCCGTCTGCAGCTGGAGCAGTTGCACCAGGGGTAGCAGTGGAAGAAGAAGAAGCAAATGGCCTGTCAAACGGGTCGTGACGTGTGCGTGGTTCGTCAGACTGTGGAGGATCACGGAAGGGGTCCACGTCGTCTGCCGCTGAGTCATGCGCCGCCGACCCCGCAGGACCAGCAGAAGAGGCAGAGCCAGAATAGATGTCGTACGCAGAACTGCTGCCAGCGCCACCATTGGCAGTCGTCTGCTTACCTTTCCCATTGCCCGCTTGGGAAGACGAGAAGCCTAGTCCAGGAAGCAGGTCAGGCTGCTGGGATGACGACGTGTTGGTGGCGGTGGCGGTCGGCCACTCGTTGTTGCTCGTGTTAACCTCGGGCAGAGCGCCGCTGCTGAAGGCACCGCTTCCAAAAGTGCTCTGGCCATTGTCTCGGGAGGCGCCGTCGGTCTCGTTAACGCCCAGCTGCTTCCGAGCGTTAAGGACGGTACGCTGGTGCTGGTTCAGGGCCGTCTGGAGCTGCTCGTTTGTGTCGATGAGGGACTCCATGGTATCGTTGTCAGGCGCGGGGTCGTCAGACTGCATGTATCCCTGGATGCTGCGCGAGGCGCTCTGGCAGCGGTCGGCAAATTCCCTAATCAGCTCGTTGTCGAGAACCTCGGCGGGAGGGGTGTTGATGACGACCTGCTCGAGGAGCTTGGCCGACGTGCGGGCCTCCTCTAGCCGGCTCACCAGCTCGACAGGGTCGGGTAGGCGTTTTGCCGCGCTGATATTGTTTCGACGGCTGCTGCCGTTGCCGTTAGGGTGAGGCCCGCGGGCAAAGTAGTTTTGCGAATGGGGGTTCGTCGGTAGGGGGGAGGATGCGGCTTGCTGGAACTGGAGCTGCTGCTGTTGCTGGAGTGAAGAAGGGATACGTCCGTGAGACTGGTCCATGACATCAGGTCAGTATAGGATAATAAACAAGGCTTAGAGAGAAGAGGAGGGAAGAGATAAAGGGGGTCAGGTAGGTAGGTATTCCCACATTTGCGTAGTCTTTGTAGGCCGTCTCCTTTGAAGCCTTCCACATGTTAATGAGGGGTGCGAGATTCTCGTCCCACGACCTCGTGCGCTCAAAGTCATCGAGTGTCTCCATGAGCATGCGGTGCACCCTCTGGTCTCGGACGTGTTTGAGCAGCTTGCGGCAGCGCTCGGGGAAGTCGCCACCCAAGTTGCGTGTGAATGTCTCGCCCGGGTTGTCGGTGAGGATGCGCACCAGCATCAGCGCGTTGTACTGCCACGATGGCCGGCTATTGTACGACTTGTCGAGGAATTTGCCAATGACGCGGGCGCACTCGGCGGCGGCGGCGGGTGATGACTCGGCCGCGTCGACGATTGGGGGGAGGAAGAGGATCTCGTCGCCTTGGACATTGCCGCCGGATTCGCAAAACGCTTTCTATCGTATCACCGCAAGTGTTAGCCCCCCTGGGCGCACAGAGACAGGAGAGGGGAGGCGCATCCTCCAACGTACCACACTGGCCCGCGCCGATGATTCAGGTGTCTGTCCAGGGTTCGATACCGCCGCTGTCGGTGGTGCGCCGTCGTCAGAGGGAGCCGATGGGCCTGGGCCTGGGGAACCTAGCATGGACGGAAATAGGTCAGCGCGCGCAATCACAACTGGGCTGCCCCCTCTTCCCCCCCCCCCCGAGGTCCCAACTTACCATTGCCTCTCTTCCTAAAGCTCCCGATGACCTTGTTCATGGACAAGCTCTTCTTCATAGCCTTCATCTTGGGCGCGGTTGGCGGTGCGGCGCCACCAAACGAGTCGCGTTTGTTGGGAATGGGGGGACAGGATGACGATGTGGTTGGCGTGTGGTGTGCAATACGAGTAGAGGTGCCCGGTGCAGGAATATACAGTTAGAGGGTTAGAGAGAGACGGAATGAACGCGAGGTCCGTCTAAAACAGCGCCGGTCGCCAGAGTGTTTTATCGTGCGTGAGAATTGGAAGATGGGCGAGGCAACCTACGCAACAGAGTGCCAAGGACCCTTGTCTCGCTCTCCTCTCCCGCTGCGCACGCTGCGCACAGCCAACCCTGTTCTTGGGTCAATTGTGGCGCTGTCTTGATTGGCCTGCCCCCCCCCCCCGACTTGACAGCCGTGAAGATGCCAATATTAATTAAACGCCTGTTCCCTTCAATGTTCTGTCGCCGGGACCTCACAGGCGCTCTCATTATATTCTTAATCCGATGCCTATACTCTTTTTCCACCTCTATTTCCAGTGTTTTCCATGTCTTGCTTGATTTTGTTTCAACCAACTGCTGCCTATGTCGTAATATTCCTCGTAGGCCACATGACGTGGGGGAGCCATCCAAACTCCGAGTCGTACGGGGTAATACACCAAGTCAGTACGAGTACGAGTAATACTCCATAAGCCTCCCATACGTACGCGTACTCGTACATGCAACGGTGACCACTGGCAAACATGGCCTCTCTTCTATTACTTCTCTTGGGCTTGGAAAAAAAATAAGCACTCCTCCCTCTCATTGATTTACCTTCAACCGCGCCAGCATGCAAAGGCAAGCATAGGTATCCCCCTTCCACTCGTACAAGGACTACAAGTACCTACTCCATACAGATGTCGACGTAAGAACCCCTAGCCCCGGTTCTATACCCCGTTAGCGCCATTGCACAGCCTCCAAGGCCCTACGGAGTACGTACGGGTACGCAATCAATCATCGGGCCGTCACCCCTCTTCTACATAAGAGCTCAGGCGCATGATGTCCTACATACGGCTTATACACACATAGTTGTCTACGCGTGCCTCTAGTCGTGCCTCTAGTCGAGAGGCACATGCATGACTGTCTCTCCTCACATGGCCAAGGCCAAGCCATGACTCGTCACCGCTCGTCATGCTACCGGTTAACGACACAAGGCCGCGTAGGCGTAGGCGTAGGCGTAGGCGTAGGCGTAGGCGTAGGCTTCACATCTCATAGCCCCGATACCACTGACAGTATCTCCATAAGCCATGTATCCATAACAGAAACGAGATTGGTTCCGACGTGATGGGCTGTAACAATGTATTACCACTGCAAACTACTACTCCTCTTCTCCGTCAGACTCTTCCGTTACCTGCTCGACAACGAGATTTCCGGACCGCCCAATCTTCTGCCCCATCGTCTCTTCCGTACTAGGCTCGTACACTTGGCGGGGTAGCGTCGATGCAATGCGGAACCGGTACTCGTGCTTGTAGTCCTCTGGCTTCTCTGGTATCTTCTCCTCTATAGTCTCATTTGATTCGTCCCGCGGGTCGTAGCACTCGACAAAGGCGTAGAGTTCCTCGAGCGGCGCGTCGCTGGGGAACCGGCGGATCACGCGTCCAGACCCAAGCTCTTCAGGCATCATGAGTGCCACGCGCACCACACTCTTATCCCCGGCGGGTGGTTCGGACAGCAGCCTGGGGGACCTCCAGGCCCTCCACTGCTGCCTCTTGGCCTCAAGGGCCTCGGCCGCGGCCGCCTGCTCAGCCGCCTCCCTCTCTGCGCGGGCAGCTACCTCAGCCGCCTCTTTGCGCTGGCGCGCACGTTCCCGGTCAATCGCCAGAGACCGCTCGTACGCCGAGTCCTGCTCAGTCCGGAGGTTCCTAGTCACTTGCTGGGCGGACCTCTCGGCGCGAACGCTTACGAGCTCTGCACCGTACTTGTCCATGGCACCCTGCAGCTCCGACAGGTAGGTCTCGGCGGGCATGGGCCCCGTGAGGCGCTTGACAATGCCCATGCGAGTGCTGCCCTCGCGAGGGGTCAGGCACACGAGCGCCGTGAAAGGGAACTTGGTGCAGCTGTACTCGGTCGCCACCTGGTACGCCTCTGAGTCAAGCACGTTACCACCCCATAGGACAATGTTGCTGGTCGGGTCAGCGATGAAGGATGCCACCGACAAATCCAGTAGTGTCTCCCGCACGAACGACTCAGTGTCGTCGTGCTCCGGCGAGATGAGCACCACCAGGAGGAACTTGAGCTCCTTCTTGGCCTCGTCGTGGGCCTGTGCAATACCCCCCTCGTAAAAGGGGAGCTCGTTGGGGCCATACTCCTCCTCAAACTCTCTCTTAAAGCGCGCCGCCGTATCCCGCGGCATCAGCATCCGCCGTCCGCCGCTGCTCCGAATTCCGGTTGCTCCGCCATTGCTGGCCAGCAACCGCGGTCGCACCGACGCCGGCAGAAATGACAACATGTACACCACCGTCCGGAATAGGGCCGTCGCAGCCGTCCAACCCCACCCGAACGGTGCCAGAAGCAGTCCAACGAGCCACGGCGGTCGTCGCGTCGTGGGCTGCTGTGGCACTATCCTCGGCGCCGGGTCTGTACGTTCCCTCCTCGCACTTTGTGAGGGTTGTCGGATCGCCGCATCCCACAGGCTCTCTTGCAGATTCTCGTGTCGTGCCGTTGCCCGGGGTATGTCGGGCGCGGCCATGGCTTCGGCCACCGGGTCTGGCCCCTCGCCGTCGAAGAATTTGGCAATGGCAATCTAAAGTCGTACCAGGTCAGCAATATGTCTCATCTCTTCACTTCGATCAAAAAGCTTGGAACGCACCTGCACGTTCCATTGTGACCTCTCCAGCAATGGAACTGCATCCTTGATCTCCTGGTTCGTCACTTGCGTGTACTGCTCCAGAGCCTCCCGCTGCGTCGGAGACAGCGAGTTAATGTCCACGTCGGCCATGTTCTACAACTAATCCTCGTGGGACTATGGCCCTCTTCTCAACTCCGGTCGAAAGAAAGATGGCTGCAGAACATGAACTCGGGGAAATTCGTCGAGGTGATGGTGTGCTGCCAAGGATAGGTAAACCGTGTCAACAAGTGTAGCGAATGTATTGTATCAGCTGACACTTTTCCGCACGTTCCTGGTGGAGAGCCTCGTCGAATACAAATCTCGGGAAACACACGCAGAAAAGAATGAACAACGAGAGAATGGTTCTATCTCCACGGGAGCAATGAGCCAGTGTTGCGTGGTTCAGTGGGAACTCTGGTGAAGCTTGCCGATGACGTTCCGCTCGTAGTGTCCCCGGTAAATGCGATTGCAGAGCTGTAGGCTGCAGCTGCCGTGTGTGGGACAGCAATGTGATATGCCTCAACCGGGGAAGAGAGCATATTATTCACATAGGAGAGTTCAAATGTGGCTGAAGCCCACGTTCAACATTATCCGTTAACTAAATATTCCCCTACTCCCGACACCGGAATGCCCTATAGGTACATATCAGCATGATACGATCTAACTCGGATGCAGCGTCATTGTCCCTCGGCCGATGTACCTCACCATACAATTTTTCGAGGGCTGGTACATTCAACTCGAGGTGGCAGCGCCCCGTCGCGCGGCTCGCATCCTCCCCCACCAGTCGGCGCCCGTATCGACTCCTCCTCCCATCAACTCCAACTCCAACCCCAACAACCACAGCCGTCTCTGTCCCGTCTGCCCTCGTTTTCCCTCCGTCCACCGCACCCACCTCTGCTACCGTTGGTGTTGCTCCTGGCCATATTGGTCGAGCCTCAAGACACGTTGCGATCCATGGGCGGGACGTCGCCTCTGTCAATTGAGCCATGGGAAATGAGAGCAAGAGCCAGGTAAGCCTGTGCCCTTGTCTGCACGGCGCGCGAATCCCCTCCTCCCCCACTCTCACTCTCCTGCTATCGCACAATCCCTACCATTGCCAGCGAAACACGGTTTTCGCCCACCCCGTGGGTTGTCCGACATGCGTGCCGTTCGCGCTCGCTGACCCTTCCCTTCTCCCTTCCGCAGACTATATAGTTCCTGCCAAGGCGGCCGCCTTCTTTACAGCGCGTCGTAGCCAACATGTCAGCAACGCGATACCAGACTAACGATGTGCGTCGCCAGGTCGGCTCGCCGAGGCCGAAAGGGCGTGGTATGAACCCCCTCTTCTCCCCCGCACCCAGGACTGCCTTGCGAAACGAGATCGAGACGTCATGTGCGAAACTGGCCACCCGGAATCTTGAAATAGGGTTGCTGACTTCCTCGTTCCACCTCGTTGTCCTCAGAAAATAAAGACACCCTCTGTCGAAACGTCCTGATATACGGTCACTGCCGATACGAAGACCAGGGATGCACATTCAACCACGACCAGAACCGCGGCAAAACTAGCCAACCAGATATGTGAGTGGCGCCGACAAGAA
Source organism: Geosmithia putterillii (assembly GCA_900188575.1). Lineage (NCBI taxonomy): Eukaryota > Fungi > Ascomycota > Sordariomycetes > Hypocreales > Bionectriaceae > Geosmithia > Geosmithia putterillii. The sequence goes on along the minus strand of FYEU01000299.1, from coordinate 307,667 downwards.
TGCAAACACATGCGCATGAGCGAGGTGGTGGTTATTCATATCAGATGTTGCTCGCCCGGCTCCATGCTCCGAGACAAATAACTCAGTCACAAAACTCTGAGAGCAGGGTAACTTTCACCTGTGACCTACCAAGTGATCCGATCCACAAAGGAGAACATAGGTTCTTCCCGCTGCGGCAGGTACTCGGGCCATATAAGTATCCCGGAATGCAGCTTCCTGCCTGTGTAAACCGGATGAGTCTTCGAGGCGCAACCAGCAAGCAAACATCGTGCCATGAACCATCGCGGCCCTCCTCATGCAACCATTATCTGCATACCAACCTGCAGCCCATATATCTATCCGAAAATGGCTAACCTCATTCTTTTTTCATCCAGTTCTAGAAGGGCCCTAAATGTTGAATCTCCATCATTTACCCCAGCGACAGCTTCAGCAACCAAGAAAGCGACTATTCCCACCCAGGCGGCCAATGCCCCTTCCTTCACTCCTCGCGGCCTAGGATGTAAGTTTGTATCATTGCACGGGAAGGCCGTCGGCCTTACTTGAGCTTCTGTACTGACGCACAATGCCGTCAGCCGCAACCCCCACCGGTGTGCCTCCCGGACTTGGTGCCGGCATCCCTACTGGTCCTGTGTCGACGCAAGACCCCGATCCGTCTGCATTCAACCCTGGAGCCATCCGCGAGTTCACTCCCAGTTATGATTTACACTCTTCTGTACGTTGCCTCCTTGCATGGATTGTTAAGAGGACTGTCCTGCTAACTCTATTTCCAAAACAGGTTGCCTCGCCCAACGGCGCTGCTCAGGATGGGCCAGTATACCCTGACGCCTTTGTCATGTCCTCTGTCGGGAGCGCATTGCCCACGCCCCAATTCAACCCCTATGCAGAGGATCACAGCGGCATGGCCGCTGCCGCTGGTGCAACCAGCTTCTTCCAGCCTCACAATGCTTTTACTGGTCCTTTACAGCCTCTCCAACACCATCTGTACGCTCCCTCAAACGGTCGCAGGGACGACCTCCAGCCCTACCAACGCACGACTTCCGACTTCTTCATGCCTGAAGATCTACGTCAGGAGCTGGTCAAGAAGCTGGAGGCGACCAACCAAATGATGCCCAACTCACAATTACCACAGCTGGACAACTTTCATTCCCTTGTGCCCCTTGATACCACACATAGGAAGAACCCGAGCGTTTTTGGATACACAAGTTGGGTTTACAAGGCTTTCTCCGTTAAGAACGGACGTGCTTATTCCCTCAGGAGGCTTGAGGGATACCGTCTGAGCAATGAGAACTCCATCAGATCCGTCAAGGAGTGGAGGCGTGTCGTGAGCCCCAACGTCGTTAGGATACACGACGCCTTCACCACCAGGGCATTTGGCGACAGCTCCCTCATCTTTGTCCAGGACTACCATCCTCTCTCCAAGACCCTTGCTGAGGTTCACCTGGCTCCCAGCCCAGTTCAAGGCGGCCGCTACCAGCAGAAGGCGCCCCCTTCCGAGTCATTGTTGTGGTCCTACATCAGCCAGATCGCTACAGCCCTCAAGGCCATCCACTCCATCAATCTCGCCGCACGATGCTTGGACGTAACGAAGATTCTTGTCACGGAACAGAATCGCATTCGGCTCAACGCCTGCTCCATACTCGACGTGGTCCACTTTGAGGCGCGGCGGCCGGTCTCAGAGCTGCAGCAAGAGGATCTGATCAACTTCGGTCGGCTGATCCTGGGTCTGGCTACCAGTACCCATCCTAGCCTCCTGAACAACCCGCAGATGTCGGTCGAGCAGGTTAGCAGAATGTATTCGGCCGAGCTGAGGGATACCATTGTTTGGCTCCTCACTCCCCAGCAACCCCCCGCGCAGAAGGGAATAGAGGAATTTCTTAGAGGGATTGCCCTCCGCCTTACGACGTGCTATGAGGAAGAGGAGCAGAGAGGAGACGAGAACTACTCGGTCCTTCTGCAAGCAATCGAGAACGGGCGGGTGGCTCGGCTGTTGATGAAGCTATCCGCCGTCAACGAGCGGCCCGACTTCAACGGCGACCCAGCCTGGTCCGAGAGCGGCGCGCGATACCTCCTCACGCTGTTCCGCGACTATGTCTTCCATCAGGTCGATAGGGACGGCAACCCTGTCCTGGACCTCGGCCACATGATGCGTTGCATGAACAAGCTCGACTCGGGAACCGATGAGCAGGTTTGTCTAACAAGCCGGGACGAGCAGACGAGCTTCCTCGTCACGTACAAGGAGCTGCGGAAACAGCTGAACGCCGCCTTTGGCGAGCTCCAAAAAGCCAGTAAGCAAGGACAAGGCAGGCCGCTTTAGAGTGGTGGCCCAGCCATGATCTTGCCTGCGCAGCTTAGTCGGCATCCTTCGCTTCCTCAGATTCCACAACCATTTCATTTTTTCCAGCTTCCCCAGCCCGGCCATACTCACAGCCGTTCTTCTTCCGCCGCCGAACTGCTTGCCCGGGATGTTGAAACTTCGTCCTAGACTGGGGTTATTTTCGAATCCTGGTATCCAGATGGTTCTTGAAGCAGCACCTCTACTAGCCAGCGACCTGCCCCACCCGGAACTTGACAATATCGTCACGAATATGAGTCTTCGATTTCTGTCAAATCCAAAGACGGCCCTCTTCCTTATGTCCCAACTGGCCCGTAACCCATTGTGGAATATTTCCATACCGTTTCCTCTTCCGATGCCTCGACTGATCCACGAGTTCCCCCAACTCCACCGCGCGTGTCTCACGAGCAGAGAGGCCATTCTTCGTGGAGCAGACTCCTGACAGAAAGGTTCATACCCTCTTTGAACCACTCGAGTAGCCCAAACGAGACAATTGAGGCAAAGGACAATATGATTGGGCTGAGCAAGACAATGATTAGCTAGGCAGCGACCGGCAGAACGGAATTGGGTAAGAGGGGGATGAGCAGCAGCCATCTTGATACGACGCTCAGCAGGCGGGAGCCCCCGAAGGCCTGTGCAGAACCAGGACATTGTGAAGACGGAGGTCGCCGGATCAGACCGGGTGTCGGCGAGTATGTGCGAGGGATGGGGAAGCCAGGGTTACACGTATGCGTGGGAATCATGCATCTTGTGGATAGTAGTTTATATGGTTGTGTTTCTTTTTTCGTTTGTTAGTCGTCGAGTGTTATAGCGGAATGGAACAAACACTAGCGTATGAAGGGTAGATGAACAAATGTAGCGGGGCGAGATGAATTCAGGTACTAAGCAATGAAATAGGTATGGAAGAGGGTTCATTAGTGTTTGACAAGAAGGATTTTATCTTTGTTTTGTCATTATGTTGCTTCTTTTGTTCGGTAGCACTACGATACCGTCCTCGACGTCCATGCTACATAGAATAAAGTAGAGGTATGGGGAAGGCTGAGTTGAGTCTGGGCCGGACAGCAACAAAACTCCCACCGATTGACTCATTTGCCATGTCCGTCTGTAAAATGGAGGTACACATTGACCTTCGACGTCGAGGCATATGTATCTCGCATGTTGGCACGGCTGGATGCCCTCTTCTGTTGTAGCCGCGCACGTCCCAGCTGAACTAGTAGCAATCGTAATGACGGAGCGGGAGAGAAGCGCGGCACGTAATTCATTCAATATCCGAACATGTGCATGCATTCCCTGCCCCCGTCGCATAGACCCATGTCGATGTAGATTCATATTTTCTTTCTCTTCCGCCCGCTTTTACTACTCGTAAATGGCATAAAACTCCAAGACGCTTGGGACAGATGGGGGTTCTCGTGGCCGGTTTATTCATCATCGGGCTGGGCAAAGGGGTTGGCAATCTCCTCGCTGCCATCAACGGGGCTCAAAAGAACAAGGAGGGTGCCACGAGCGACGGTGAGGCCGAGGGATCGAGTAGTCTCGTTGCCTTGGTCATCTGTGTTTATCAGACAGGTATCGTTAGCCGAGATCTCAGAGAAGGACGAGGAAATAGGAGGTATCAAGGGATCTAACCTCGGACAGTCTCTTGAGCGTCATCGAGAACGAGGTTCGTCAGGGCGTCGTAGCCCTTTAATGTACCCTTGACTATAACATAAGCATGTCAGTTGATGTGTCCAACAGTCCAGCAGTCCAGCAGTCCGGCAGTCGCCTTTCTTTTCTTGGGAGGGGAGAGATTATGGGGGAGGGCTACCCTCGCGTCCGCCGTTAAACTTGACGGTAATCTGTTTGTCCATGTACTTTGACAGATCGAGAATGTTCTCCTTCTTGGGACGTTCGCGCTCGCCCCCAGAGGCGCCCCCGTGGCCTCCCCCGCGACCACCGCCCCTAGGGCCGCCGCCACCCCTCGAACCACCGCGGCCGCCGCCGCCTCGTGTTGTGGGTCTGTCGGACATGGCTTGTATGTGTGCGCGTGGATGTATGTATTTCACGCGGGTGCGTGTGGTGGGATAGGGTTGCGTGCGTTGCTTTGCGTGCGTGGGATGGATGGGGAGGGTTGATTGAAGAATCGGATTGAAGCTGGGGAATTGTTGGAGGGGCAGGCAGCAAACGACCAGAGCGGAGCGGCGGGCAGCGGAGCGGGAAAGTCACTTACCCGGTAGCAGGCGATTGGCTCAGATGGGATGGAAGAGGGTGTTGGGGGCGGGACAATTGCCCCGGACAAGATAGTTAGTTGGTGCTTATTACTTTAATGGGCACTGTACATGGTCAAGTTGCTTGCTGATCTGTGTCGTGCATGGATAACGGCAGATGTGTACGACAATGCTGGGTACATGGACTCGATCTATTATCTGCATTGTTACGACAGTTGGAGGAATTGGAGTAGAGACAAGAAGTACACCGTACGCGGGTGATATTACTACGACAGGTATTACGTGGGGGCCGTTCTGTGGCAGCACACGTGCGGAGAACAAAGACGTAATTGCGTGGCAAAACTTGAGGAGGGGATTGACCATTGTACTCTGCGCGCTGTGGTAGTTTTCGCATTGAGAGAAAAGGATTGCATGAGGTGTTTGTTGTTTGGTTGACGGCGCAGCAGCAGCAGCAGCAGCAGCAGCCAGCAGCTACTAGTAGTATGGCAGCATGCCAGCAGCAGTATCATGTATACGAGTACGAACATTACGACGTACGTGCAATAATAATACTCCATACTTGTCGGACGCACGAACCCCAGACGGTGACTACTGCTCTTTAGGTGCTAGTAGTATGTAGCATGACGTGACGTCTTCTCCCTGTCAGCCAAAGCACAGGGGCCGTTGTGTTAGATGGACTGACAGGTCAAATCGGCGACATCGAGGAAATAACGAGCTGTTGGTGATGGATTTTGCCAGTTCTGCAGAGTAACAATGATAGAGGAGAGAGATATGCATCCGGGCAGGACTAGCATCAATATACAATGCATATAGACTCATACTACTACCAGTAGAGAGATATATACACGCGCAATTACGAGCACGAGTATATCAAGAGAGAGAGAGAGAGAATCGGAAGCGGGGGAGTGCCGTTGGTTGTTGACTCAGCTAGGGAGGGCTAGAGATTGAGTGCAGCGAGGAAGGAGCGAGCGACCGGGTGAATGCCTTAACAGATTCCCAGAATTCGGCCGGTTGGCCGCTTCTGAAGGAAGGCGCTCGTGAGCCCCTCAATTGCCGCGCATATCCCTTCCGCTTTCTGGGCCTCTTTTACTCCTTCCGCCATCCTCTTTTTTTTTATCCCCCTACCCTTTCTCTTTTCTTCCTCTCTCCTCCCAACCTTTGTCGCCAACTTGCCATCTGCCCCCGCCCCTTGCCCCCCCCTCCATCTCCCCACATCTACGCCGTACACCGCAGCTCGAGCGCCGTGTGGCCGTTGTGCGTGGGTGGCTGTCTGGCACTATCAACCGGCAAGAAGACAGGCAGACAGGGAGCGGAGCGGGCGTCCGCGCACCACACACACGCACACACATACGGAAACACGCATACGCCCGTGTACTCGTACATTTCTCTGGACCTGCCGACAGAGACATATTACACAACATCCCATCCCGTCTTCTTTGCCACCGCGTGCACTCTGGCGACATCTTCTCCAATCTCGGTCACGTCTCCGCCAATCCCATTATCCGATCCCGTCTCTTTTCGCCTGTTAACTGTCGTCGTGGGCTTACGATCCGTCATCTGAGCCCCTGGCTCGTGCTCAACTCATTACACACCCCTCCCCCCCTCTACGGAGTACGCCCCGTCACGTTGCGCACATCTTCCCTTTGTCGGTGTTGCCTTGTCCTTCGACCTCCCCACCTTTGTATTGTCCGCCTCATTTCGCCTGCTTTTGGCCAGCTACATCCTACGAGCATTGCTCGTAAACTACGCGCTTTTCCCTTGGCGACCGGAGCGGAATTGGCGGCGTAGTCGCATTATATCCATCATCGCCGTATCATCGATCGTGCGACCCCTCTTGCCCTCCTTGCTTCCTTGACCGTTATGAACCACGGCCTAGATACATTTTTATTGTATCATCCATCCAATCCCCGCGGCCACTGCAAGTACTCGCAGCACCACTAGCACGAGTACTCGTCGTAATATTGCATGGACCACCGCCAACGAGACGCGACATCCGCCCTTCCCCACCAGACTCTGACCCTCTCGGATCCAAATTGTGGCCATGCCCAGTTCCGGTGCCTCGACTCGGCTCCCTAGCTATCACAACCTTGAACACCTTCGATTACCTTTACCTTTGTCTCCCAGCCTCGAGACCTCTGCCTCGACCGTGCCCCGGGCACACGGCGGTGGAGCACCCTCGACCTGTTGCTGTCGAGGCCCCTATTAAGAAGAAGAAAAAAGCAGAATCAGCAGAACCACCGCGGGCGGACTTGCACCGACACCAGAATCAGTCGCAGCCATGGCCTACGCCCCAGAACCGGAGGCTCACAAGCGCAAGCGCGACCCAGACGATGCCGGCCCCCAGCCCAGTACTACACTGGCCCCGATACAGCAGCACCGTCTGCAGACACTGCCGTTGGCCCAGCGAGGTGAGTCTTGCGTCCATTTGATCTCTTCTCACCATAGCCTAATCAACACTGGCATTGGCTTACTTTTGTCTCTCCCCCGTTTGCTCCAGATAACACCGGCTTCATCAATTATCTTTCCCGCTCCACGCCTGACCGACTCACTCTTCTACCGGCGGAGCCCGACATTTTTGCGGAGATTGTGGGGTGCCTCGGCGAGTACGAAGGTATGTGAACCCTCGGGCTCTCTATAATACTTTGACCTGTACGGCTGGCCCGACCGACGGCGCTGACTGTCGCGCGCGGAAACAGGTGTCTTGGAAAGAAACGACAGCTTTGCTGCCTCATTGGGGGCGAAACTTAGCGGCCCGCGACTTCTGAGAGCCATCGAGAAGTCGTTTGAAAGTCCCATTAAAATCAACTCACCCGTCGTCTTCTCCCAGGCAGTCACCTGGCTAGACGTGTGTATCTATGCCAAGGCAAACCCTGGCGAGTTCATGCTCACAACCTTGACCGACGGCTCTCGCTGCTGCCAATTCATCTGCAAGGGCATGCAGGTTGAGATTAGCGAAGATGACTGGCGTTTCATAACATCAGGGGTCCTGGATCGCATCCCGTTAGAGCACCCACTCGCTGAGGATGAGACGGCCGAGATGGCGACGCTGGATATCCTCGAGAAACGAGCAATGGCTCTGTGGCGGAGAGCTGATGAAGTGGCCGCCCGATCGCGCCTGCTTCACCGCAGACTGGGACAGCGTCGTCAGGAGATAGAAAGACGGCTCAAGGCACATGGCGATGGGGCTACCCCCGGCGCCGGACTCAGCTCCGCTCCCGGTTCAAGATTGCAGTCAGTTGACCAGCCAGCTCGACCCTCTCCGCAGCACCCTTCGTACGACATTCACGCCGACCTCCTCCAGCAGTTCATGTCGGCATCAGACTTACAGAGTGCGTCGCGGCCGCCGTCAGGCATTGGATTCAGCCAGGGCCGGGGGTCGCCGGCTACACTTGTTGCACAACCACATCGTGCATCGATGTCTGGGCGGATGTCCACAGTCGCGGTGGATCTCGACGCCCAAATGGACAAGTCCCGTCCCCTCATGACGCAGAAGATTGACAAGCTTATGCGAGCCGAGCCTATAATACCGCCCTGTGATCGTTGCCGCCGCCTCAAGCTCGAATGTGTCAAATATCTCAGCGCTTGCCAGGGCTGTACCAAGAAGCACGCGAAGTGCAGTTGGAGGATGATATCAGACGACGAAGCGGCAGGGCTGAGACGCGAGATGGGCGTTGGCGAATCGGGCGTCGAGGTGGTGACTCCGGAGCCGCGTCCACTGGAGATGACGGCTTCTGCTGCCATTGGGTCCGTGGACTCGGCTGACACGCGGCCGCAGAGCCCGAGCGGCAGTACAGCTCCAGAGCTAATGGGACTGGGGGTGTCCGAGAGGCATGCATTCCTCCCGTCGCCCATTGACCGTGTCGAGCTGCCACCAATGAGGCTGCAGACGAGCTTTGCACCAACCGCAGGGTTCGGAGTCGATATGAGTAGGCGTCCAAGTCAGTCGTCGACAAGCCAATTTGGAGAAGGCCTGGGCCGAACAACGCCCAACCCTCCTCCTTGAGTAAGATGGGGTCTACCGTAGTACCCTTGGTTGCCAGGTGCTTGCCAAGCACCGGACGGCATATCGTGGCTATGAAAAGGCTGTCTGTGTGGGTATGTTCAGAGATTGCCATCTTGTTTTTTTCCCTTCCGATTTCTTTCTTGGCTTTCGTGGTTTTCGTTTTCCTGCTAGCAATATACCAAGGACGTGGCGATTTGAACGCAAAACAGCATAGCAGGTAATATGCGATTGTGTTTGATAGCGGGATTTCTTTCTGTATCCATTTCTGTTTCTTGACTACTTGTTCCTACTGCTGTCCCATTTCCCTCCTGCTTTCTTCAATAGCGGTGTATATACTTGCAATAATGTGTTATGACGATGAAGTGCAGAGGCAATTGAAAAGAGTTACTAAACAGAATTTGAACGTGAATATACTGAAAGGAGTGACTGGACTAAAAGGGAAGTGGTAGTATTGGAAGACCGAGAACGAAAAAAATAAAATAAAGACAGTTTGAGGAGGTGTCCTGGCAAGAAGCAAAAGACAAAAAAAGAAAGCCAATCGCGTTACAGGGAGTATAGGAAAAGCCCAACGCGGGGGTCGAACCCGCAACCTTGAGATGTGTCTCTTTCTTCGAGAACGAAGACCCGATATAAGAGTCTCACGCTCTACCGATTGAGCTAGCCGGGCGGTCGTATGACCGATTGTTGGACATGGGTACAATTATTTGACTTATAAGGGAATATTTAGTCAGCTGACATACCTAGTAACCAGTGCCAGCAAAAAAAAAATTAGGTGGAAGGAAACTGTACTCGTACTCCGTAATTTATATTAACTCCGGACCATGATCCATTACTCTTCTTCCTCGCAAGACAAACCCAAGCCCACGCAACCCACGCTCATTCATGGGATTCAATCTCCTATTCAACTCCAAGTCAAACCAACGAATAATTACATTACATCAATGACGACGACACTTTCAATGGCTACTCGGTGAACATAATCTTATTACTTCCAGCAACCAACAACTCTCCTTTTTTTTCTTGCCACTCTCCCCAGCGGCGAACGCGACGACAGACGATATCCGATCATGAGCAAATCGACTCCCGAGAGGACTGTGCTTGTACAGTCGCGAGAGACAGGAGACGTGATAGCCGGCGCCGAAAATGGACAGCGGCAGCAGGGGCAGGTTAAGGCTCTGCCGTTTGCGAAGTCGTGGGATCATCTAATTGCGGGAGGGTATGTCTTCGTCGGAGCAAAGGCCTGGACAGTGAGGGGGGCGAGCGAACGGAGTACTGACTGTGCTGGTGGGATTTCTAGGATCGGGGGCATGACGGCGGCCACATTGACGGCACCGCTGGATGTTCTCAAGACGCGACTCCAGTCCGACTTTTACCAGGCCCAAATCAGGGCGAACCAGAAAGCAGCGACGGCGGGCCTGAACCCCGTGCGGTCAGCGATACACCACCTCAACGACACGCTATCGATCCTCGCGAGCGTGTACCGAAACGAAGGCGGGCGGGCGCTGTTCAAGGGCTTGGGCCCCAACCTGGTCGGCGTAGTGCCGGCGCGCAGCATAAACTTCTACGTGTACCCCAACAGCAAGCGGCTCATGGCGGAGTACTGGAACGGTGGGCAGGAGGCCCCCTGGGTGCACCTGGCGGCAGGTGTCGCGGCGGGTGTTGCGACGTCGACGGCCACGAACCCCATTTGGATGGTCAAGACGAGGTTGCAGCTGGACAAGAATGTGGCGGCGCAGACAGTTGGGCAGGCGCAGAACGAGGCTGCTGTGCAGAGCGCGCGGCGCTACCGCAACAGCTTCGACTGCATCCGCCAGATTATTCGGGATGAGGGTGTTGCGGGCCTGTACCGCGGCATGAGCGCGTCTTACCTCGGCGTCGTGGAGAGCACCATGCAGTGGATGCTGTACGAGCAGATCAAGAAGCAGCTTGCGCTGCGCGAGGACCGCATCATCGCCAGCGGCCGCGACAAGACGTGGTGGGACCGCACTATCGACTGGGTCGGCAAGTCGGGTGCCGCCGGCTCCGCCAAACTCATCGCCGCCGTCATCGCCTACCCGCACGAGGTCGCCCGTACGCGCCTCCGCCAGGTCCCCTCCGACGGCTCCAGCAAGCCCAAGTACACGGGGCTCATCCAGTGTTTCAAGCTGGTCTGGAAGGAGGAGGGCCTCATGGGTCTCTACGGCGGCCTGACGCCTCATCTCATGCGCACTGTCCCCAGCGCCGCCATTATGTTTGGCATGTATGAGGGCATTCTGCGCCTGTTGAACACGCCTGCTTAATATTCGTCCGACTATTCGATGGCCCTTGGGCCACATACACATACACTACGGTGTTTCCTGGGACACCGCATTCTTTTGGGGCCTTCCCCTCCTGTTCAACCCTGTATTATCAACTTGTAACTTTACTTAAATCATCGTCATTTCAAAACGATAAAGGTATATAGACGGCGCGGCATATTGTACGATGAAGTGGAAGGCGGATCAAGAAGAGGGAAAAGGGGCATTACCAAAACATCTCCACCGAACTTTGGTCTAATATAAACCCAAGTCTCCGTTTCACTCTGGTTTACATGTTTCGTCAAGAAAGAACGGTTTCTCCATTCACTTTGGCATATACGCCTTGACAGGAAACAAAATGAGGATATTTGCTATATAAAGGAAAAGCGACCACAACTCCTGGAAATGGATTCATGATTCCGCCAATGAGCTTTTTTTTTTATGTTCGTTTTCTTGGAACTCACGTAAGGGACCAGGGGACACCCGGACAATCAGGAACGACGCAAAAGGAAAGAACAGAAAATTGAAACAAAACATGGTCAGAGCGTGTACCGTCTGGATGTGGCAGACGACTGGTCGGCGGCGAGGGGGCTCGAGGGTAAACGGGCGGCCTGTGAGGGGCCACGGGCATGATTGGCGTGACGGAGACGGTGGCGACGACCACGGTTTCCCAATATGGCTACCATGATGGGTGGGTGGTCATCTTGGTCAGGGCGTCACCAGGCACTGCGGTCCCAGTTGGGGTCTGTATGCGAGTGTTAGGAGTTATGAACAATCAGAGGGGACGAAACAGGGAAAGCATGAGGGAGGTCGGATCGGGGCCTAGTTGACATACCCTGGACAAAAGCAGCGAGGACCTTGCTGCCCGTCTGGAGGAGAGGGTGCCCAACGACAATCTTGAGGAACTTCTCGAGGCCGGCACGGCGGCTCTCGATGACGTCGTCGCTGAAGCGGTTGGTGAAGACCTTTCCCGGCAGGGGCGGGATGGTAACGCGGGCGCTCTCGCGCTCGAGGATGTCGCGAAAGTACTCAAAGTCGGAGTAACGGCGGCGCACGCAGCTCTGGCGCAGCTTGAAGGCTGGGATGTTTGTGCGGCAGACAATCTCGTAGTCAGTGTACATGCTGCGGCCGATACCGTGGGTGCGCGGGCTGCGGACTTCGATCTCGAGGAAGTTCTCGGGCGGGCCGTAGATTTCGTCAAAGCTCTGCTGCCGCGTGTCCGTCATGGACTGAAGTATCGGGCGGTGCTGGGACTTGCTGCCACCGGGAGAGCCGGGAGAGGACGACATCTTCGGACCTTGATTTCTTTTTTTTCTTTACTAGTTATTCTCTTCGAGTGGCCCTCTTGTTGTGTCGCGTGCGCGCGCACTATTTTCCCGGCAACGACGTCGGAGAGGGCGAGGTGGGTTCGGCGGGGAGAGGGAGGCTGGGGTTATGTTGGCTCGGTAGGACAATGCCGTAGGTATGGGACGAATGTTTCCTTGTGTACGTGTCGCTCGCGTATGTGCGTCGTGTGTGCGTGTGGGAAGGCGCCGACAGATATGTAGAGAGAAGAGAGAGGGAGAGTGCGAGCGTCGGAGACTTGGGGCTGAGGTCAGATAATCGCAATGGCAGCGGTGGGGGCTGCCGATTGATGCGGGGAGGAGCCACCGGTCAACGCCGCGCCTTCCTCATACCTGGGCAATATTACAACACGACCATTCAATTCATCTTTCAGAATACAAAATCTCCCTTACTTAGTACTAGGAGTGCTATTACTACTAGACGCTTCACCTTCATGCCAATTATTAGAATTTGTTTATACATGGCCTCTCAAGCGGCCTCATTTTGGAATATTGTACAGAGCCCGTTCCTCTTCTATTTCCATATGCTCGGGAGACTGCGGCTCTCGACATACATCCCATACACCCCCTGCTCAACCATTCCAATAGGATCAAGAAGAAACAACACCATACGCCATCAACCCGTGATAGATCAAAGCAATGAAACATAATGAGTTAACCCCCCAGATATCACCGCTTATCCCCAAACTTCTCGTGGATCGCCCGGATCTGCTCCTCGACGTTATACGACTGCATCTGGCCCTGGCCCTTGCCCTCTGGGTTCCCATCGTAGCTCTGCAGTGCGGCCCTCTTCCGCCGGGCCAATTCGTCCTCGGAGATGGCCTGCCCCGTAATTGGGTCAAACACGTCGCTCCTTTGGCTGGCCAGACGCTTGAGGTTGTTGGCAACGTCGGCGCGGGAAATATTGGACGCCGCGTATCGAGTGTCGGCCTTGGCCTTCTGCTCTTTCCAGCTGGGATCCAAGAGTTCGACTGGAATTGGTTAGCATCAGGTTCGTTCGGGCAATGCGTATGTTCAATTGTGACAAGAAAACAAAAAAAACTTACTTCGCATGTGCTCTTCAAGCTCGTTCATGGGAATCTGCTGCTTGCAGTTGGGGCACAAGGCCATGTGCGCCTGCCGGTTGGCTGCCTTCTGGGCCGCGCGCGGTACGTAGTTCTCTCTGATCTTCATGGCCCCAGGTCCAGAAGGAGCCGGCGGCGGAGGCTGCTGGTGCTGCTCAGGCTGGACCGGTCCTGCAGCAACAGCGACAGGAACAGGAGGAGGTATGATCTGCGGCGCGTGGGCGGCGGGAGACTGCAGAGGCTGCTGCGAGGAGGGCTGCTGCGCAAGAGGGATGGCGTAGTCCTCGTCGCCGGGCATGGCCTCCTCGATGCGCATGCTGGCACCGATGGACGCATTGTTCCTGTCCTCAAGGGAGGCGTACTGCAGCTCGGAGAGGCTCGTGGGCGGAGGGAGATTGGCGTTCTCGTCGGCGTCGGTAAAGTTGATTGTCTCGACTACGACAAAGTCACCCCAGTCGATGCGGGCAAACTCTTCCTTGCGCTCCAGGTCCTCTTCCTCCCTCTTGCGCCTCTCCTGGTCCTGGAACTTTGCGTACTCGGCCCTCTGCCTGGCGCGCTGGAGTACGCGCGACTTGTCGGTTCCGTCGGCCTCGAGCGCCGCGACTCTCTCTTCCTGCAGCTTGCCGCCCTCACCGTCTAGGCCGCCCGCTCGCAGAAGCACCGTATACTGATCGACTGTGTGCTGGAAGAAGTTGTGCAGCGTGTGGTTGGGGATGAGGAACTGGAACTGCGCGTTGCCCGCTTCGCGCTGCGCCAGCTGCGTCATGAATTGCCGTCCGTTCTTGGCGACAAAGAGCGCCGTCAGCCGCATCACGTCGAGATCCTTTTGGTTGATACGCGGCATGCGCGCTGAGAACTCAAAGTCTGTAGGCTTGGGAAGGCCCTTGGGCTTCTCGGGCTCTGCTGATGCTCCTGCCGCATCACCACCTGGCCGTCCCGCAGCCACTGCCGTGCCCCTGCCTGCTCGGATCTCGCTCAGTCGCCACTGGTAAAAGGCGTGGTACGCGTCCGTGTTGCTTAGGAAGCTGAATTTCGGGTTTGAGCTCTCCCTGTCCCGGATTCGGTCCTCGAATACCGCTCCGTTTCGCGCCACGTATCCTGCCGTCTTCTCGAGCACGTTGCGAATCTCTCGCGGCGGTAGTACGACGCCCGCCGGAGGCTTGAGGGCGTCAAGCGCCGACGTGCCATCGCCGTTGATAGCTGGCGATGATACGGCTTCTGCTGCCATGGTTTCTCGCTGCGTCGTTGGCAAGGCGGGAAAATTGGAGGGGATGACGCCGAATGTTGGTGATGCAGCTCAAGAAAAGGCTGGTCGCGTTGTTCTCGCTTGAGTAACTGGGGAAATTTCACAACGCCACACCAATGTTTATAAGCCACAAATACCATCCACCAGCCACATCTGTACTTGTTGACGCTAATCCTTATTTGGAAACCCACGAGCTTCGTGTACTTGAGGCCATTACGTGTGCTAGCTTTTAATGATGATCGACTCTCGAGCGAAGAGATCGGCGGGATGGAGAAGGGTCTTCATTTGTCGGAATATTCCACGAGACTAGACCCATGAGCGTAGATCTTAACCTGGCGAAAACGCGGGGTGCAAGGGCAATTATGCTCGGTCCACTACACAGCTCAGGCCATGGCTCATATGATGTTGCGTAAATAGTTGATTGGCAAGAGCATCTGGTCTATTTTAGCCGCAGAAGAAAACAGGTATGGCCTCTTTGTTAGACACTGTGAATGTCGTGGTAAACTATCTCGCCAAATAGCCTTTGAATCCGTGACATCGGGCACTTGAGGGCCTTTCGAGGTTCTATGGCATCCATGCGACGGGCCTGATACCAGCACAATGCACCGGCGCATATCAATGACTCTTCCGCAGTAAATTTCTTTTGTAATATACGGGCAATGGGCAAAACATTGCCATGATAGTGGCTTGCTAACTAAGTCAAGCAGCCGGCGTCAAATGATATACGGTGGACACGAGCATGGGAAGGACGAGGTTCGTAAGGAGGAAATCAAATTGTAGTCTATACTAAAATCAAAGCTCGCTCTGTATGATTGTTTGACAATAAGGAAATGGTTCAGGAAAGAAGGATCTAATTCAGTATGAAACGCCAGTCAATTTATGACAGGACCAGCTCATCGCCACTTCTGCCATCCACAAAGTGAACACACATAACTGCCGCACAAGCAGCCATAGCGCCGAGGACAAGCATCCTGAAGCCCTCCCAGAGGCTCTGGCGCCACTTCAAGGCGTAGCTCATCTTCTTAGCACCCTGGGGCTCGCCGAGCATCCAGCACTTGCCCGAGCCGTAGAGGAACAGGGCAGCGAGGCAGAGGCCGGTGCTCCACCACATGGCAGAGCCGATGGTTGACATGAAGAGGTAGGGGAGGAGGGGGATGAGGCCACCGATGACATAACCGAGCGAGATGGAAAGGCCAGACATGAGGGGGCTGAGGCTGGCCGAGTTGTCGTCGTCTTGCTGCTCCCGCAGGGCAAGCACGCGAGCGGCCTGAGCGGTGCCCTGTCTCTGGCGGACCGTGTTGACCACCTGCATGACCATGTCTGACGGCAGGTCGAGGGGAGCAAGGTGTCTCCGCACGGCGTCGACATCCTCATCACCGTAGCTCATCTTCTCATCCTGATACATGCTGGTGTGGGAGTCCTCGGAACCCCTCCGGCTCCCGCTCGTCCAGGCAGACGTGACCTGGCAGACGGAGAGCATGCCGCGCGACTCCTCGAGGTCCTGGTCTCCGCTGCGAACGGCACCTGACTGCTGCTGCTGGCCCCTAGTCGCATCCAAAGCAGACAGGTAGCCGCCGATGCCCATGCTGATGCTGCCGGCGCATAGCTCTGCGAGGCCGGCGTAAATGACCGTATCTGTCCGGCCGAGGCTGCCGAGGCCCGCCGTCAAGGCGAAGGGGACTGTGAGGCCATCGGAAAAGCCAAGGGTGAAGTCGGAAAGGAAGTGGGTAAGGAGTTTGCTTTGTTGGGTCGAGGTAGTGGTAGACATGGTTGCGGCAGTTGGTGTATAAGATGAGATGTGGATACCCGTCGTCGGTACTAGCTGGCTGATGCGGCGAACAGCGATTGTTTAAGACGAGGACGAAGAAGAAGAAGAAGAAGAAGAAGAAGACGAATGAGAGGCAAAAGAAATAAGCTGTTTAAACAAGCCCTTCTCGAAAGAAAGTTTGAATAAAATTAGCTGGATTTGCTTTCTCTTAAAAACAATCCCCTTTTCCCCAGAAACTGGCGTTGTGCCAAAGCGCTTGGCGAGATGACGCGTATATTAACTGCCGTACGTGGGGTGCTGACGAGTCCTCACACCCTTATGCTGAGATATGGTTGAAACCTCAAGGCGAAACAGCTGAGAGTCCCAAGGCTTAGGCTAGATCTTCGTGCTATGTTTCTTTCAATCGAGCACAAGCAGGCGAGCAACAGTTATATATTATAGTAGAAACAGAGCACACGGCCTAGCGACTGACCGTAAGCATTTTCGCCCGGAGAGCACGTTGCCATCCTGTGACGCTGTCCAAAAGACGGGAGCACGTGGGCAGAGTCAATTGACTCTGAGCAAAAAAAAAAGCCCCTGTGGTGGTTTCCAATACTCGCAACCTCATTTGCTCGCTGGGCATTGAACCCCGAGAGCGCGCACGAAGTAACTTGCGCCCATGCATAATATTACCATTTACCCGTACGCGTACGAGTACGAGCATGGAATTACTGCGCACTGAGGGAAAGACGCGTCAGCTTTTAGTGGCTCAAAGGCCGGCGTAACCTGTCCTCTCCTGCTGCCACGGCCGTCGCGGCTAGATTGTGCCGTGAGTGCCGTGCGGATGGCACTCTGGCAGCCTCTAATCTCTTGGTATTATCCACTTTCGTGGATTCTTGGCGTAGGTGGCTGTGGGTGGCCGGCTTGGAATTGCCAAATTAAGCAGGAGCCTCTTCACACGTGTGTACGTGCTCGTACGCCATGCGGCCTCTTGCACGGCAATGCGGGAGAGAAACGGGAATGGGAGGCCATCTTCAGTAGCCTCTTGGCTGTGTTCTTCTCTCATTTATCCAGCCATTGAATCTTCGGCTATACCCAGAGGCTTCCACGGGGTTCGTCTTGCGGCATCATGCTCGCAAGGTTCCCGTACAGAGCGGAAAAATACAAACCACAAATAAAGGCAAAACGAGTGGGACCTGAGTCGTACTCGCGATGGCTTGGTTTCGTGGTACGTGCGCACTTGGTACAAGGTTTTGATTCACAGCCCGGCAATTATTACGTGGAATGGCGGGGACTGCGTACCTGTATTCGTACCAGGTGCGATACACGATCATGGCATCGTGCATGATCCGGACTCCGGAGGGGCTACTCCGTATGGGGAAAGGGGTTTGAGAAGCATTGATTGGCGGCAACACCGATGTTGACTTTGTTTGAACTGTTTCCAAGGCGAGGGAAACGCGCAAGCTAAAATAGTTTCTAATGTTTTAGCTTTTCGCTGATGGACTAATCACTCGCACCGACGCTCCGAGATCTCCATCTGCGCCAACATTGGACCCTATCTAGCAAAGGAGAGCCGACAGACACGCAGACAGCAACTCCCAGGAGCAAATATTACGTTCGCCAAGCTTTCCTCTCCCTTTTCTCGACGCCCAACTCAAAACCTCAAGCCCTACGCGACAGGCTCATAGCCCTTGGGCGGGTTGAAGGCGTCGGGGATCTCAATCGTGTCCTCGTAGTAGGTGGGCGCGTCACTGTGCTCCCACTCCTTGACGATGGAGGGGAGGATGGTACGGCCGTGGGTGTTGTGGTGGCTCAGCTTGAGGTTGGGCTTGGGGTAGCGGCTGTTACCTCCGTCCGTGTTCCAGTGACCAGCGTACGAGGCGTTCCAGAAATGAGCATCAAAGTCCTCCTGGCGGCGCCACTCGCGAACACAGTCGCCCGTCTTCTCGCCCACGAGCTTGAACACGTTGGCTCCCACGTCCCACCGGCCCAGGGTGTGCAGGTCCCAGTTGGCCTCGGCAGTGGCAATCTCCGAGTAGTGGCTGTAGAAGGTGTTGTCCTCGGTGCCGACGAGATGTTGCGGCACGGTGTCGCCCAGGAGCACGGCGTGGATCTGGTTGCGGATCTCGTACGTCTCGTTCTCGTCCCACGTCACGAGGACCAGGGTGTCCTTCATGAACTTGTGGTTGTTAAGGAGCGGCTCGATAAAGGACCGCGCCCAGTCGCCCGCCACCGTGACCGAGGTGTCGTGCCCGTCAGACGTCATGTTGGGTGTGATGAAAGCCCACTGCGGCAGCTTGTTGGCCTCGAGGTCCCGGTGGAACAGCGACCGGGAACGGTCAATCACTGACACGTTCTTGATCTGCGACAGGCGCTGCTCGTTGTCCGTCACGCTGTCAAACATAATGGCCGGGTTGTGCTTGCGCACGTAGTCGTTGGCCCCGTTCTCCTGGTTCTTGTACTGGAAGCCCTCGTACCCAGAGTACGGCATGTCCTCCTGGTAGTGGGCCCAGCTGATGCCCTTGTCCTCGAGCAGGTCGATGACGGTCGAGATGTTGCGGTCAAACCGCAGGAAGTCATCATTCTGCATGCCAAAGTGGTCTCCAGATATGCTCGCCGCGTAGTTGGGCTGCGAAGGGTGCGTCACCGCATAGTAGTTGGTCAGCGTGATGCCCTTGCTGGCGAGCCAGGCAAAGTTGGCTGTCGAAGAAGGAAAGGTTAGCACTGTCCTCAATGGAAGAGAGGGGTGCGATGAAAACGTACGGTCGCCTGCAGCCTTTGCGTAGTCTTCGTTCTCAAAGTAAAAGATGACCAGGCGATCAAAGGCTTTGCCCTTGACATGGCTGGTAGGGCTGCTGGTCTTGGCGGTCGCAGCAGCGGCCGCGACATCAGCAGCCGGCGTAGCAGTGTAGGCAACCTCCCACTCCTGGGTAGCGGACGAGCTGGGTTTGTGCGGGTGCGGCTGGAGGAAACCGGCAGATGCCAGGCCGGCGAGGGCCAAGAGACTGAGTCCACGGAACATGGTGGTTTGGTCGGACTTCAATGTCAATGCTGTACAGCTTGCTGGTCAAAAGACTGATGTACACCCGCACATCACAGGATCAGCCTGGAGGCAAAGGGTCCACGATTGTTATTATACCAAATGGTCGTAGTCTTTCCTCGAAGCACGTGGGCTCTGGTATCGCACTCTTTCGCAATGCGTGGGCTCGCGTGCCTCTGCTAGACTGTCCAATGCGGTGCGACCGATTACCACTTACCAGAACTGGTCGGAATCATATTGCCGCGCAGAAAGCTGCAAGCTTCGAGAACCCTGGTAACCCTGGTACGCCACTGGGACTGCAGCTCCAAGCCCACCAGCCCGCAAATCCGCATTCCTAAATCAGAGTGCGGCGATCTATGCACGTGCTGGGTTGGCTGGAGGTCGTTTGGTGGCCTAGCAACCCGGGTTCGTGCCGCTTGAGCCGATTATCGTGCGGGTGGGCCCATTCGGTGCGGAGGTGGATTCTTAGTCCAGGTCCCTTTGGCCTTGGCATTAAACCTTTGCCTCTTTTACACTGAACCCATCCCGTGCATCATCCTTCTCTCACCGTCATCACTTGCCCCATTCTGTTCTCAGTGTGCTCGTGCGTGGCCATAGTCGTGCGTGGCCCTATTTCTTCACGGAAGAAATGGCCGAGACGGATACATCCGGGATTATTGCGGCCGCTATCGATTGATGCTGTATTAGCATTGTCTGGTTCACTGATTTCGCTGCCCTCCTCGGCTGCCTCCGCGTGGAACGGGCGGCATACGAGTACAACTTGTCCCTTGACCTTGTCGGTCTCTTACTTCGCCTATGAGCGTCTTTCCCTCTCTCACGCACCCCTCTGACAGGATCATCGTGCTGTTCTTGAGAGGTTCAGACCCGACCTAGGCCATGCCCTCGGAGGAAGAGGACCGTCGTGACCAGCTCGAGGAGCAGCCCTTCCTCGTAGATGGCCAGGAAGCCGACTCCGACAGTTCGTCCCAGGATGGTGGGCTGAGCAAGGTAAAGAGGAAGGGCAATACTTCCTGGGTCACCGCTGGGACCATCTTGCTCCTCATCACCATTACTGTCTTTGGTCTTGCTGCCATTGCACTTAATCTTGGACAATCGCCTGGAACGGCCGTTGGCGACACTGAGCCAAAAGAGAACGACCACAATGCGCCAGTCTCTATACAGGGGCCTCAGCAAGACGGAGAAGCAGAAAATCACCATGACGACGATCCTCCAACCTCGGCGCCTACAGACGAACCTCAACAGTCCAGTTCCGACAACGATCGCAATGTTCTTTACCACGAGGACGTCCCGAATACGCCCAGGCTAAGAGACACCTCGGACTATACTCTGGATCGCAGCTGGGCAATTGATGCCCCAGCCACGACGCGCGAGTTCTTCTGGACTATTTCGGATGCCCAGCTCAACCCTGACGGCGTTTACCGGCCCATGATGCTCATCAACAACCAGTTTCCTGGTCCTCTGGTCGAGTGCAACGAGGGGGACCGCATAGTTGTTCATGTGGAGAATCGTGCAATCAATGCGACAGCCATTCACTTCCACGGTCTGTTCCAGAACGGCACCAACGCAATGGACGGAACCGTGGGCATTACCCAATGCGCCATTGCCCCCAGCTCCAACTTTACCTACTCCTTTGACGTCCGAGGCCAGTCTGGCACATACTGGTACCATGCGCATCAAGGTGCCCAGGCGTCTGATGGGCTTCTGGGTCCCATGGTTATCCATTCAGCCGACGAACCGTCCCTACAGGAGATTGGCTACGATACCGACAGGGTCGTCATGGTGCAGGACTTCTACCACAACACCACGTCGGAGCTGCTAATGGACTACCTTCAGCCGGGAAGAGAGAATGAGGAGCCGGTGCCAGAGAACGGCCTCATCAACGGACGTGGCGTGCGCAGCTGCAGCGAATTTGTTGGGTGGCCCTGCGATGATACCAACGTTACTACGCCAGTCATCGACCTTGCCAGAGGCCAGCGTCATCGCCTTCGCTTCATCAACGTTGGTGCTTTTACCGAGTTCCAAATCCAGTTTGACGAGCACCCCTTCTATGTTACCGAAGTAGACGGTACCGACGTGCACCCGGAACCATTCCACCGCCTCAACGTTCTCCCCGCCCAGCGTTATAGCATCATTGTCGAGGCTAACCGGACGACTACGGATTCCTTTTGGATGAGGACGCGCATGGTGACGCACTGCTTCAGGCGAAACAATCCCCTGATGAAGCCCGAGACCCGCGCTATTGTCCGATATGTGTCCCCTGACGCAGCCCCGGATTCTCTTCCTGCGGCTTCCGAGGTGGCCGAGCCGCACACTGAAAATTGGGCGGACGCGATAGAGATTACCTGCCGTGATCTCAACACGACCGTTCTCAAGCCCGTGCGTGCCGAGTCACCGCCTCTGGCTGACGATCACATCCACCTGCGGGCCAACTTCATGATTGGCGCCTGGACTCTTGCCCGTGGCTTCTTCAATAGCTCGACGTGGCACGCCAACTCGACACAACCCTCGCTGCACCGATTCCTCGAATCCGACCACGCGAACTCGATGGCAACATTCGATACTCCGGGCCTGTACACAAATGATGGCGATTTCAACCCGGAGCAGGACTTCGTCCTGCAGACCACGGGGATTCGGACCGTCGATATTGCCATAAACAATTTCGACGATGGCGCCCATCCTTTCCACATGCATGGCCATAAATTCTACGTCCTGCTGCAGTCGACCAGTGGCTACCCCCCGACGCCAGAGGAACTGCCTAGGGTGCTCGAGGAAAAGGGAGTGCTTGACAATCCACTGCGCAGGGACACTGTCACAGTGCAAGGCTATGCTTGGGCCGTCATCCGCGTAGTGCTTGACAACCCGGGATTATGGGCCTTTCACTGCCACAACATCTGGCACGCCGAGTCGGGCATGGTCATGCAGTTCCTCAGCAGAGGGGATGTGGTCAAGGACTGGCAGGTTGATCCAGCACAGGCAGAGCTCTGTCAGCGTCCAGGTGTGGAACGGGGTATGCGCCCATCTGATGATATCTGGGTTGGAACATTTTGATGATGGCGATGGATAGAAAATGTGCGCCTTTCTCCTATTCCTCTGGAGAGAGGGGTGCTGCGTTTAGTATTGATCGCGAGGCAACCTGCATAGTAATATGTGCTGCAAGCACCATCGCACCGTGTTGTACGAGCAGGAGCAGTCATGTCCGCCCTTCGACCTCTGTCTCGAGGGCGTCTGCAAAGGCGAATATACCCCATCATAGATGAAACAACTGCCAAGCATGCTATTGAATATATTGAAAGTGTATTTGATCCAATCGCGGTGAACCATGTGCAGCGCCTTGAATGTGTCAGCCCTGCGGATGGCTAGCGACGGCGCTATGGAACTGTGGCTGGTGAGAGACGCCCAGTCCAGGAGAGAGAGAGGGGGGGACCCTGGAAAGCGCGTATGTGGCAAGAGGGGAAGAAGCGGCGAAGTTGGCAGTTGCCCGTGCTGCTGGGTTTGGAAAGTCGTTCCTTCCCCAGCTTTGGGGCTGCAACTGTCTCATCAATTGTATCTTAATGTTTTTATTTTTGAGGCCTCATAATGAGGCGGAAAGGGAAAGCAAAGACTCAACGAATGCTACAAGAAAATGGGAAAGAAGGATTGGCAGTGATGGGGCTCTTGCCTCTAGCTGGTAGTACGTACCAATCGCGTGCCGCGTCGCGCAGGGGCCCGGGGGAAGTAAGCCACGGACAAAAACTGGCGGTGCAACTGCGTGGCTCCTGCCTGGGCCCCTGATTAAACGACTCGAGTTGAGGCCACCATACCAACAAATCCGCCGCCTCAGCTCCAGCTTCCTTCGTCGACTCGTCTTTCCTTCTCTTCCCTGTAGCACTTTTGCTCTGCCGATGAGGATCCTCTGAACGGTCCCGTTGTGCCCTTTCTTTTTTTCTTCGACACGTTCCTTTCTTGATTACTTTTTTACTTTGTCTTTTTCGTGTTCCGAATTCTCTCCGAGCTTCTCTAAACCAGTACTCCCTTCACCCCGAGGGTGACGTGACCTTCTTCTTTTTTCCGAACTCCCTCTTCCTACCAATACCACCCCCAAATCCCACGACCGGCCGACGATCGAGAAAACAGAGCCCGCCATTCGACCTCGGCCCGATTCTCATCATGGCCAGGTCCAATGCAGCGCGGGGCAGAAGCCCCCAGCCGCCTGTCGATAAACCGTACGCCGAGTCTCCGACCCTCGCTGTCCCCGGCGAGTCCAAGAAGTCCAAGTCCAGGTCCCGGTCCAGGTCGCGCAACAAGAAGACGTCCAAGGCCAAAAAGTCGAACAAGGCGAAGGATGCTTCGTACAAGTCGGAGGGCGTTGATGACAACGATGTCTTCCTCCTTCCCCTCTCCGACTACTACATCGCTTTCTTCATGACGCTCGTCGCCGTCGCCGTCCGCATCTACAAGATCTACCAGCCCTCGAGTGTCGTCTTCGACGAGGTTCAGTCAGTCTCCCTCCCTGCCACCCCTCCGCCCCAATCCAGTTCTGGCAAGAATGCCTCTTACTGACCGAGCTTTCCGTACACAACAGCTTTGGCGGCTTCGCCACCAAATATATCAAGGGTCGCTTCTTCATGGATGTCCACCCGCCCCTTGCCAAGATGCTCTTCGCCCTGACTGGCTGGCTTGCTGGCTTCGATGGTAGCTTCGACTTTAAGGAGATCGGCAAGGACTACATTGAGCCTAACGTCCCCTACGTCGCAATGCGCATGTTTCCCGCTCTCTGTGGTGCCGCTGTCGCTCCTATCATGTACCTAACCCTTAAGTCGGTCGGCTGTCGATCCATGACTGCCCTTATGGGTGCCGGCCTCATCATCTTTGGTATGCGCTGTCTCCTCCTGGTCTTTTTTCTACTTTCCTGTTTGCCCTCTAACACGAACCTCTGCAGAAAACGGCTTGCTCACCCAGGCGCGCCTGATCCTCCTCGACTCTCCCCTCGTATTCGCCACCGCTTTCACCGCCTTGGCCTTCAACGCCTTCACCAACCAGCACGAGCAGGGTCCCGAAAAGGCCTTTTCCCTTAGCTGGTGGTTTTGGCTTATTTGCTCTGGCATTGGTCTTGGTATCACCGTGAGCATCAAGTGGGTTGGGCTTCTAACCATTGCCTGGGTGGGCCTCTTGACTCTTGTCCAGCTCTGGGTTCTGCTCGGCGACAGCAAGAACGTCTCTGTGGTATGGAACTGACCCTACCCCCTGTCAGACTTCGGCGTTAGACCGTACTAACTTGCCAAATTTCTAGCGCATGTGGTTCAAGCACTTTATGGCCCGCGCCTTTGCTCTCATCGGTATCCCCGTTACCATCTACCTCGGCATGTTTGCCATTCATTTCCTCTGCCTGGTCAACCCCGGTGATGGTGATGGATTCATGAGCTCCGAGTTCCAGGCCTCCCTCAACACCAAGAAGATGCGCGATGTCCCCGCCGATGTCGTTATGGGTAGCCGAGTCTCGATCCGCCATGTCAACACTCAGGGTGGCTACCTTCACTCCCACCCTCTTATGTACCCCACTGGCAGCAAGCAGCAGCAGATCACCCTGTATCCTCACAAGGATGAGAACAACGTCTGGATGCTCGAGAACCAGACCCAGCCTCTTGGTATTGACGGCGAGCCCATCAACGGTACCGACGCCTGGGACAAGCTTCCTTCCCCCGAATACGTCAAGGATGGCTCCATCCTCCGTATCTACCACGTCAACACTGACCGCCGCCTCCACTCGCACGACCACCGCCCCCCGGTCACCGAGGTTGACTGGCAGAATGAGGTCTCAGCCTACGGCTACGAGGGTTTCCAGGGAGATGCCAATGACTACTTCCGTGTCGAGATCGTCGGCAAGCAGTCCAAGAAAGGCGTCGCCAGGGAGCGTATCCGCACCATTGAGACCAAGTTCCGCCTTGTTCACGTTATGAGTGGTTGCGTCCTCTTCTCCCACAAGGTCAAGCTGCCCGACTGGGCCACTGGCCAACAGGAGGTGACGTGCGCCCGTGGTGGCTCCCTGCCCAACAGCGTGTGGTATGTCGAGTACAACGAGAGCCCGCACCTGGGCAAGGAGGCCGAAAAAGTCAACTACGAAAAGCTGGGCTTCTGGGGCAAGTTTTGGGAGCTTCAGCAAGTCATGCAGAAGACCAACGCCGGCCTGACTGAGACGCACACCTGGGACTCGCGTCCCCACCAGTGGCCGCTCCTTCGCCGTGGTATCAACTTCTGGGGCCGCAGCCATACGCAGGTCTACCTCATGGGCAACCCTATCATCTGGTGGTCGTCCTTTGTCGCCATCGTCACCTGGGTTGCCTTCAAGGCCATTGCCATCATTCGCTGGCAGCGCAACTACAATGACTACTCCAACGCCACTTTCAAGCGCTTCGACTATGAGATTGGCACCTCGGTGCTTGGATGGGCCCTCCACTACTTCCCCTTCTTCCTCATGGAGCGCCAGCTCTTCCTGCACCACTACTTCCCCGCCCTGTACTTTGGCATCATTGCCCTCTGCCAAGTCATTGATTTCTCGACGGCAAGGATTCCCGGTATCGGCCGCCAGTACCCCATCATCAACCGCATCACTACCGTCGCCTTCCTGGGTCTCTCGATTGCTGCCTTCATCCTCCTTGCCCCTCTGGCCTATGGTAGCCCATGGACCAAGGCCGAATGCAACCGTGTCAAGCTCTTTCCCACGTGGGACTTTGACTGCAAGACATTCTACGAGTCGGTATGTAACATTTCCCTAACGTGTGCCTTTGAGCCCAATCCCACCAGCAGAGAGTTAACATTGATTTCCGCCTGCAGTATGATCAGTACACCTACCTGACGGTGGCTGCTGGTTCTTCCCCCTCGCAGTCATCTGCGGCTGAGCAGCCCGCCTACTCGCAGAGGCAGCCTGAGCAGCCGCCCGCCGTCTCGTCCAACCCCCCTGAGCCCCAAATCATTGCTCAGGAGGAGAAGCTCGAGTACCGTGATCAGGATGGCAATCTCCTCAACGAGGAGCAGGTCAAGGCCCTGCAGGACGACGGCCAGGTCAAGTTTGAGACCAAGTACGAGGTCAAGACGCGCGTTGTTGATGAGGATGGCAACGAGGTGCCCAACCCCGATGATCAATCCTCGGAAGGCGTCGCGCCACCCCACCCTGACGTCAAGGGTGTCGACCAGGAGACTGTCCAGGGCGAGTCTGATGCCAATGACATCCCTGCCAGCCGCGATGGGGAGAAGGAGTCTCTCCAGAACCAGCCCAAGCCGGCCTCGGAGGGGCAGGATGCCACTAGGCACGATGAGCTGTAAGGAGAGTATACAAAGAGTGACCCCTTACACGGACATCCGCGCACCACTCCCACACATAACAAAGCCATCGCCTCTATCACCAACACTCTTATCCCCCTTTTTGTATTCTTGTCACCGGTTATGAATCCAGCAGTGGAGGGGAAACGAGTGTCGCAAGAAGCTTATTTGTATCAACATTTATTCATCCTGTATCCTGCATCCTCCATGTCCTCTCCTTGACAAGTCACTCTACGTTATGGTCTTCTTTTTTAGTTTTTCAAAATGACGATGAGATGAAGGAAGGGTATGTGCTACAAAACCAAGAGAAGCCGAGAGGAGGTGGGGCGTGGGCGTGGGTCGAGGTTAGCATCGCTGTACTGTATGTTATTTCGCGTTGTCAGTAATTCATGATCATTGGACTAGCACTTTAGTCTGCTCACAGTGAATGCGCATCTTCCTAAGTTTATACAATAATAATTATGCCGTCATGCCTATCTATCAAGCCGGTGCGTACCAATAAAAGTCAAGTAGCCATGCAAACGCCTTCCCCGATTCCGTTGTTCCTCCCGAGTATTAGTAGTATCCCTGTTTGGTATTGCTGTCCCGGCGAGAATTCGTGTCCAAGTAGAAATGGAAGACCCTTGCAAGATGTAGTAGATGATTCTGAAGTCGTAAAGAGAGAAAAAAACGCCGTTGGCCCAAGAAGTAAGTCGCCCGAAGGCGTATGAGGTAGTGGTGGTAGTGGCAATAGTAGCAGTAAGAGATGAAGGTTGGAAGGCGTGGCGTTGTGAGGGGTGGGGGGTTAGGGCGGTGGGCAGGACCCATCGCCAGTTTGCGCTGGTGGTGTTGACGGCTTCTGAATCACGGGCAGCACTGTTATGGGCGGTGGACGCTGATCGTTGTCTGTGTGAGGCGGTATTTCACCCTCATCTTTGTGCTCTCCTCCCTCTGGCGTTTTGGTCTCGGACATGTCGTTGGGGGCATCGTGAAACTCCTCTGTTGACGTCTCAGGTGCTTCTGCCTGCACGGGTTCATCCAGATCCCTGGGTCGGCTGAGGTGATCTTGGCTCGGCCGAGGACTGCGGTCAACATCTGCAGTCGTGGCCGGATGGATCTGCCCACAGGGAACCACACCGCCTCCGATGCGTGCCCAAAACATTTGCTCGCGCAGACGCACGCTCTCTTCCCACGCTGCTCTCTCCGAGTCGTCATCGTCGGCCCGCCAGTGACCATCTTTGACCATGCGCAGGAAGCTGAGGAAGTCGCATGTTGAGCGTACACGACCCAAGCAGTACCCGCATAGAGGATATCTCTGAGCTGAGTCTGCCTCGCTTGTGCGGAACCGGTGGTTGCGTAGATACTGGGTATCCTTTCTCGACTCACCACACAGGGAGCATGGGTGGTATTGGGGCTTGGCTATGTTCATGAGGAACGAGTTGTTTGCGTGGACCACGAGCGGGTCAACGACGAAGGAGCCGTCCGTCATTGAGTTGATGACGGAACGGCGAGCTAACCACGAGAGTCCGGGGGCGGCGTCGAGCCGTAGCGCCGGTTCGATATCCTCGCTCAGGACACGCTTGAAGAACTTGGTTTCTTTAAGGCTCGTCAGCGCCGCCGTCGACGACGGCGAACTTGCGCTGTAGACCGATGCGGGTGTGTTAGGGGACTGTGGCGCGCTGTGTGTAGTAACATGAAGCGAACCGGTCGACCCGTTTGAGGCATGTGTGTTTGACTGGGTGCTGTTAGAGGCGAGACCCAGAGAAGGGAGACTGAGCCCTCCCGTCAAGGAGCCCGATGAGACGCGGCTACCTGGAAGCCCGCGAGAGAGTCTGGAAAGCCCAACAAAGTCGTCGTACGAAACCAGATCATTTCGCAACACAGGTTGGATGAGATGGTGGAAACTCGTGGGGTTGGTGGGAGTCACAGCCTCGACATTGGCCGACGTGGGGGATACGCCGGGGGACAGAAAGCCATCTTCGTCACGGGCATCGAACCGAGCGATGCCTGGGGAGGAAGGCGCTGTCGGGTTTGTCGTTGTCTGGTCATCGCGGTCCGATGCCATGGTCTCGACGACAATCTTGAGTTCCGACAGTTGCTGCTGTTGAGAGTTCAGGAGGTTCTCTGACTCAGCCAGTTGGTTCCTGAGCTGCTCATTCTTGCGGTTGATAGCTTCGTGCTCAGCCTGGGCTTCCTCCTTGGCTCGGATCACCATTTTGTTAGCCTCCTCGAAGAGGGCAGCCGTTAGGTTCTCTAGCTCCTGCTCAATCTTCTTCTTGGACCTCTCCATCTCCAGACGTTTGGCTCGCTCCTCGTCCACCTTTGCCTGCCAAGCCTTCTTGTCGGACTCGATGGTGCTCCTGCGAACCCAGACATCGCCAGACAACATCTCGCGCTGGGAAGCATTGCGGGTTTCGAGGTCCCGTATGAGTTTGTGGGCGGCCTCGAGCTCGTGACGTGTAGTGGATAGGGTATCATCAAGGTGGGTTTGATGGTTAATGGCGTTGATGAGCTTTGTGCTGAGAGCCGTGACCTCTTGGTTGATGTCGGGTTCCCGTGAGGGAGAGAGGCTATTGACTGGAGACATGGTGCGACTGCGAGGGTCTGGAAGGGTCGTCATTTCATCGTCGCTGTTATAGTCGGTCGCCGTAGATGTCCTGCGACTGTTGGACAGGCTTGTCATGGATGGTGCCTTGGTGGGCGTTTTGTGGTTGTGTTGGGCATTGAGGGAGTTTGATGGTGGTGGGGAGTCGGCGGCGGCTGTGACGGCGACGGAGGGCATGGACCTCGCATGCCGTGCTGACTGATAATGGCCCCATCCAGCAACGTGGACGAAGCTGTTCAATACGTTAGTTACAGCCATGGCGTCACAGACCTCGGGAGAACGAAACTCTAAATCATGGTGGCACTGGAGACTGAGTGGGGTGGAGGAAGGGCCTCGAGATGGGATTGAAGACTGAAAGCCAATTCGTGATTCCCGTCGCCATGGCACACTTCCATGGAACGAATTCTTCACCGGTAGGACGGGCAATGAGATGGACGGGTGAAACATGATGACGCTAGGCCAGCAGTAAAGGAGAGGGAAAGTGCTTAGGCTATCGAGACATTTGGGGAGCCTGAGACATGGCCCCAAGAGGGAGATTGATTGATGGAATATTCGGTGAGGGTCAGAACGTACGACTCCATGTTCAGGATTCCTGGCTGGCAAAGGCCATTCAGTTAGGGCCGGCCTTGAAGCGAAACAGGAATAGGGTTGTGATTCAGGGTCGGGTAGACTCTAGCCGCCCGCAGGCGAGCAGGACAGCGGGAGTCACGACACTCGAGCGTTGGATGATAAACGGGCGACTGGTTCGGGTTGCGGTGTCGGAATTGGGGTATATCGTGCTGGACAGGGCGTGCGATAAATTACGGTCGAAAGACGAGACAAGCAAGGAGGGGTTTCGGCTGGCGGCGAAGGGCGAGAGAAAGAGGCAAGCGAAGACGAAGGTTTGTTGGATCGGGGTCGGGCTGGTGGCGGCGCAGGCACGACAAGCACGACAGACTCCGAGTCAAAAGGCAGGTGCGCGCGCCCCAGAGCCCAGACAGTCCAGACAGGTAGGTACTTGGGTGCAGCTGGCAGGTGGGTGGCTTTGCCTCCGCCCGTAGGCCAATCACAGCGTCATGGGGGCGCAGATGAGCCCTTGATTGGGTATAGCGCCGGTGCTCCCGTCAGGTACGAGACCGAATCTGCGCAGCACGCGTGATGAAGTGGTACCAAGAATCATGTATTTACAGAGCTTTAACTTGCTTATCAGGTGACCCAAGACCAGGTAATGTCATACGAGAGCCACATCCACTTACTGTGTTGCTTCACGAATAAACCTATGGAAACTAGCAGGGAAACTAGAGAAACCCAATGAAACCTTTCGGTTGTTTCGATTCAACTTGAAAGAAAGGCTCGATAATTATCTCGACGTAACCAAAAAGGAAGAAGAAAAAAGTATAGAAAATGGTATATAGATCATGCGTTAATGCCAGTCTTCGCTTGCAAGGAAACATATGGGTAATCCAATCAATGATATGATGATATCAGACGACGTTGTAGAGAAAAGGAAAGACACGAGAGAGAATTAATCACCCTCCCAATAGGCAAATTCGGCATCGCCGTATGGGTTCCACTCCTGACCCGGATAGCTCGTGGCAGACATCTTGGGTTTGTCCGCATCAGGATCGTAAAATATCTTTTCTTCCTGCCCACTGAGGCGCACTGTCCGCATACGCGCATCGGCGGTGTCCTCGAGCTCAGCATCGGGCACCTGTGATTCAGATGGTCGAGAAGCAGCAGCAGGAGTGGCAACAGGAGGAGAGTCACTCGCAGTGGTGTTTGTCGTTTGGCTCTGCTCGACGTCATCGCCAGATGTCGACGCCACATCCTTGGGTTTGCGTGGCTCGCCCTTGGGGAGCCGCGGGGTCGCAGCGTAGAGATCATCACTGTCTGGGCTGCCCTCTGGTATACTGACACGAAGGTCTCGGGCCTTTGCTGCTCCATCTTTTGCCTCTTGTTGCACTCTTTCACCCTCATTGTCGGTGTCGTCAGCCTTGCGAGAAGCCGGTATTGAAATTGGTGCGGACGTTTCACCGCTTTGCTGACTGGAACTTGGCGAGACTCGCCGAGGTACATCTTTTGTGCCCATAGCCACAGAGGCCACATCGAGCGTCTGCTGCTGGCCCTCTTGCTTCACTGGCTGAGTAGACCCACCGTCACCACGAATAGCAGCATAGCCCTCTGGGATATATGCCTGATTATGCTGTGGCTCCTGCTGGGGTTGAGAAGGCGGCTGTGGTTGTGATTGCTGGACTTGCGAACTCTGCTGCTGGTACTGGTTCTGGGGCTGCCACTGTAGTGGCTGCGACTGCGGCTGCTGGTACTGATGCTGGGGTTGCTGGTACGAGTAGGGCTGCTGAGGAGGCTGCTGTTGATAATATGGTTGCTGCGTTTGCCACTGAGACTGCCTATATGGCTGCTGCTGTTGTGGGTGCTGCTGATGTGCCGCCCAGTTTGGAGGTGGCACACCCTGCCACTGCGGATATGATCCGGCAGTAGCCGGTGGACTGTGAAACTGTTGCGGTGGCTGATACAGGTCCCCTCCCATGCTCACCGGGCCCTGCTGCGGTACGTTCTGGTAACCCGGGACCGTCCACTGCGGGTGCATGGGCTGTTGAACGGGCTGCTGCTGAACTGGTCGTGGAGGAAGTACGGGGGTAATTTCAGTAGCAACGGATCTGGCGTCGAAGTCGTCAGGCTGCTTGGATGACCTCTTCAGTGCGCCGAGGAGCTTGTCGCTAGAGAACCGATTTTTGGACACGTTGGACACCGATGATGATGAGCCCGACTGCACTTCCGCAGACTTGTCATACTTTACACCGGGGCTCAACTGACTGGACAGCCGGTTTCTCCAACCCTTAATCCGGGACGTCGCTCCAGGCGCGAGAGGACCTTGTCGAGGCTGACCAGCGGGTGGTGATACAGGATAGCCTTGCTGCTGTGGGGCCCCCGGGCTCTGACCCTGATAGTAGGAGTTCTTAGGCTGGGAAGTGGCATACGAGACAGGTTGCTGCTGCTGTTGCTGCTGTTGCGCTGGTGGCATTGACCCAATGGGAGCCGGGCGCATCTGAGAAGGGTGGGACGCTGCAAAGCCAGGAGGATACTGGTAAGACTGGCCGGATTGATGCTGAGGCTGCAGAGCAGACAGAGGGGATGCCGACGACGGGCTTGGATGGCACCAGGCATTCCGATCACCCTGCCATTCGAGGCGTTGCGCTTGGGGAGCTTGGTGCGCGGCGCCACCAATACCAACGGGAGGTACCCCGTGCTGTTGCTGGTACGGTCCAGGGACTAGAGTAGGTGGAGGTGTTTGCTGCACGGGGGCCTGGCTGGGCGAGGAGGCGACCGACGAGTCGATATTCGAAGGGGACGCGGATCCCTTTGTTTGCGGCGACGTATCCTGCGTCATGCGGGATAGAACAAGAGACGGGGACACTTCGTCGGCTTCGCCCGGCCGGGCTTGCTGCTTCTCGGCACGCTCGGCCTCGAAAGTTGGCGATGGTGATACCGAACCAGCACGTGCAAAGTCTGGATTGGGCATGAGACTCGTATTAGGGGCCCCCGCCCTGCCGCGTTCCCAAGCATTTGTAGGCGCAGGTTTGGCATTCGAGGAGCTGTGCATGGCTAGGGGATGCTGCTGTTGCTGCCGAACTGGATGTTGCCCAAGTGGTGATGGGCGGGGCATAGGGTCCAAGATAATAGGAGGGGACGCTACATTGACAGAGGCCTGCTGTTGGGTGTGATCATGCTGTCTAGCCCTGGACGACGACCTGTCGCGCGTGAAGCTGGTCACAATACCCACCAGAGAGCTGCGTCTCCCTCGACCCCTAGACTCGAATTCGCCATTTATCGGCGGTGGTGGCTCTATATCGAATGAGCTGGAAGTTTGCGGCGGCGAGCCAGTACCAGAAGGCCGGGATGTCCCGGGTTGCTGGTGCACACCACTAAGCTTTCCAGCCCACCCCGTGGCTTTGTCTGCAAATCCTGACAAGCGCTTTCTTGCAGGGCTTGTTTCCTGCGCACTGGCAGGCCGCCTAGTCTGTTCCGCCCAGGGAACCGAGGGGGCACCTCCTGGCACGAATCTGTGCTGCATGGCAGCTGCTTTGCTAGAAGCAGTAGCAAAGATGGACGGCCTTTTTGCATGCCCCGACAGTGGTTGTGACGCGGGAGAGGCCACAGCAGCGTCGGGATTTGGACTTAGACGCTCACTAGAGCTGGCTCTGATGCGATCTCCAAGCCCCCGGAAAATTCCAGATGTCTTTTTTCTCCCACGAGGGTCCTCGAACGCCGTTACGTGAGATTCAGCAGCGTGGCCATTTGGTGCCGGTAGTAGCGGAGGCGCTGCGGCTTCAACGGGCGATGTCGGCATGGGAAAGTCCGTCTCCTTGTTATAATCGTACCCGCCAGGTGGCGGCGACACAGGGGAGTTGCTGGTACCCGTGCTAGGGCGCTTCCGGGCCAGGTGAAGCGGCTCTGCGAGGTGACTCTCCTCGAGGTGCCATCCCGATGGCGGCAGGGCAATACGGCGAGGGGAAGTGGCCGATGGCGTTCCCGGTGTTCCGTCGCGTTGCCGTTGCGGCTGCTGTTCACCTTGCAGTTGCTGCTGTTCCTGATAGCCATGGTAGTTGCTGGTTGAGACAGGTCTTTTTTCTTGGGCCAGCGATAACCTTGATTCCTCTTCTTCGGCCGTCGATTGAAGGGGAGGATTATTCGACGCGAGGCCCGCCTCGTTTATTCTCATCGCATCGGCGTCGACATTCTCGGCAAGCGTGTCGAATTTTGGCAAGCCGAATGAGGTACTCCTCTGGATAGGCGGGAGACCGCGAAATGATGAGATTCGTTGAGGCTGGTGCTGCTGCTGTCGTTGTTGCTGTGACATCATTGCGGCGGGGGCTGCGCGGCGACCGCAGTCGTGTTCGTTGTCGTGGGCGACGGCGTTGTCGTTGTCGTTGTCGTCGTCGCCGTCGTCAATGCGCTGGCCCCATGGGGAAGAAAATGTGGGCGATGGTGTGGGTGCAAGTGCGAGGTCGTGGTGGCCGGGTGTTGCGCCTGTTGGGTTATTGGAGGTGTACTCGTAGGTGTCTGTGCTTCCCGTCCTTGTTGTTGTGCGACCCCCGGTCGCGGCACGCCCACACCCCTGTCGGCTGGTAATAAGGCTCGTATCCATCCACCTGCCCCCGTTGGTGCATCGGTCGGTCCCCCGTCGTCGATTGCTGACACATTCGATTTGCACAATTCTCGAGCGGTATTAATGTCAACTTTTGTACGGAGTATATTGGCTGCTTACGCCGTCGTCGTCGTTGGCATGACCGGGGCCGTCGCCTTTATCGTGATGAGGATGCTGCTGTTGTGTTAATAATGTGGTGGGCTGAACACTATGACGACGGGAAGGACCACCACTTGAAGTTGTGCGCAACTTGTCTCCTAGGCTAAGAGCCCATGATTTGCGCCGGCTCGTAGCCAAGGACTTGTCTTGCTGCGGCGGCTGCGGCGACTGCTGCCGCTGCTGCTGCGGCCAGAAGCTTTTGGCTTTGTCGTTTGCTGGGCGATTGACGTCCTGGTAATGATAGAGAAAACGAATTAACATCCAGAACTATCTTTAAGGGCCTCACGGATACTCTGGGCCGAGATTTTCGTGGCCATGGTATGGTGATATGGTTGTGGTGGGTGATGGGAGTAAAGAAGGACATAGGGAGGAGCAAAAAATGAGTCATGAAATTGCTATCTCGTACAACCCCTCCCCCCCGACAAACAAATGCAAACACCCAAAATATATATGAAGGGAGAACAAGATGAGGTAGAAGAAGCCATCAATTCCATTTAGGGCTCCTTAATCGACACTTCCACCCAACAGTTTTGCTCCGGGAGGGGGAGGGGGGTTGTGAGAGACGAGGAAAATAAGAGAGAAAGGAGAAGCAAAACAAGCCCCATCCGCTACGAGCAGAAATTTAGGAATCAGGGAAGAGGTGTAGTGAAGAGAAAAACATTAGTGAAATACCTTGTCCCCGCGAAGCTTGTTTCTGCCTTTGCTGAAAAGCCCCTTGCCCATCTTCCCAGCCGATTGCATAAACTCCTTGCCCTTGGTACCAATCTGGCCGCCAGAGTGCCCGAAGGCGCTCCCAGCTGCCGCCTGGCCATGGATAGGGAACCCAGCAAGCCGTGAGCGGGCGGAGCCGCCCTGGGCGTTGGGTCCCTGCTGATAGTACGACTGCTGCCCTGCTCCATCGAAACCAGCCGTCGTGGCAGGATTGGGGGGCGGAGTATCCCCGGAGTATGAGGGCGTGGCGCTGGCATGCTCGGGGAATTCGTGCGTCATGGTCAGGATCCAGTTGTTCAGGCCCGAGTCCATCTGCCCAAAGGCATCGCGCGCCTCATTGTACTTGGCTACACGCTCGGCCGGCGTCGTCAAGTACATAATTTCTCGGAACGACATGATCTTCTTCTCGCCTTCACCGGCAACACTAAAGTCGGCTGCGGCATCTCCTTGCCGTATAGGGCGGTCGGAAGTGGGAGTCATTGGCACAACAATATCCCCACTGTCTCCTAGTGCTGCTGTTGACAGACGCACAGCCGAGTCATCCCGTTCGCCTGAATCCGACGTGGGAGAAGAAGGCTCGGGAATGGCCTCCTGCATCGCAAGAGGCTGCGTTGAGAAGTCCCTTTGGTCGACTTGCTGTCCCACGAGGGGGTTACTGTCGGGGATTATGTTTATAGTCGGGGAGGTGATAGCAGCCTGGTCCGCAGGCACTGCGTCGCCAGGTGGGGACGTTGAGGCTGGTGACCTGGCAGGTGACCTAGCCGGAGACTTGGCAGATCGAGCATCCTCGCCTGCATCTTCCCAAGAAAATTTTCGCCGAAGATGCTCCTGGCCTGGGGATGTCGGGCTGGCAGCAGATTCGACAATTGCGGGCGTCGGGCTTGGGCCCGTAGAAGTCGGTGCGTCTTCGGGTACGTTGCCAAGTTCACCGGTCGGTCTCTTCTGCAGCCGGGGGCTCTCGCCAGAATCCGCCCAGTAGTCATCGTAGCCACTCAAGCTATAGCTGCTCTCTCTACGGGCGTTTGCTGGTGAGCCCTGGGGTGCTTGTTTACCCACCGATGTGTCGATGGGGCTGAGACCACCCGGCGTCAAGGTTTTCATGATCTCCTGGCTGAGCATATCGCTCTCCTTGACAGGAGAGGAAGCGGCAGTCTCTAGCGTTGGCTGTCTCAGGAGCGGTTGGGGCTCGTAGTCTGAGGGCGACCTTTCTGGCTTCTTGGGTTGAAGTGGCTCAGTTGGTGTGACATCTGGGTTAAGAGATTGCCAGGGGCCAGACATGTGCGCCTCTTCCTTGGTGTCCTCGGCTGGGGGAGGTACAGTCCGTGGTTCATGCGGGCTGGGCGTCCGGAGCGCGGGGAGGTGTCGCGGATCAGCCGCTGGAGCCAGCTGCCCTCGGGAACCAGTTGCCCCCTGAGACTCGGTAACAGCCTTCTGAGGGTCATTGGCGGGAACAGCAGAGAGCGAGGGAGAGGAGTGCGTAAGCTCTTCCTGTAGCGTAGGCTGGGTTGCGGGCTTAGCTGAGGCACCTGAATTCCCGAAAAACATGTCGGACCCAAAGCCGGACATGCGGGCTACATCGGGAAGCTGGGGGCTCTTGGACGTTCGCCTTGCAGCCCGAATGGCATCTTGCTCTTGCTCCGAGATGCCACCTTGGGCGCCAGACACGGGTGCACTCCCATCGGCAGAACCGGCCTGTTGAGCCAGTGGTGTTGCATCGGCCTTGGACAGGTCGATGTTGTCGGAAACGGGCTGGGTCCTACTGTCGGAGGCGCTGAAACTTGGCAGCCTCGAGCTAGTCTCCCACGTGCGAGTCGAGTTCGAAGGCCCGACAACGGGACTTGCGCGGCCAGAGCCAGGCACTCGAGACTCTGAAGGCAGGCGCCGGTCGACGGCAGGTCGACTCGCGGCGGCTTGAGGCGGGGCAGAGGGCGGTGAATCAGGCTCCTCGTCTGATTCCGGGGCTCCCCAGTCGTCGCCATCGTAGCTCTGCACCTTTGCTTCGACCCATTTTCGCGTCTTTCGTCGGTTCACGTTAACCTGGTATGTAGAGCCGGTTGGGGTAGCAGGAGAGCCACTGCATGGAGTCGTGCCTTGTCAGCATTGCCGTTATGTTACAGTCAGGGGTGAATGGGTTGCGCGGCTCACCTCGCAGAGGGGCCTCGGCTGGTCATGATGTAGAATTGGCCGGGACGAAGGCAAGAAATATCATAGGGACGCGATCCCTGCGGCCCCTATCTCGTCAGAAATTTGGCGGAGAGCTTCTTGACGATTCAAAGATGCGGCGGAATGGGAAGGCCAGGTGGTTTTGCGACAGGATCAGCACTTGGACCGAAACCTGTACGGTTTTTGCCCGGACTCGGCGGTGGTAAAAGCGATGGTCCAATCCGGGGATAATAATGCTGATAACGACAATACTCAATTGTACAGAACCTATTGAGGAGGGGGAGGGAAATAGGTACGGCTTGAAAAGAAGAATAGGAGGTGAATGAGGCACGGAGAGGGAATAGTGATGGTAGATTGAGTCGAGGAATGATCCTTAGGCTTTGGGCACGCAACGCACCAGTAGTGACACGAGAAACAATTTCCTAAATATTAATACAGCAGGAGCAATGAATCGGCGGGCGGCTTGACTAGGTGTGCAGGAGCTTAGCAGGACCAGTGACGTTAATTGTACCTCAATGGGCAAGTTTTGGTGGGCTAGCTACATAAGTCAAGGCCCCTGCTGTTAGGCGTTTTCGGAGGCGGAGGCGGGGCGCATGCAGGTGGCAACGTCGTCCGTCCGTTGTTCCTCCCCTCGAAAAAAGCAACAGCTTGTTTGGCGACCAGATCTTGGCAACAGCGCGTCGTCGCGTGACGGCGTGGCGCAGCTTCCCAATTTTCCGGCGCTGGTTGTATTTATAGCAGCAACAGCGTCTATTACTCTCCCCGAGAGTACAGTGCAATCATTTTGACGACGCTGTACTTTCACTTTCCGCACAAAGTCATTTATAACGAGGAGGTGACAATAAGGCTGCTTTGTGTTTTTGGGTGGACGTGAACCTGTTATGATAGTCCCTCGTATCAACATGGCCTGAATAACCCAAACACAAGCTCATGCCATCATCGATGACTACCCCGTGGGTGATCTGCACTGGCCTTGGTGCATCAGCTGCTACTAGTATGTCGCGGGTCCAGACCGTAACGCCACAAGTGGCTCATCTAATGTGGCTTGTACAAAATTTGTTCAAAACCGGCTCGCTGCACTCTACGAGTACGCGCAGACTGGTAATGTCCGTGTCCGAAAGAACCACGTTTGCGATCCCATCCCCTTGAGCCGCATCACGACCGTCGAACCATCGCCTTCATCATCAACCCACCAACACAAGCAACACGACCGCTCTGCAATACCTATACCACACAATTTCTGACCCATTAGGTGACCTTTCCAGTCAATCAGGTTTATTTATTCTTTGCGTCCAGTCGTCAGTTCCCACCCCGCACTGCTCATCACAATCACCCCTGGATCGCGGACTTTGGCCGTCTCGAATCGACCTTGGGGCGCAGCCTATACAGCTTGTCGCCCATTACCGACGAAACCCGCGGCAGCCGTATCCTTGTACTCACGATCCATCGATAATAGCGCTGGTCGCATTTCCCTTGGATTAATCCCGATAGACACCGCACACAACACAGCCATCATGGCAGTCGCATCGATACAAGATCGCACGTCCGAGTTCCGGTCGGTGCTCGCGCAGGCCCAGCGTCGACAGAACACGGGAAAGGGGAGTGCGCAGAAGCGCTCACTCCTGACGGACTCGCAAAAGTCGGCAGCCAACGGCGATGGGCGGCCCCGACGGTCCGACTTTGCTCGCAAGGCGGCCGAGATTGGAAGAGGAATATCGGCAACGATGGGCAAACTGGAGAAGTTGGCGCAGCGTGAGTGATGCATTTCGAAGAGAAACGAGAATCACATGCACATACTGACGACCGTACGATGACAGTGGCCAGGCGGCGGACTATGTTCGACGACCGGCCGGTCGAAATCAACGAGCTTACGTTCGTCATCAAGCAGGACCTATCGGCTCTGAACCAGCAGATTGGGGGCCTGCAGAGCCTGACGCGGCAGCAGAAGGGGGGCAGCACGGACCAAGAGAGCGAGCACAACAAGAACGTCGTGTATATGCTTCAGGGTAAGCTGACGGACGTGTCTGTCAACTTCAAAGACGTGCTAGAGGAGAGGACCAAGAACATACAGGCATCGCGGTCGCGCACTGAGAATTTTGTCTCATCCGTGTCGCAGCATGCCCAGCCTTCGCTGCAGCAGTCGGCCTCGCCCCTCTATGGCACACCGAACCGGGCGTCGCCCGCCCTTGGAGGAGGCGCGGGAGGTAGCGATACGCTGTCGCTCGAGCCTGTCAGCGACCAGCAGATGCTTCTCATGGAGGAGGCCCAAGGCCCTTCCAACTCGTATATCCAGCAGCGAGGCGAAGCCATCGAAGCTATCGAAAAGACCATTTCGGAGCTCGGCGGCATTTTTGGCCAGCTGGCCACCATGGTGACGGAGCAGAGCGAAATGATTCAGCGCATCGACGCAAACACCGAGGATGTGGTTGATAACGTTGATGGTGCTCAGAGGGAACTGCTCAAGTACTGGTCCCGCGTATCGAGCAACCGCTGGCTCATCGCCAAGATGTTTGGCGTCCTCATGATCTTCTTTCTGTAAGCTGCCCCCCCTGCCTCTGTCCCTCCATCTACTGCGCACCCCGCCCCCAACACGCATCTTCGGATTATGCTAACAGTTATACAGACTCTGGGTGCTTGTCTCTGGATAGATGAGTAGGCACATGCTGGGAAATCTGGGAGACCCGGACATGGGGCGCAGATGCGACACGTCCACATAATTTTATCACCGGATACCATTGAGATGACAGACGTCTTATTTTTCTCTTGTCGACATGCATGTACGTATACGTTTGCAGCCATCACAGTACAGCACAGCTTTTCCCAGAACTAGGGATCGGGATTTGACTGTGTACGGAACAGGGCACATAGATAGCTTTCTTCTTTTTTTATTTATTTTCAACCTTCCGATCACATTCTTAATAGAAGCCCACTGTATTACACCTAGATAGGAACAGTTTCCAAGACGTAAGAACATATGGAGCCAGCCAGCCAGCCAGCCTCAAAGGCTGTTACATCTCAGCACCCCACTACACACACGCGCATTACATGGTGCCTTCATTTGTTCACATCCAGAGAGAGTGGGCACTTAAGCGCGGCCCTTGGGAGCCTGTACAGGCTCGAGGATTACCAGACTGACCCAAAGCAGGCATCCTTCGGCGAGGATTGCGGAGAGGGGCGCAAGAAGAATTCTCCACTTTGGTCATGGTTCGGCGTGATTTCTCCGTGGACGGACTGTCGACCTCCCCCTCCCCCGCTTCTCGCTTCTCCATGGCATCCACTTTTAGTTCCGGCGGACACTTTGGAGTCGGGGCTAGGCGTTGGAGATGTAAGTGGTTTAAAAGGCGAGGCGTACCAACTTTTATTTTCTTTCCATTGTGTGCCTTTGTTATTCCAATTGTGTATTATCCAGAGACTTCGTCTTTATCAATACTATCCAATCCTCCTACAGCTGAAACCATGGCCGACAAGACTTTCAAGCTCAACAACGGTGCCGATATTCCGGCTTTCGGTTTAGGTAAGAATAGAGGCGGGCAGAAGAGAACATTCGAGCGAAAACATAAACGCAGGGAAAGACAAACTGACGAACCCAGGCACGTGGCAGGGTGAACCTGGAAAGGTTAGGGCGGCCGTGTCGCATGCCCTCCAGAATGGCTACAAGCTCATCGACTGCGCCTACTGCTACGGCAACGAGGCTGAAGTAGGCGAGGGTCTGGCCGATGCCTTCGCCGCTGGTGTCAAGCGCGAAGACATCTTTGTCATGACAAAGGTCTGGGCGACGTACAACACGCGTGTAGAGCTGGCCCTTGACAAGAGTCTCAAGGCACTCGGCCTCAACTATGTTGATCTATTTCTCGTCCAC
This sequence comes from Geosmithia putterillii, assembly GCA_900188575.1. Classification (NCBI taxonomy): domain Eukaryota; kingdom Fungi; phylum Ascomycota; class Sordariomycetes; order Hypocreales; family Bionectriaceae; genus Geosmithia; species Geosmithia putterillii. The sequence continues at coordinate 266,494 of FYEU01000299.1, read as the reverse complement.
TGGCCTCTTCTCCTAAACCCGGAGGGTATGTTCTTACTTTCCCTTTTGTTTTATTCTTGCTCTTCTACTTGCAAAGAAAGTGTAGAGCTAACAGGCTGCCTACCAGGCAACGATGATCGATTCCCCAAGCTACCCGACGGCTCGCGCGACGTAATTCATGGCTGGGACCACCGCGAGGCCTGGAAGCAGATGGAGGCATTGGTGGCCACTGGCAAAACCAAGGGCGTTGGGGTCTGCAACGTATGTTCTCAGAGTAACTTTGGATTATGCGTGTACAGGTGCACTGACATATCTCGGCCAAAAAGTACAGCCAAAAGTACCTCGAGGAGCTCCTCCCGGTGGCCAAAATTGTCCCCGCCATCAACCAGATTGAGAACCACCCCGCACTGCCTCAGACTGAGGTCGTGGAGACAAGCAGGTCCAATGGCATTCACATCGTCGCATACAGCCCGCTCGGCAGCACAGGGAGTCCACTGCAGACGGCTGAGCCGGTAGTAAAGCTGGCTGAGAAGAAGGGCGTGACGCCTGTCCAGATCCTACTCAGCTACCATGGTAAGTTCTCCTACTCTGTCTCTCTGTTTCCTGAAAAGGAATATGCTAACAGTCCGGATGACAGTGGCGCGTGGCCAGACGGTCCTGGCCAAATCTACCAACCCCGACCGCATCGTTGCCAACAAGAATATTGTCGACCTCGACACCTCAGAGCTCAAGGTGCTAACCGACTACTCGGACGACCTGGTCAGCAAGGGGGAGGTGAAGCGCTATGTTTACCCTCCGTTTGGCGTCGACTTCGGTTTCCCAGACAAGCAGTAATAGATAGCATATGCAGCAAAGACATAATGAAAAGTGAAAACATTGGGACGAAATGATTGAAGAGAACATGGATGTTAAACGGCTCCAGTCCACTATCTGTACGCTATTTAGACCGGGTTGATTTGTACAGACTTGGACATGTGTATGTGTGTTCTGTTTACATTTTAGACATACCTTTTCATAAAACATACTCCTACTACTAAACTACTACTACTACATGAACATGCATGTGCTCCATACACGTAGTACTATGCCATGTCAACCACTACCTTGATAACCAAGTTTCCTTCGTGGTCTTTGATCTGGCCGGCCATGGTAAAGGCCTCTTGAATCTTGTCCATACCCTTGAAGCGTTGGGTGACGAGCTTGGACAGGTCGGGCAGGCCAGCCGGCGGGTCGGACAACATCTTGATGGCGGGGGCATAGGTGTTTGCATAGCGGAAGACACCAACGAGGTCGACTTCGCGGAGGGCTGCGGCTGACATCGGCAGGGTGAGGATGGGTGTGCCCATGCCGATGATCATAATCTTACCACCAGGCTTAGAAGACTTTGCGTTTCATTCTTGTCAGCAATTCGCACCCCTACCGTTCCAGCTCGTTTCTCAATTTTACTTACGTAGATGGAAGCCTGAAGACAGGTCTCAACACCGGTGCACTCATAGATGGCTGAGAGCTCGCCGACGGGCTTCCCATCAACCTCGACGGCCTTGATGGAGTCAGCCACAGTCTGGGCATACTCAAGCTTGTCCTCTATAGTCTGAGGACGAGACATAGGGACGACTACGGCAGCGTCGGCGAAGCCATTAGCCACGGCAAAGTCGACGCGGTCCTTTTGTATGTCGGCAATGACAACGGTCTTTGCGCCAGAGGCCTTGGAGACGGCTCCGGCGAGGAGACCGACGGCTCCGGCGCCGAAGACCAGGACAGTCGAGCCAGCGGGAAGGTTGGCACGGTCGCGTGCGTGCATAGCCACTGATAGGGGTTCGATGAGGGCGCCTAGGTCGAGGGAAATGGAGGCGGGCAGCCTGCCTTGGTCAGCCTTTCTGTTTCGCATTCTTCTGCTTCCATTGCTGCCCAAACACACACACACACACACACCCACTATCCGCCGTGTCGATTTTGGGGTTAACCGTACTTGTGACACCACTTGGCCGGGTGGTTGATGCGCTCCTGCAGAGTGCCCTGGAAATGAGGGAAAGCCTTGGCCGAGCTTCGGAACCTCATGGACCGGCAGATGTTGTAGCGGCCCTGAATGCAATGCTCACACTCTTCGCAGGGAATACCGACTTCAAGGGCCACACGGTCCCCGGCGCTAAACGACGAGACGCCGCTGCCCACCGAGACGACGGTACCACTCGACTCGTGGCCCAGGGTGAGCGGCTCGCGGACGATGATGTCGCCATTGCGGTAGTGGTTGTAGTAGTGCAGGTCTGAGCCGCACAATCCAGTAGACTGCACAGCCACCTGGATCTCATTGCTCTCGGGTGCGGCGAGGTCCCTCTCTTGCTGTAGCGTGGTATTGGTGTGTTAGACAGAGCCCAGAATGCCAGAGCGACGAGATAGGCCACAACGTACCAGCCGGAGGTCCCGGGTCCCGTTGAGAACGGACGCTGTCACCTTGGTAGCTGATGCCATGACGCTTGTGCTTGTGTGTGTTTGCGATAGGAGTAGCTGCACGTAGTGTGAAGAAGTCGACTAGGGGAGGGAAAGAAGGAAGAAGCAGGTGATGATGATGTTGCAAGGTGGGATGTCAATTGGGATCCAGGGAGCGGGGGAAATAGTTGCGTGGGAACGTGTTTACAAATAGGAAACCTCGCATTCGAATTTTATCTCTCCCCGCTTCCAACTTATAATTGAGCCCATAATTATTGTAGAATTCCTACTCGCAGTATTGACTCTTGTGATCCCATGACGGAGCCCAGAGAAGCCCCTCGTGCGAATTGTCGCCGAAAGTGTCCCAATTAGGAAGTAATCGGCTAGCGAAGTGGTGTAAGTCGCATCATCGTGGGGCCGCAGAGGCGCTCTCGCTCTCCCCATTCCCCGCAACCTCCAAGAATCAAATAGCCATCTTCTGCGTTGCATTCTCCTTTCATTCCTCTCTCTTTCTGTAAAAAAGACACCTTCCGAGTCCAACCCTTCTATCGTCATCATGTCCAATCTTTTCTCTGTCGCGGGCCACACAGCTCTTGTCACCGGCGGCACGCGGGGCATCGGCCAGGCCGCAGCTCTGGGTCTGGCCGAAGCCGGTGCTGACATTATTCTTGTCCAAGTAACGGCTCCTCCCATTTCCTCGCAATATCTCCATCTTCCCCGCCGCAATTTGGACTAACACTTTTTGCAAGAGAGACACATCCAACACAGCAACTAAGGAGGCCGTGGAGAAGCTGGGACGCAAAGCGTGGATCTACACGGCCGAGTTGTCGTCGCCGGAGCAGGTCGCAGCGCTGACGCCCAAGATCCTCGCCGACGGCCACGAGATCCGCATCCTAATTACGTGCGCGGGTATCCAGAGACGCCACCCGGTCGAGGAGTTCCCCGACAGCGACTTCAACGAGGTTATTCAGGTCAACCTCAACTCGGTCTTCAGCCTTTGCCGCGACGTGAGTGCCCACATGCTCAAGCTGGAGCCCTCGCCCATCACCGGCCGCCGCGGCAGCATCGTCACTTTTGGCTCCCTCATCAGCTTCCAGGGTGGCCTCAACGTCCCCGCCTACGCTGCCTCCAAGGGCGCTATCGCCCAGCTCACAAAGAGCTTCGCCAATGGCCTGTCGTCGCGCGGAATCACTGTCAACTGCATCGCCCCCGGATACATTGAGACCGACATGAATGAAGCTCTGCTCAAGGATAAGGAACGCCTCGAGAGCATTTCAGCCAGGATTCCCGCTGGCCGCTGGGGCTCCCCCGAGGACTTCAGGGGGACTACTGTTTACCTGGCTAGCAAGGCCAGTGGCTACGTCAGTGGCCACATACTCACCGTCGATGGAGGGTGGATGGGTCGGTAGAGGACGTGTTTACAAGGATGCCTTACGCAAGAAAGAACTGAAAGAAATAAGTCTATAAAGTCCTCTATGCTATTTCGCCTGCCAAGCCCATATATATCCCAATCCAAAGCAACCGAAGAAAACGAAACAAATCAAACCACGCTCCGTCCAAGCACAATATTAAACCTTGGGCTTGGCGCCCTCGTAGTAATGGGCCATTTGCAGACCAGCGCGACGGAATCCACACTTGACGTAGAAGCCCTCGTTGGCCTCGCTGCAGTCGAGGATGCTCTTGTAACAGCCGGCCTTTTCGGCGACGTAGTCGAGGGCCTGGATGACGCGGAGCCCGAGCTTCTTTCCCTGCTGATCGCGGGCGACAGCAATGTCTTCGATGTGGCCAACGGCGCCAAGGCTGTGGATGCTGTTGGGGGTCAGCAACAGGAAGGGATAAAATACCATGATCAAGGAAAGGAGGGGCGCTGGAAGAACTGAAAGAGGGGATAAACAGAGAGGCTGAACGTACAACTTGTGCTCGACAATTAGGGCGCCCGTGGCGACGACAGGCGTCGATTCGCGGGAGGGGTCCTCGACGACAATGATGTAGTAGGCGCCCTGGGCGCGCATGTTCTCAAACTGCTTGATAAAGGCCTCCTCCGAGACATCACCAACGGTTGTCAGGACACGCAGGCAGTCGAGGAAGCCTGTCTCGTAGTCGGAGCGGCGAAGGGCACGCAGGCGGTAGCCCTCCGGGAGGGCGGCCTGGACCTCAGGGGAGAGGAAGTCGGCGGAGAAGAGTTCGGCAGCCATTGGATGAGGATGGGCTGTTTTTAGAAACTGGAGAAGAAGATGATGAGTTGCTGCGAGTAGGCGTGAAATGGTGCAAGTAAAGAACAAGTGTCAATCTAGCAACAAAGTAAAAGCAAAATAAAGAGCACAGGCTCTGGACAAGTTATTATGGTGTTGCAAGGTTGCCAGGGAGAGGGGGAGGGGGGCATGGTGACAGAAATCATGAGCACACTCCCCCCTTTAGTTAGGCAGATGAGCCGTCCTACATTATTATGTCCGATCCGATAGCGTCAGGGGGATGATAAGGATGAGCAGGAATATTGAGCACAGGGTTCCTCATTATTTTGGTAAACAGCTGTCCTACTTTATTCTGGCCGGACTTCTTAGCGTGGAACTGCTGCGCCTCTCCTCTAGGGAACACAGGCACTAAGCCACTGCCTGCTGGGCCATTACAGGGCATCCTATGCTATGGGCGTTTGAACAGGACCCGGAAGGTGGCATGAACTTCGGTCGGGTCCTTCAATATGCACAATACGAGCGAGTATGGAGTATGGTGGAAGGACCGGCCTCGTGTTTATTATTGGAAACTTTTCGTGTTTTTGACTTACTCATCCATTTATACGAGCATTCTGCTGGCCCTGGCTTTCTTGCTTCCTTAGGCTTCCCCTGTTGGCCTGGTCCGACCATTCATTCAATCAAGAACCAAACACGGAGTACAGAATTGAAGCGAAAGTGCAACTGTCAACAACCCGATCATGCACATGCACGATTTATTATATCAATCAGAATTGAAAAACATCATGAGAGTCGTCCCGCTCCCCTGTCAGGCTGTCCGGATTTTGGGCACATAAATGACAACTGTCTCTGCATTGATCCATGTGTTTGCCACGCATTCCGCTGCCCACTCACAGTCGCCGTGGACCTGATTCGCCATCCCGAGCAATCACATGCAAATCATCCATCTCTCGACTGTCTCTCTATTTGTCGATGTCTCCCATTCTATCGGGCCATCCCTCCATGATTGTGCGTCATGTACCTGTTACTATTTCTCTGCCGTGTATCCTCGACGCGCCGGAATGGACGGGTTCCTGACATTATCAGTCGGGCATCAACAAATTCGCGTCAAGTATATCGTGCAATCTGGTGATACAGCATAGAAACAACTTATGTTTTATCATCGACACGGCCATGCCTCATGTCCTGACGTCCTACCTCGTCAATAGACAGTCAAAATCACCATCATGGACTCTTCAGGCCACGAAAACACCACAGCCGCTCTCGAGTCGCCCTCGGCAGCACTCCCACAACCAGGGCCAACGCTATTGCCGTCGCCCGTCGCACGGGTGGTGAGCCTTGCGACGCGTTCTACCAGCCTCGCCATCCGCGTAGGCTCATTCTTCGGCTCCTATGGACTCGATGCTGCCCGCTTCACCACTCTCTCAAGCCTTGAGCTTACCCGTGCCATGGTCGAGGGCATCCTAATTCGAGCAGGTCGGGATGCAGCCCTACGGCCCCGCTCCGATCTGGCCGCCGCCGACGCCGACACGTTGCTCGAGCGGAGTCTAGAGGCTCTCCACAGCGCCGCCAGCCAGGCCGTTTTTTGGACGTCGGCGAGCTTCCAGCTCACAGGCACCACCCTCTTTGCTGCCGGCGAGTTATCTCATCTGCTTCTATCCTCGCTGGATCAGCTGTTTGGCTCGACCGACTCCTCCCGCGCCATTGCGAGCATCGTCACCCTCATTCGCCGCGAATTTAACAACCCCGCCACTGGTGATCCTGCGGAGCAGGTCGGCGTCATGGATCTCATTGTGGCCCTCGCTGCCCTTGCCTACCTACAGCGCAGGTGTCACAAGTCTCTCGATGACGAACTACGCTCCAACTCACACGAGCAGGTCATATGGGATGTTGTCGTCGTCGATGATGGAACTCGCGTTGACGTGCAGAATGATGTTGGCGACGATAGCCTTAAAACCCACGTGGATGAGGCCCGCTCTAGTGGTGCCGCGTCCCCCATATCACTAGACCAAAGGCCATCTAGCAGCGGCTCTAGGGACGATGATCAGGTTCTCGATCATCTCCAAACACAGATTGCCTCCTCTCTGACGCCGGGTACATCTGTCTCCATTTCCAGCTCTGTCCAGACTACTCAGACCATCACGGTTGAAGTCCGAGGCCCACAGTCCATGACTCTGCCAACACCGCCTGGGGCTGAGATTGTAGAGACCAGAGCGCATGTGCTGCCGCAGGCCCACGACTCGTCCGATCCGTTAGCCGAGACGTCTTACCGTGTCGTATACAGGATACAGCGCGACAAGTTGAGGACGGCCTCGTTCCAGCGGCACGTCGAGTCTGGCTATGTCACTGAGCTTGATGGTTCTACCGACTCGCAGCCGTGTAGTCCTCCCCGCGAGATGGCGCTGCCGGACATTCAGTCATCCTCGCGTCTCATGGACCCATTGCCCCCGCCACCTGCATCCTCTGATCCACCCGCCCAGCTTCCAACAGAAGTTTCAGCACAGCCAGGCAAGGGAAATGACCAGCAGCGTGGCGTTGATATCCCCAAAAGGGCTTCTTCGCAAGTCAACCTCAGCCAATCTTCTATTCCCAAGCCACTGGGTGACACAGCTGCAAATCAAAAGAAGCAAAGGACACCCTTACACAAGTCGAGCTCCCGCGGAAATCTGGGCAGGGCGAAGACAGAGCCTGCAGACAGCAAGAAACAGCCCACAAAGAGAAGGTCAGATGGACCGTCATCCGAGACCAAATCTCTTGACAAAAGGAGTGGTCTCAAGCAAGTTCTGAAAGGAGGTAGCCAGTCCTTTTCTCAGATGTGGAATAAGGACGGCGTGAGTCCAGGCTCTTCAAACATGACACCGCCCAGGCCACGACCTCAGTGGAAAACAGTTGGCAAGGTCACAGAACCCGATCCTCCTGCCATCAAATCGACAAAAACAACCCCGACTGGATCCCGTAACCAGAAATCCCATGGACAGCGGCCGGTATCGCGGGCCAGCCTACATCTAGATCCAGAGAGTATCCCTCGAAGCTCGTCCCGCGCCAGCTACGTCTCGATCCACGAACGCCACCGGGATTCGATCGTGTCCCAGGCAGATGCATACACTATTCGCGGGGGTGGCTTGCGACCGGCGTCTCCGGGCATTGCGAGAACAGAGGTCACTGCTCATGAAACGCTTTCACGGCAGCCAAACGAAGGGGCGATGGCATTGTCGTCCCCATATGGAAAGTCGTACCACCGACGCAATCGGTCGGCTGTTCCCAGCCTGTACAGCCTAGCGACCAACGACTCCCAAACATCCCTGTTATTGTCAGCATACTACCAAAAAAGTGCATACAATGCGTCGGGGGCCATGGAGACACTCAGACGTGCAGGTGCCGTTGATGGCACATTTCCCTCGGCACATCTCCTGCAAAACATTACCCGCTACATGCGCTTTTCGTCAGCATCGTACGGATCCCGGTTCCTCAAGCTCTTGGGCATATCCAATAGCATGCCCAAAATTGAGATTGACGACGATACGCACAACGACGTTCGGCACTTTGTACACCACACGGAGTCACAGTCGGGCAACGTGCTCTTGGCATCATTTGTCGACTCAGGCGGCGGCAGTAACGCATCTGGAGCCACCGACTCTGGCATGCCGCTGGTGCACTACATCTCGCTGGACCACGAGGCCAAGGCTGTGGTGCTCGCTTGCCGTGGCACCCTGGGCTTTGAGGACGTGCTTGCCGATCTTACCTGCGACTATGATCGGTTGAAATGGCGGGGGCGCGGCTATCGTGTGCACAAGGGAATACACGCATCGGCGCGACGCATTCTCTACGGAGAGGATGGGCGCGTTCTGATTACTCTCCAGGAGGCGTTGCGTGAGTTCCCGGACTACGGTCTTGTTCTCTGCGGTCACTCACTCGGAGGTGCCGTCACATCACTCCTGGGCGTTATGCTCGCCGAGCCCAACCCGCACGGCACGGGATTCGTAACAGCCTACGAGCCGCAAACCGCAGCTGGCGGTGGGAACGCGCGACTCGATGGTATCCGTCTGCCAGCTGGCCGACCCATTCACGTGTTCGCCTACGGACCCCCAGGTGCGATGTCAGTCACACTTTGCAAAATCACAAAGGGTCTGATCACCACGGTAGTGCACGGGTCAGATCTGGTACCGCATCTGTCGCTGGGTGTATTGCACGACTTTCAGGGCGTAGCGGTGGCCTTCAAGCGAGACGAGCACCGTGCCAAAGCCGAGATACGAAAACACATATGGAAGGCCGTCCAGAACAGCATGCCAATGGCGGCAGAATCTTCAGTGCAGTCAGAAGCATCTGTAGCCGAAGAAGGGGAGCTCGATGGTCAAGGCTGGATGCTATCTACCCTGGCATCACTCCGGAGCAGCATGAACCATGAGAAACTCATGCCTCCAGGTGAAGTCTTCTGTATCGAATCGCAACGGGTCCTGCGCAGGGACGCTTTCCTCATCAACACGGAAACGCTAGCGGGGGTCCCCGTATCGGTTCAACAGCAGCGTGACATTGGGCGCCCTGCTACCCGTGTCGTACTGCGGTACGTCAAGGACGTTGAGGCCAGGTTCAGAGAGGTGCGCTTCGGGACGAGTATGCTAGTCGACCACTCGCCGGCGAACTATGAGGACGCTCTTAACAAGCTGAGACTTGGCGTGGCTGAGTGATTTCTCCCACTTCAGCCTTTTCTCTTTTGCATTTCCTCCTCCTTCGTATTCGACAGCATGATTCCCTGGGCATGATATAGACGGCAATTTGGAAATTCGGAAATTTAGCACAAAAGGATAGGATAGGATACCCCCCACAGAACATTATGTTGGATTTACTTTGTTGGACATTACCACGCTACATACTGGCCTTCTACTTCCAAATATGTGAGCGCAGCTAAGATAATCCTCCAAAGGATATTCCGGCAGGAACAACTAACTCTTCATATACATCGCACATCTGTTTTTGGTATATATGGGGGGCTCTAGTCGGCGGTGGTCGTGATTATATGGCCATTGTCGTCGTAAAAGATCTCCTGGACCTTGACGGAGCGGAGATGGTCGACACCACCGCTGAGCTCACAATCATGGTAGAAGAGGTAGGTTCGCCCTTGGTACTCAACGATGGAGTGGTGGGTGGTCCAGCCGAGGACGGGCTCAAGGATCTTTCCTCCGAAGGTGAAGGGCCCGAGAGGCGACTGAGAGGTGGCATAGCAAAGGAAGTGGGTGTCTCCCGTGGAGTACGAGAAGTAGTAGGTGCCATTGTGTTTGTGCACCCAGGAGCCCTCAAAGAAGCGGCGGTTGTGGTCGTCAGCGGCGATGGGCAGACCCGTCTCAGGCGCCAGCATGTTGAGCTCATAGACGGGCGAGGACAGCGAGCGCAGGTCGTCGGACAACTTGGCGACGCGGGGGCCCTGCGCAACCTCGCCCTCGCCCGTACGCTCGTTGGGGCCAGACCACGATGGGTCGTGACTCCCATCGCCTTGGTAGCACTGCAGCTGACCGCCCCAGAGCCCGCCAAAGTACAGGTACCCTTGGCCGTCCTCGTCGACAAACGATGCCGGGTCGATGCTGTACGACCCGGCCAGAGGCTCCGGGTCCGGCTTGAAGGGGCCCGAGGGCCTGGAGCTCACAGCCACGCCAATCTGCCATATCCCCTGCTTGTTGCGCGCCGGGAAGAAGAGGTAGTAGGTGCCATTCTTGTACGCTGCGTCAGGAGCCCACATTTGCTTCGAGACCCATGGGACGTCCTCTTGCCGCAGGACTACACCATGGTCCGTCACCGTCTTCATGTCCACCGTCGAGTACACGTGATAGTCAACCATGTCATACTGGTCGCCATTGTCGTTGAAGGCAATATCCGTTTTGCGGTCGTGGCTCGGGTAGATATATACCCGACCCTCAAAGACGTGGGCCGACGGGTCGGCAGAGTAGTCCGATGTGATGAGGGGAGGCATGTTGTATGCTGTCTTCTGGATTCAATTACCGTCCTCTTGTGTTCCGTGTAAGTCAGATGCTTGTTCTTGTCCGTGAGGCTGTGAGCCCACATCGCTATGAGTCTCTTATATCGAGACCGGGCTGTCCGCTTGGACGGGTATAGCCTAAATACCTACGTTACCCCAATACCCCACAAGATATTACCCGGGGCCACACGCGCCTTTACCCGCCTGGGCATCGGTTTGCTTGTCTATGCCTGTGTGGTGCGCATGTTCGTTGATTCTGTATCCATTGCCGCGAAATGGAAAGACTTGAATGTGGTTGGTCGATCAAAACGCCAATGACATTGAATGCTTGAGTTCATATGACACTCCATTAATAGCACCATGAAGATGAAGCAATTTTCAGCAGAGTCTGCTATCCTTAACTCTGTTTCGTGGACACATAGCACAGTATTTCTGGCTGTTAGCCCTTCCATAAATATGTATACTCGTATGCGTAGGTACGGTCACATGTAGTGTCTTTGGTACGATACCGGTGATAGATCCGCGAACAGAAATTGCATGTTGCAGGGTATGCAACTGAGATAAAAAACTTGGGGTAAGTGGGCCTGACCATGAGATCACCGATCATTACTAACCTGGCCTGAAGACTAACGTACGCGCGAAAGTCAGACTGACAGTTGTCTCTTTTTCTCTTCAATACTCGTACTTGAATAAGGGAATCGGCCAATGGATATTCGCCACGCGTGAAATGACCGGGGAGATGACTGAGTCTGTCAATTATGACAAGCCGGTGCCTCGGGAGCCCAAGACTCCGGCGCGTGTCGAGGAGGTCCGCGTGCGTAACCGGCGACGCGAGTATCTCGAGCGACATCCGGCCTACTTCGACAGCCTGGAGCACGAACTGGCAGGTGAGATAAGACTGTTGTGTGCATGTATGCACAATAACACTTTCTGTGGTCGCCTCTGACACTCACGCAGATGCCGTTCTGTATGGTCATCTCATCAAAACCTTTCAATCGGCAACGGAGCGCACAGCAGAGGGTAAGGCCAAAGGTTACGGCCACACACTCGAAGCCTCGCTGATGCGGGGAGAGACGAGGATGGCAAAACTGGCAGCTGCAGCGTCAACGTCATCGAGCCCTGCTATTGGACAACAATATGAGCAGTCGGACGGCGACAAAGCCTGGCAGACTACCAAACCCATGGACAAAGAACATGGGCAACAGCTGTGGAAAGAGTTTCTCGAGGACCGCTTTGTCAAGGGCGCAGACGATGATTTTGACTACGCGCCCGTCGACAGTGATCAGGATCTAGACTCTTTAGCGAAGCAGGACAAGCAAGATTCGTGGTTCGATGACCAAGAGCCAGCTTGGGCAAGTGGTAGCGACATCCGGGGGGAGACGGGTGTCCAAGATTTTTGATCAACCGCCTTGAAGAATTCAATTCAACAGTCCAAGGTCCGATTGATAACGAATCGAAGCGTATTGCCCACAATTCATGTTTTTCACGCATCAAAACGATGGAGACAAGAGGCGAGATGTGCCAGGTTTGCAAGTCAAGCTTCAATGGCGTGATTGCGACCCTCGATAGCGACACACATACATCCCAATCCCGTATCGACCTTCAATCAAGTACATGGACGAGACGACGCAACTCTTGCGCCATATCCCCGACGTATTTGCAAGACCCGCCATGGACCAATGAAATAGTCTTGGGTACAACTGATGGGGGTATCTACGACGACACCATATCGGGCCATTATCGCAACTGCAACTCAACGGCTATGCCTTCCACACAGGAGTGTCGACTCGGAGCCGACGGGTTGTCCTCGCCTACAGCTTATTGATCAAGTGTCTTCCCCGCTTCTCTCATCTTGATGCAATTCACGCAATGTTTGACAGGAAAAAGGGCCCCAGAGAAGTGTTACTTAGTGTATGCTTAGCTCTCGAGTATATAAATGAGACCCAACGGTCCCAAGTTACCGGGCGTTCTGATCTGATACATATATAACTACAAATAATACACATTCACAACGTCGGAAAAACCCCCGAAACGATGGCCCCCGCAGCAACAGAAACCGCAACCACAGAGGCGTCGAGGACTCTCCCCCTCCGCTTCGATGTGGCCCTAGGCCAGTACAAGGACCTCAACTCAGTCACCTACTCCAAGGACGACGAGATCAAGGGAGGCGACGGCTTCAAGGGCGCCAAGGTAAGATATTAAATCTCTATCTCCCGTGAATATGACTTCTTGGAGAAGCTGTTCGTCGGCCCTGTGGCTAACACGGACCCCTCAGTACCCCCACTACCTCCCGACATGGAACCCTGAGCAGAAGTACTCTCCCCTCCAGCCGTTCGAGCACTACGAGCACGGTAAGGATGCGGACACGACCTTCCCCAACCTGCTGCCCTCGTCTGCTGAGGTTGAGCACCTGACGCCGACAATCGGCACTGAGGTCAAGGGCATCCAGCTTAGCAGCCTGTCGGACGCGGGCAAGGATGAGCTGGCGCGGTTCGTGGCACAGCGCAAGGTGGTTGCGTTCCGGGACCAGAACTTTGCCGACCTGCCCATCGACAAGGCCCTCGAGTTCGGCGGCTACTTTGGTCGTCACCACATCCACCCGACCTCGGGCTCCCCAGAGGGCTTCCCCGAGGTCCACCTCGTCCACCGGAGCGCCAAGGACAAGTCGGCTGCCCAGTTCTTCGAGTCGCGAACCAGCTCTGTCGCCTGGCACTCGGATGTCACCTACGAGCAGCAGCCTCCCGGCACCACATTCCTCTACATCCTTGACAAGCCCTCGTCAGGCGGCGACACCCTCTTCTGCAATGCGGTCGAGGCCTACAACCGCCTCTCCCCACTCTTCAAGGAGCGTCTTCACGGCCTCTACGCCGTCCACTCGGGCATTGAGCAGGTAAACGCCTCGGTCTCAAAGGGCAGCATCAAGAGGAGGGAGCCCGTCCGCAGTGTCCACCCCATTGTCCGCACTCACCCGGCAACGGGCGAGAAGGCTCTCTTCATCAACCCTCAGTGTACGTTTTCCCTTGCCACAACATAAGATTTAGGAAGGCTGTACTAACATTCGTCATGCAGTCACCCGCGAGATTGTCGGCCTAAAGAAGGAAGAGTCTGACTCCATCCTCAAGTTCCTCTACGAGCACATTGCCTGGGGTGCCGACTTCCACGCCCGCGTGAAGTGGGCAGAGGGCACTGTCGTCGTCTGGGACAACCGCGTCACCCAGCACACGGCTATCGTCGACTGGAAGGGCAACGACAGGCGGCATCTGGCCCGTATCACCCCTCAAGCTGAGAAGCCCTATGAGACTCCGTACCAGGCTTAAGCGATATTTAGTAGCTTCCTAGTATACCTGTAATGACAATAATGCAGTAAACCTCGATGTGCAACTCCCCTGGGTCTGGTCCCCAAGTCTGAGATGAAGAAGTTGGCAGTGATGCCATCCCTGATATCGCTGTTGCCAAGGATTGAACACTTACTGAAACAGGTTCGCGCCATATTAGTAGCTGCCCTGTTATGGAATTGGGGGCGCAGTCCTATCATTTGAATATTCAACATGGATGTTTGGTTCGTATGGGTAATAGACATCACGTAGCCAAGAGACGCCTGTTCGCAAGTACACTCGTACTTGAACGTGTACGGCATCAAGGAGTAGACATGTAGACATCTACAGGCTGCAGCGTGAACTGCCAAGGATGAATTGATAACTCAAAAGTATAAAAGTTTCCAGGGCGCCTTCCACTTGGCCAATGGCTGGCGGCGATAACCATTGTTTAACGAGTCGATGTTGGCTCGACAAGTGACAAGTCCGCCGTTGCGTGGTGGTGCGCCATGTCGTGTCCATAGCACGCCATCGCCAACCCAACCCAGTCCCACGACACCAACCTCGACGTAACGTGCCAAGCGCGTCAAATACCGACCAAAACCCACCAAATATTATACTAGCCGGCGCGATTGCGACGGGATGCGATCCGCACGTTGAAGCCAAGTCCACAATCCGGCCATCTTTCGGCCAAGGCGTCGCCGTGTCTTGGTGTCTGTGGATCTTGGTGGCTTTCGGCTTGGGGGCCACCGTACACCACCCCAACACGCCTCTTTTTCTTACGCTGTATTTACGATCCATAGACCATGCCTCCCCCCACTCCGGCACATGGAAGAAGCCCGTGCCGCTACGACCTAAGTACTCGTACATACTACGGAGTCAAGGAGTATACATGCCAACGGCCAATCTTGGGGGCCCTTGATAACCGGGGGCCCGCCGGCATAAGACAGTCTAAATGTGGAAAGGATGTCGATTGCACCATCGAACGAGTAACGAAATCTAAAGATGGCCATTTCATTGGCAGGATATGACGAATCTTGAGTCTACAGTGGAAACGGGAGGCCCTCCGGAAAGAAAGAGGAAAAGAAGAAGAAAAAAGAAGCCTGCGCCTGGGACTGGATGATGTATTGCAGGTACACTTATTTTTTCTTGGAAGAGGCATTGCTCCGTGGCAAGGCTGGCGATACCTTGTCGAGTTTATGTGCGCTAGTTATCTCGTACATATAAACCACGTTGGCTCCTGGAGTGTAAACTCGTGGTTCTCCCCTTTCCCTCTCAAGGTTCCTGATTCCTTCCATTGGTTCCAGAACTCAACTCAATACCATGGCTTCCAGAGAGAAGGAAGAGGTCCCCTCTAAGGGGGCTCTTGGCCAAGAAGTCACGTCGGCCGGAGAGTCGACTACAGAGGGATCTGTCCACTCGACATCACATGTCTTCTCGGACTCTGCCGTTGCGGAGTGGTGGAGGAAGCGCTACGAAGATGCTGGCTACGAGAACCGGCACCGCTTCGACCCGACCTATACCTGGACGCCCGAAGAGGAGAAGAAGCTGGTTCGAAAGGTACGTTCACACATGCCCTACGAGCATACTCGTACATGCTGTCCTGTCTCAGGCCATTGCTAACAGGGTATACAGATCGATCTACGAATCATGACGTGGACCTGGCTCATGTTTACTGCCCTCGATATGCACCGTAGAAACATTAATCGTGCTATCTCTGATAACATGGTACGTTTCCCTTGGCGCTCTATGTCTTGTTTCATATTCGTACGATGTTACTTTCGTCTAACCAACAATTATAGTTGCCTGAACTTGATATGAACACCAACGACTTCAACTATGGCCAGACGGTAAGAGACACTCTGCAACGCCATCGCCTAATGTTCACATGTAGCTAATTGAGGCTAGATCTTCCTCGTGTCATTCCTAGCGGCCGAGTTGCCAAGCGGCCTCATCAGCAAAAAGGTCGGCGCCGACCGTTGGATCCCCTTCATCCTGGTGGCAGCATCCATCTTGTCGGGCTCCCAGGCCTTCATCCACAACAGGGCTTCGTTCTACGTCATCAAGTGTCTCATGGGACTGACTATGGGAGGCTTCATTCCGTACGTCTCTCTTTGCTTCTCTGTTTCACATTATGCACGTATGCTAACCTTGACAGCGACATGGTCTTGTGGCTCACCTATTACTACAATTCCAAGGAACTGCCTGTACGACTGGCCTTCTTCTGGACAGCCCTTAGCTTCTCTAACATCTTTGATTCTCTCATTGCCGCCGGCGTGCTCCAGATGAGAGGTATCCGAGGCTGGGGTGGATGGCGATGGCTGTAAGTGGCCTGTGTCATGATGTCTACACTTGATACATATACACGTTCTGACTCTAGAGCCCACTAGTTTTCTTCTTGAGGCTATCGCGACCTTGATTATTGGCATTTTCTCGTGGGGCATGATGCCCGCCGGGCCGTGCCAGACTCCGAGCTGGTTCCGCGGAAAGAAGGGATGGTTCACGCCGCACGAGGAGAAAATCATGGTGAACCGCCTTCTGCGTGACGATCCTAGCAAGGGAGACATGAATAACCGGTAGGTTCACGCATATCAATACATGCAATGCAAGAAACGACATGTACTGACCTCAAATTACAGCCAAGGAGTCAACGGATCCAAGCTCTGGGCTGCGGTCAAGGATTGGGAGCAGTGGCCACTGTACATGATTGGACTGACTGCCTACATCCCCCCCTCCCCCCCGGCGACATACATTTCCTACATTCTGCGCGAGCTCGGCTTTACGACGTTCCACGCCAACCTGCTGGTGATGCCGTCTAACTTTTTGTTTGCCATAAACCTCATCATCATCTCGTGGGTGTCTCAGAAGTTCAAGGAGCGGGCCATTGTGTCGTCCATCGCCAATATCTGGATGCTCCCCTTCTTTATCGCGCTGGTGGCCATCCCCGATTCCAGCCACTGGGTTCGGTACGCCCTGATGACGGGTATCCTCAGTTACCCGTACTGCCACGCCATCGTGGCCGGGTGGAACGCCAAGAACAGCAACTCTGTGCGTACCAGGGCTGTCAGTGCCGCCCTGTACAACATGACGGTCCAGACGGGCAACATCGTCGCCGTCAACATTTACCGCGAGGACGACAAGCCCCTCTACCGCAGGGGTAACAAAGTCCTCCTTGCAATCTGCTGCTTCAACATTGTCCTCTTCTACGTCGTCAAGGCCTTTTACATCTGGCGTAACAAGGTCCGCGATGCCCGCTGGAAGGCCATGACCAAGGAGCAGCAGGAGGACTACACACTCAACACTACCGATGAGGGCATGAAGCGTCTAGACTTCCGCTTTGCTCATTAATCGATATGTATATTTTCACGCATAGAAACCAGGTGTAGAGGAGGGAATCGTTACTTTCAGAGACTCAAGTCGGGAAAAGTGGCCCTGAAACCTTTGATAGAGAGATAGAGAGCGCCTTGCCGCGGCATGTTTATAGGGACGTTATGTGACGTCGGTCGTGTGTGGGGTAGAGCGCATAAAGCGTCCGCCAATATGAAACTCACCCATGATATTGCGTGCGATATTCGTATTTGCATCGTGTCAAGAAACTGTGACAATGTTAGAATACAAGAGCAAATCCAGACGTAAATATATGTAGAATAAAAACGCACGTGCCCAGGCTCTAAGTAGTCATGTGTGCCTTAGTTGTGATACCTATGCTGTGATTACGCATACACCCTTTGTCGCGCTGTACTTACGAGTATGTTTACTTGTACGGAGTACATTGCGGCACCTGGGTTTTCTGGTCACCTCGGTGTACTAGGCTGACGACCCAGCTTGCTTTCATAGACTTGGTGAGAGACACCGACGTTGTCGGAATGCGTCACAGCGGCGATCATGGCAGGGCAGCGCGCAGGGATGAGCCACGAGGGAAGGCGCGTCATGGGTAAGACACCTTGACACTGGACAGTGGTCGACTGGGATCCGGGTGGCAGAGGTCTTGACTTATACCCCCAGGCATTATTTAGCTGGTGCATGCCAGATTCAGGTCCGGTTTATGCCCCGTAGCTTCGGGGCGTTGCAGCTGCAGTTTGGCGACTTTGCTTGCTTTGCTTGTGGCTGTTGGGTTTGTCTCTCCGTTGCCCGACGGTCAGGATCAAAAAGCCCGATCTCCGATGCAGGCCTCCCACCCATGCGAGCCAGGCCCAATCTGCTTTGATTAATACACAAACAAAGGCAAGGGGCGGCAGGGAGAAAGCAAAGGTCCCTAAACAGCAGGAGGCAAGAAGGAGACAAGAAGCCACCGGAGTTGCAGTCTTGTTTGCTTTTCAGACTCGTCCTCATTTACTAAGGTCTTGGGTTTGGCAGTTTTACCGGCCCGACAGACTACCATGTTGAACCAGGCGCATGCTGCATCCATTGCCAACGACAACATTCGTCAAGACGAGCCCCTCAATCGAGGTGACGCGAGATACGGCGGGATTGGGATAGTGGCCAATAGCGTCGTCACCCGACAAGCAAGCAGGAAGAGAGGGATATAGAGAGGTTGAGAAAAAGACGGGCTGCTTCGAACATCGAACTTTCGGCTGATGACAACACCATGACCATGGCGCCGAGTATTACAGCGCGCATCAAGTCCAGGCTGCTGAGACGGCGGCCTTGGTCATGGACATCATCTCAATCGACAGGATCGCTCACCGGCCCCTCACCGTTTGACGATGGGGAAGACAACGGCAGCCGAAGCTCACTAACGCCCGCGGCCCACGGCGCAGAGCAGGGCAGTAGCAGCATGCTTGTGATAGGAAACGACGTCAGGGCGGGATCAGAAGCCGAAAACATTGACAGAAAAGGCGATGAAGCTGTCGTGTTTGTAGGTGAAGCCAGTTCTGGTGGAGAAAGAGACGAAGACGGAAGCGAAGAGGAAGAGGCTGGAGTTGAAGCTGGAGCTGGCGGAGGAGCAGCCAAGAGCGGCGACGGGTTGTTAGGTGAGGCGCTCCACCCTGGGCTCCGGCAGCGCAAAAGGCAGGAGCAGCGCCACCAGCAGGAGCACCTCCCCGCCAGCCATAATCCATCGCCAGCACTAATAGCGCCAGCGTTAGCGGCAGGAGCCCCCGAGCCTCCACCAGAGCCACCGCAACCACCAGAACTGGCAGCCTCAACCGCCATCACTTCCATCTCCACATCTTCACCACCTCCGCTCTCAACCCATCATCTTCATCGATCCTCCTCTCCTCGCCCGTCCCCTCTTCCTCCCCCTCCTCCGCGTCTGCATAGCATCGACGAAGCCGCCTCCGCTGGTCTCGTCTCGCCCTCTTCGGCGGCTGACTTCTACTATTTTGCCTCGCCATCCTCCCCCCCCTCCCCCTCCATCCGGCAGACGCCCGGTTCCATCGACTTCAATCCAGTCGCTCCCGATTGCCACCAACCCTCGCCATTACCGTCCTCTGACCCCTATCCCGACCCTTCGCCAATATCTACCTCTCTCCGACCGCCGCATCCTTCCTCCATCAGGCGCCAGAGCCTCGTCTCGCTGGGCCAGTATCACATTGTCAGGTCTCTCCTCCACGGGCCTCCCACAAATGACACCGACATCATAAACAACGACGACGACCCCGTGATGGTGGCGCCGCGCAAGATATGGGTCAAGCGACCTCATGCCTCGGCCACCCTCGTCACCATCAGCGACGACGACCTTGTTGACAATGTTCGCGACTTTATCCTCGGAAAGTACGCCAACTCACTAGGCCGCAGCTTCGACCCTCCCGACCTCACCCTCCGCATCCTGCCACGCGACCCGTCCGAAAAGGAGCGCCTCCTCGGACCCGAGGAACCTATTGCCCGCGTTATTGACGGCTACTATCCAGGGGGCCAGACGATAAACGAGGCACTCGTCATAGACATCCCGCGCCGCACGCCCAGGCCCTCCCCTCGACTATACATCACTGAAGATGGCCGCCCATCCGAAGGTGGTGAGGGCTACTTCCCGCCCGTCTCCAACGCCGCTCACCACCAGATGACCCTTGCAGCACCGCCAAATGGTGTAGGCCATGGCGCTGGCGCTTCGGCCAACCCACCTCACTCTATCTCGGTTCTCGGCACTGGTCAGGTTCCGCCCATTCCGTCGCCCGGGGGCACCACCGCCCGACCATCCCGAGTCCATCGTGAACGGTCCGATCGACCCAGACTGCACAGAACCCACACATCCTCCTCAAACTTGGCCGCCGCCGCCGCCGCCGCCGCCAACGGCACCCAAGGTCCCCCTACCGCTGTTGCCGACCCCGGACATGGTATGCAGCACTATATCCATAGGCCATCACATTCACGCGCTCATTCCACCTCATCAGACCATCAGAAACCTCCTCCTACCGGACCGCCCATCTCTTCGTCTCCAGGAACGCATAGCCAACAGCAGAAACATGTCTCCACACCCCCAGCTCGCGTCTCGTCGCCTCGGCCCTCGGCGGCGCGCCCCAAAAAGATCAAGAAACCAGAGTACCCGGGCCAGCAAGGGACACAGGGGACCCTCAGTGGCGGAGTTCCTCCCATCAGCGTACTCATCGTCGAGGATAACCCTATCAACCTGAAACTTCTCGAGGCCTTTGTCAAACGACTCAAGGTCAGATGGCAGACCGCCATGAACGGTCGCGACGCCGTCAAGATGTGGAGGAATGGCGGCTTTCACTTGGTGCTTATGGATATTCAGCTTCCTGGCATGAACGGCCTCGACGCCACCCGAGAGATCCGACGGCTCGAGCGCCTCAACTCGATTGGTGTCTTCTCCTCGTCCCCCGACAGCCTGCCCCGAAGTGATGATGGCAGCACCGACAACGGCCTCCAAACCACTGAGCTCGAAGACAAGGACCGCCTGGAAAATATTTCACTCTTCAAAAGCCCCGTCATCATTGTGGCGCTCACGGCCAGTTCCCTCCAGAGTGACAGGCACGAGGCCCTTGCTGCAGGCTGTAATGACTTCTTAACCAAAGTACGTACCCCTCAGAATGTATAAGGACGGGAGGCATATGGAAAACCGCTGCTGACAAGAAACAATACTCCAGCCCGTCAATTTTGTCTGGTTAGAACGAAAGGTCATGGAGTGGGGCTGTATGCAAGCGCTCATAGACTTTGACGGCTGGCGCAAGTGGAAAGATATTTCCCAGGCCGCGGAGCAGGCAGAGGCTGCTAACAAAGCTGCCGCCTCTACTAAGCTTAAGTCCAAAAAGAAAGACAAGACGCTGGCTCTCGCTGCGGATGTCTGACGTGCCACCAGTATATGATATGCTTGGTACATCAGCACCAAGAGAGTGGACAGCATGTCTTCGCTTTACGACGAACACAGCCCGAGGACATGATCCGCAAAGGACTGCCGGAAGATGGCGAGACGGGTAGGTTGTGGATAACCATGTAATATCCCTGCCGCCTGCCTCATATTTTGAGAGACCTAAAGCAGGAGACTTGGGGAGGAAGAGAAGGAAGCATAGGACCCGGCGTTTTGACTCTTGCATTTTGCCCCTCTCATATTTTTCTCTGTCCTTTATCTTATTCGACCCTTTGGGTCAATTGTTGAATTTCGTCCATGTCGGTACATGGGAATATGGACACTCCCGACTTATCCTTTTCCGTTTGTTTCAAGTCTGGCTATTCGCATGTATTCATGTTCCATCGTATGTACGGTGCTGCAGGGAGGTGTGTCCGGGACTTTGGGCGGATGACTTAATGGCAAATGAATGGACCAACCAAGAAAGAGGCGGATTGAGAGATTGTAAATGATTACACCAGAAATACAAACGAAGCGCAAATAACATAATGTACTGGCCGAAGAGAATATCTGACTCCCTAAAGATTGGATACAGCGCATGTCCCATGGCAGCTGTTTCTATGTAAAAGCGTTGTGTGCAGTCGGGGTGGGCACCGGTCGGAAAATCGTGGATCCGACAAGGGGAAAAATTAGCGTGAGGATTAGAAGCTCGCGTCCACTACTGACTTTTCTCCTTGTTCCACAAAACACGCAGAGCAACATCAGCTCTCATCCGACGCCCGTTCTACCCCTTGACGAACCCGGCTCTCAATGCCCGTCGACGCATGAGAGCGGATTGAAAGACGATGCCTCCTAGAGTGACGGGCGCGTCGACGCCTCTGGCGGTGGCCACTTCGACGGCGACGATGCCGAGGGTGACAGCAGCAACACAATCATACGCAGCAGCGGCAGCGGCAGCATCAGCACGGAGCTTTAGCACGACGCAAGCACAGGAGCGGATGAACAAGCAGCGATTCATGATGCGGATGTGGATGAAGACGCGGGCCAAGAACATGTTTGGGGCCGACGCGCCAAAGGGCCCTCGTTACGTGGGCAAGTACGAGGACCAGCCGTTCCCGCTCAACCCACTATTCCGCAGCCAGCCCGTGCTGTCTGATATGCTCAAGGACATCATCTGGAAGAAGGTTGTCGAGAATGGCGAGGCCATCAAGGCTGTGTCGCAGGAATTTGGCGTCGACGTCAGGCGGATTGCTGCCGTCGTGAGGCTCAAGGAGGTGGAGAAGAACATGACCACAAAGGTAAGAATACCGCGCTCCCTACATTTCCATTCCCTTTCTATTCTACCCCATTGAATGCTTTCGTGATGAGACCATATTTTTTTCGATTAGTCTTGAAGACAACTCTGTGGTTATACTATTTATATATCTGACTGCGCATCCTTTTCAATACCCTTTGATTCATTGGCACTTAAAGGAAAAGCAATTTGCTAATCACTTAGTGATACAGGGCGAGCAGCTGGCGACTCCATACAATCGCGCGGTCCTCAGCATGCTCCCGCAGACACGGTACGAGGACTCGGGCAAGCCACAGGCCCCCCATGAGCCCATCAACGAGGTACCCATGCACCCATACACGCTGCGACAACTGTTTGTCCCCGTGTCCGAGTCGCGGCATTTTACACGTGCCGACGCTGCCAAGGCGTTCCATGACGGCCTCCTGTCGGCCGACGAGCGCTCCCTGCAGCGGGAGCTCATATCTGCGGAGCGCGATATGGCGTCAGGCAAGGCGGACCGCGCCAAAGCCATGGCCAAGTACCGCGCCGAGGTGCAGCGCGTTGAGGAGGAACACGCCCGCCGCGTGGCTGATGAGGTGACCGCCCAGGCGGCCAGGACCAGCACTGTTGCTACGGGCAGGGCGGCCTATCGCATCAAGGACATCAAGGCCGAGGATGGGGGCAAAGACGGCAGGTCGTCCCGCGGCGTCGGCTGGCGGTATGGTGCGCCTCTCCAGGACAGGAAGCGCGGCCAAGTCAAGATCCCGACGCAGGTGCCATGATGCCTTTTCTGGTCTGTATAAATATTTGTTTAGATGGTCAACAGCAAGCCGGAACGGCGGCGTTTGTATATTAGCAGCAGCATCAATCAACATTGTAAACTTGTAATACAAACTTGTATCAGCGCAGATAAGCGCACACAGCCTAAACGCAGCCTAAACGCAGAAATTACTCACACTAGCCCACTGGGTCGTGTCTACCAGGGCCAGGCTGATCTATCTAAACTTTGGCCCATAGCCTAGTTTGCGCAGATTCCGTGCATGCGGACAACTCCCAGTATTTAACTTTCATAGCGTCGTCGTTGACGTCATTGGCAATGCAAGCCTTTCTAGTTGACAAGGACCAACCCTGGCAATAGATCCCGCAACTTAGGTTGATAGAATATTTAAGAGGGCATTATTTGACTTCAGACCCCCCTTCTCTTCACAGCGAGAAAGCCAGGGACCGTTCACGTCATCGCTGATCCAAGAGGAAGCGGCTTAATCTTATTCCCTGCGAGAGGACCGTCGTACGACTAAGCGCAATTAGTCGCAACAGGGGTTGAACTTCATCGGTCTTTTTTTCCCCCTTCGATCTTTCCCTCACCACAACCACAACAGGCAATAACCACGGTGAAAACGAGCGGAAAAGAACGAGCGAAGCGCATAGAAAAAGAAGAACAAAAAAAGAGAGACGGAGAAATGGCCCTCCCAGCGAGCTACATCTTCTTCACGGCGGTGCACTTCTTATGCTTTGCGCTGGCCATTGCTGTGTGCGGTCTATATGGGCAGAACATCAGCAAGGATGACAACAACACATCGAAATGGGTATGCTGAATTCGCGCCGAAGAACACGGAAACAAAAGAGAACATGGGAAACATCCAGCTAATTTGCGACAGATCTTTGCCGTCGTCGTGGGCGCTCTGTCGGCCGTGACGTGCCTCGTGTACTCTATCCCATTCGTTCTACGGGTGGGCGGGATAGCCAAGGCAGGATGGGATTTTGTCCTGTTTATCCTGTGGACTGCCGTGTTTGGACTGTTCGCCAATGTATGTTCCAGACGAAGATTTTCGTTGAAAGGCGACAAGAGACGAATATCAAAGCTAACGGTAGCAACAGATGTACCTGCACAAGGACAACAAGGACGGAGACTCCAATATTCGTCGCATGAAGAATGCTATCTGGGTTGACCTAGTCAATATGCTCCTCTGGCTGATTGTCATGCTGGGGAGCTTGGCATACTGGTTCAAGACTCGAGACACGCGGTCGCGATGGACGGGGCGTGCCCACGTTTGATCGGCTCTCAATGAGTTGGCCGAGCCGTTCCTTGCATTTGAAGGCGAACAAGCTCCGTAGAGTTGATTCCCTCATCCCCTCACAATCCCGACATCATACCATGAGATGTGGCATGTCGCAATTCTACTTTTGGATATATTCTGGGGTTTGTTTTGCCCGCTCGCCAAGGTCTTTTTTTTTTTTTACCCCGTCAACCTGCTTCGGGGATACAGGTAGACTCATCGATCCATTACTATCTAGACCTGGGCGGGTAAACTACTACGAAGTATGCACTGCGAACTGCACGATGCAACGGCCTTTTCACGAGAGCGAGATTGAGATCGGCGGAGGAGATAGCCGCACCATTCATAATTGCCTATGCGCATCTAACATATTGCCTAATTCGTTACGAGCATTTTCCCCACAGTCACCCCCCGCAAGTGAACACCGGTCGTGGAACTAATGCTATGGAAGCAAGCAACCTGATTATCGCGTTCAGGCAAGGGAAAGAAGAAAAGTATCAATCTATGAAGTCTCAAGAGTGTAACCGCGCCATACAAGTCACCTGCATGCTCTAATAGTACTGTAGGGCGGTACTGCCGAGATGCCAGGCAACTTCCTGTTTCGCCCATGCCCCCGCAATCGATGGTTCTCCGCACTCTTGCCGCGCCAGTGGGGAAGTGCCGGCTGATGGCATGACTTTTCGCCTCATGGGAAGGAAAGATGGTTCAGGGAGAATGGTCCATGGCGGCAGCTAGAAGATATATATTGAAGTACAAGTAGACGGTCTTGGACGCCTTCAACTTGCGATCGAAAGAGCATTGCCAGCCAACATCAGACAGGTTATTGGCTTACACGGTCTCCCCAGAAACAAAAACAATGCCTCATTTCGGATCCATCACCGGCGGTGCTATTGGGCTCCTTGGTCTCATATCGAGTGCCCTTGCCCAGTCTGTCAGCCCCTTCGACCTCAGCCAGTTGACCCTCAAGGGCAGTCGGTGGAAGGACAATCAGGAGCGGACTCTGACATATATGGGCTTTGTCAATACAGACCGTCTGCTGTATAACTTCCGGTCTAACCACGGTCTGGACACAGGCAACGCCGAAGCCCCCGGCGGATGGGACTCTCCCGACTTCCCCTTCAGGACGCACTCGCAGGGCCACTTCCTGTCTGCATGGGCGCAGTGCTACGCTGCGGTTGGTGACAAGGACTGCCAGACGCGAGCGATTAACGTTGTCGCTGAGCTGGCCAAGTGCCAGGCCAACAATGAGGCAGCGGGTTTCAGTACAGGATACCTCTCGGGCTTCCCCGAGTCGGACTTTGACGCGTTGGAGAACGGGACATTGTCTAACGGCAACGTGCCGTACTACACGATTCACAAAACGCTGACGGGCCTGTATGATGTATGGCAGTATATTGGAGACGATGAAGCCTTCGAGGTGCTAAAGGCTCTTGCCGGCTGGGTGGACACGCGAACGAGAAATCTGACGACGAGCAACATGCAGTCAGTGCTCAACACGGAGCCCGGTGGCATCAACGACATCATGGCCCTGCTGTACAGCAAAACGGGAAATGAGCGATGGATAAACGTGGCCCAGCGTTTCGATCACGCAGCCATCCTGGACCCCCTGGCCGAGAACACCGACAACCTCGACGGGCAGCACGCCAACACGCAGGCGCAGAAGTTGGTGGGCACCATAAATCAGTATTACGCAACAGGTACGCAGAGGTACCTAACGATTGCTACCAACGCATGGAACATCATCACAGGTCATCATACGTACGCCATTGGTGGCAACAGCCAGGCCGAGCACTTCCGGGCGGCTGATTCTGTCGCAGCCTACCTCAACGATGATACTGCTGAGACGTGTAACACGTACAACATGCTCAAACTGACGCGCCAGCTGTGGCGCAACAGTCCCGACGACTCGTCCACGGCCTACTTTGACTTCTACGAGGGCGCCCTGCTCAATCACCTTCTGGGAGTGCAGAACCCGGAAAGCGGCCATGGCCATATAACATACTTCACCTCTCTCAACCCGGGAGCCCTCCGTGGCTTAGGGCCGGCTTGGGGCGGTGGAACGTACAGCACCGACTACGATAGCTTTTGGTGCTGCCAGTCGACATCGCTAGAGACCTTCACCAAGCTTACGGACTCGGTATACTGGCACACCGACGATGACTTGTACATCAACCTCTTCATCCCGACCAGCGTCTCCTGGTCCGACAAGGGTGTCACCGTATCCCAGGACACGAACATTCCCGTGTCCGACACGGTCAACGTCACCGTCGAGGGCGGGTCCGCCTCATTCACTATGCACATCCGTATCCCCTCATGGACCGGCGACGACGCCGCCATCACAATCAACGGTGAGGATTCCGGTGTTGATGTTACCCCGGGATCCTACGCCGTTATCAAGCGGGACTGGATCGATGGTGACGCCGTCTTTATCACCCTCCCCATGAGCCTACGCACCATCGTGGCAAACGATGACGACTCAGTCGGTGCCATAGCCTTCGGCCCCACCGTTCTGGCAGGTAACTACTCGGGCCAGAAGATATCAGATCTACCGTCGCTCGCTGTCGACACCGTCGCCCAGGTCAATGACCAGCTCGTCTTTAACGCCACGGCCAACGGCGCAACGGTCCAACTGCTACCGTTTTACAACGCCCAGGGCTGGGAGTATACGGTGTACTGGAACCTGGCATAGAATATGTTTGTCTGGGTAGAGTTGTCTGCAGTAGTAGTGGTGGTGGTGGTATTACTAGTGTATAGTAGTAAATAGCAGTTGGCAGTGTGCTCTGATCTTCTCCATGCAAGTGGTATTATTATCCATTCGCCCTTTCAATGCGGCCGATATGTAATAATGCAGCAGGTGATACAACGGGTCTCAGACACCATGACGGAATGATTTATGGGTCGGTCATTGTCCGTCCTTGTTAAGGCATGCTCGCGGGGGAAAGAAAACACCGGAATCTCAGTGTGTAATCCCCTACCAAAAAGTCCGGTGTAATTTTTCCCCCACTTAGCATGATGCAGTGCTTGAGTGCCAATGTACCATGCTAGTTGTAATAGTAGCCACTCTGCCCCTCTGCCCCTCTGCCAGCCCAAACTGCCAGATGCCGGGTGCAATCCATAATAAAACTTTGCGCCGCCCATCTGTATCCGTCGGGTTACCTGTACAATTATAATCCCTTTGTTTATTCCCGCGGCAAATAATAAATACGCTATGTCTCTGTCTTGCCTATCTCTTTGATATCGGTTGGTGTTTGTGTCTCTTCCTTGGGCATACATAAGGGTCGCAAGTTTGCATATGTCACTTTTCGTCTGCAGTGAATGACGTCGCCCGCTTTGCGAATAGCAACAAAGATAGGAGCAAACGGAGCAAGAGCACCCCCTTCTGTGACGAGTGGTTGCTCGTGTTGTTCGCACATGCCAAGGTTTTTGGTCGACTGACTGCGTCCAGGTGGGTTCATGGATCTGCTTGTACTCGGTACTACGACAGACTCGTGTTGGACAGAGGCAAAGAGGGATTCTGGGTGTGGGTGTGTTTATGTATGTGTGCGGCGTATTGACGGCAATAAAATAAAGAGGGAAAAGAAACAATAATAACACTCCGTACTCCGTATAGGCAAAGGAAAGGAGTAAGGGCATTGGTCGTGAAATCACAAGGGCCAGCCTTGTTGTCGTCATTTGCCCCATCATCACTCTGCCCATTGCTTGCTTCTTTTTCCTTCCTACTACCCTCCACTTTTTGATCATCTCTCTCCCTCTCACACTCTATCCGTATTTCCCTCCGCGGGTATTTTTTCTCCTCCACCGCTGCCACTTCCTCATCTCGACGTGGCAACCGATTTCTGCTCCCACAGCACGCCGACAGCCCGCAAGGACCACCGTCTCTTGGCAACTCGCATCTGCGATATTCCAGGCAGTCAGTCTCCATACAAATATTCCCCGACGACAGTGACACACGACGTCTGCGACGACGCCGTTGGCCATGCCTGGCCTCTCTCGCTCCTTCAAGCCGCCATCCTACCTCACTTCCCGGCGACGCCCCGCAATGTCGGCTCGCACATTTTCCAACTCTTCAGACAAATCGTCCATCCAGGACGATACAGGTTCTGACACGGGGCCCTCTAATCCAAGTAAGTCTATCGCCATCTTTGCCACATCATCTTCTTCGTCTCCATCCCCCTTATCCATCGTCACCGTGGTCCTCACCGCCATCGTCCAACGCCACCAACACTATGACCATCATCACCAAGGCCTTCTTATTCCCGGTGCCACACTTCTGCCTATGCCCATTACGGAACCGCCCCTGGGCCGCTCAGTCTTCAGCCTCTCACATTCCCCCGCATTCCCATGATCGTGGGGTAAATGTAAACTCAAATACACACCAAGAAGACGCACCACCAGTCCATGGCCATTCCCTACACATCACCGCTTGTCTCACCGATCTCGGCCACCCATAATGATGTGCATCAATTCGTTCATTTCCCCGGTGCCCTCTCCATCGCATTTAGTCGAAATTCGAATCACTGCCCCTCTCTCCCATAGGCCTTGGCCCCCTCCCGCCGCTCCACACACTCTCACCTCTCCTCTCCCCGCATTGTTATCTTGCGCGGGTTATCCACAAGCCCGTATTATTTGTGTTATTCGTACCACCGTCGACGACAACTAACCGGTCTCTTCTCTTTTCCTTCTCCCACAGACTCCCCGTCCTCGTCTCACTGGGTAACTGCTCATCCTATAGCCATCGACTCTACCCGTGGAAGCAGACTCTCCAGGCCTCCCGCCTACACACCTGTTGAACAACCGCCGCTATCGGCAAGAGGCGATCTTCCTGGGTAAGGAAGCCCGAAGACAGGAACCCACTTCACCCCAAATGAAGCCCTCAACCCCACACTTCGACTTTTTGTCTTGCTAACTTCGTCATTGATCTATAAATAGTGGCTACTTCCCCAACCACGAAGACCCCAAGGCAAGAGTCCAACACACGCATCCTTTTCTCTCCTCCAACTCTGCGTCTGCATCCGCGTCCGTGTCCATGTCCACGACCGTCGGCCCTGATCGTCAATTGCGTGCTGCAACCACCAACCAACCGCCGTCCCCGCAACCTCCTGCAATCACTATGGGCAATTCCAACGTCCCCGTCGCCTCATACTTCCCCACCGGCTACCACGACAACCCCCTCCCCATCGGAAAATATTACCCCTCCAACTACGAGATGGTCAACAACCAGCAGTCTGGAAGTGCTGGCGTTAGCTCCGTCACGTCGCCCTCAGCCGACACAACTCCCCGTTCTCCGTCCATGGCCCCTTCTGGAATGACCAGGCCCTTCTCCCCAGGTGACTCGCTAGATCCCGAGGCCCGCAGGAGGCTGCAACTGCAGCAATACCAGCGCGACATGATGGCCCGCGCCTCCAGGGCCGCCAGCGACATCGTCGACTCCTCTTCTTTGCCCTCTCCCTCTCTCGCCGACCGAGACAACTCATCAGACAGCGCCCAGTTCGGCCCCCGCAGCCTCGTCGCCATGTCCGCCGTCGACATGCGCTTCGTTTCTTCCGCCTCTCACAGGCCAAACTCGCCCCGGTTGCATCCCCTCGGAAGCCCCGGGCCTGTCACTCCAATGGAGCTCGAAACTTCATCCGCCGCCGCTGCCGCCAGTAGCTACCTCGATAGCAGGGGCCAAGGCGCACCAGAAAGGCGTCACATCCAGGGTCTGGCTCCTCCTAGTACTAGTAGCAATGGTCTCTCGTCACGCCCTGCATAGGATCTTTTACATGTGTTTTTCTCTTATGTTCATCAGCATTGCTTTCGACACGAGCATCCCCCGATACACGAGTAACGAGGGCATCCTTTTCTATTCGTTCATTTTATAACGTTAACTTGGCATGAAAAAAAAAAGCGATATTACGAGTATTCGCATTTGTTCTTCTTGGTCGATCTTGTCTTCTACATACATATTTGCGATACACTGTACCGCCAGTCACACTTGATACCCTTAGAGCTAGCAACACTCCATGCTAGTCAAATCCCGACAATCAAGCAGATTGCAACGAAGAAATGTTAGGGGGGAAAAGACCTGTGTATTCTGCGTGATTGTTTTGCAGTGTTAATGCCCCTTCTTAAATAGCACGTGACTTGGTGTGTTGGGCGTATACCCCACTTGCCCACTCAACGCGTCTCGCTGTACGGAGTATTGCTACGGAGTACAGCGGTAATACTGTGCTACGCGTCGACATCTCGCCTACATTTCGCAAAAGGTGACAGTCCGACTTATCCGAGACGAGAATTACGATACATGCATTCTGGTTTCCAGTATATCATGCGCACAAACCCTTCGTAACGTGTGCCATGTCGAACCGCGTGTACGACACTAGCAATAACGGCGACTCCGCGGCAGGGCATACATCTTCGTCGGTCCACGAATTCATCTGCCTCTTTACGCACGACCTGAAGCGCAAGACGAAACGATGGCAGGATGGCAAATTGCGTTACCACGCCTTCAATGGCCGTGCAATGGTATACGATGACCGGGGAGGAGTAGTGGGCGACTCGCACGTGGCAGGGAAGCCCGCAACGCTGGACGAAGGCGAGGAGATGGTCCTCGATCGTGGGGGTGCCATCGTTCAAGTATGTGACAGGGTGGGAGAATCACAGGTAGATCTTGAGCCCCTTCTCGACAAGAGAGCTAGGGAGGTGGAAAAGAGGAGGAAGGAAGCCGCGGAGAAGCAAAAGCAACACCATCAAACGTCGAATGCGGCGGCATCACCCTCTCGGCCACGTCCGCTAAGCTCCATCATGAATACGGCCACGCCTGGACGGCCACGGATCGGACGGGCCGTCATTCCAACAGAGTCGCCCTACGAGCAACGCAAAAAGGTGCAGCAGCAGCAACAACAGCAGGCACAAGATGGGCCCCTACCACCACCGACCAAGAAGCGCAAAGTTGAGTCTCCGCCTGAAAAGATGACACATGCGAGGGGTCTGTTTGGCACACAGCTGAACCTCTCAGCGCCGTCGAGTTCATGGCAGTCAACGTCGTACAGGGGTGGTGGGCAGCAGCAGGCATTGATGGAGAGGACAAATGTACGTGTTGCAGCTGCGGCGAGGCCACTGGAGAAGAGTCGGGCAGAGGGCACCGCAATAAAAACTGCGAACACCGCGACGAACTCAACTACAAATACAGCACCGCATTGTGAAGACAGGTGTGATCAAGAAGAGCTTGGAAACCATCGTGGTCGCATCGAGGAAGCCCAACTCCAGATTGTGGGGAGGCAACGACTTGGTGGTCTGCGAGTTGACAGGAGAGCCTGCGGTGATGACAGCGCCGACACTCAATTAGGACTACAACATCCATTCCTTGGGGAGGCATTGCACAGGCCAAGCGAGATAGCCTCCAAGAGGAAACCAGCGTCACTTGGAAGTCGGCTTCTGAACGTGAAGCGTTCGGTCATTGCAGCCGTCGAGAACGACGATAGTGAGCCAGAGTTTGGACCCAGGGCGCAAGTCGAATCCTCGGTCAGACGTCCCCCAAGCAAGAAATCTGCCGCAAAAAGTCCAACACCACCCAATATATCTACGTCTACTACATCATCCCAGGATAAGTCTGAGAGTGAGCCGAGACAAGGGACGAATCGAAAGCCCCTTGGTAGGCAAACCTCCAGCGAGGAGTCCACGATAAAGAACCCGACAGCACCCAAGACGTCTACCTCCACCGCAATTACACTAGGCAAAGGAGATGATTCGGAATGTGAGATCCAACCAGACTCCGTTCGCAGGCAATCCGACAAGAAATCTACCACAAAAGACACAGAACTGCCTAGGATATCCGCCACTGCCGAAGCAATTGTCCAGGACGACGACGAGCCAATGGTCCAGGATGACGACAGCCAGCCTCTTTTTCGAAAGAAACAAAAGCAGGTACTCAACAAAGTACGCCCTGCTTCCAAGAAGGAAGCTACCTGTCATTCGGAAGCTAGCACCAAGAGACTCTCGCAGCCCGCAAAAGTCGCTAAGCAACCTTCAGCAAATGCCAAAGGTCTCTCTGGGAAAGGCACATCAACCAAGGACACAGAAACTCCTCTGGGTGATACTCAGCCACGCGCAGAACTACGCATCAGAGCAAGGAAGAAGAGGGGCCTGCTCATGTTGACAGAGAAGGCGATGCCGTCTCCTCGGATACACTCGCCATCAGTGTTGAAGCCACAGCCAGATCCGGATCCAGAAGAGCAAGAGGCAGGGCCAACCCAATCGACATCTAGCGCCCAGACACAAGGGGAGACCTTTGAAGACTGGTATGCCAAGAGTATCGCGACGGAGATCGAGCAAGCCTCACGAGAATCGGAGGATCTCCCATCCATACCAGATGAAGAACCAACAATCCATAAAGGGCCTACTTTAGACGATGTGCACATTCCTACCCCGAAGCCACCTTCTCCCTGTGAGAAGGACCTGGAGCAGGTCCCTGAACCCGAGCCTGAACCCAAGCCTGAGCCTGCCATGGATTCGCCGCTGGCTGAGCAACAATGCTCTCCGGATAATTACAACCCTTCAGAAGGGAGCAGCAGTGACCGCGACATACATCCGGCAAAGAAAGGCCACCAACGTACGAGGAAAATATCGGCCCAGCCAACAAAGCCACCCAGAAGCACCATTCCAGACTTTGCACAAGACGATTCGGATAGCGAAGAAGATTGGCTGGGTCCTGTCCCAGCCGCCCCGGCCAAGCGGGCAACAAGAAAGACGAAAACCGCCAGAAACATGTCCAGGAAGGAGGCTGCATCTGATTATAAAGACGACGACGAAGGAGTGGAAGAGAAGGAAGTCAGGAAACCCGCCCCGAAAAAGCAAAAGGGTCCGCGAATGGCCCGCGTCAATAAGAGCTCCAAGAGCAAGGAAATCTTTGGGTTTCAACTTCCCGGTATGGCTCCGGCCAATATGACATTTGGGTTCGGTGTTTCCGCCGCTCTTTCTGCTCTTTCTGCCGCTCCCGTTGCCCCTGTCACCTCTGCTGCCCCTGCCGCTACCGTTTCTGCTGTCCCTCATATGGCTATTGTTGAAGCAGAGGTAATGGATGATGAAACGATCACGCTTCAGGAAGACAAAAAAGTGACCGAGCTGCGAAAAGGCAGTGACGAACAAACCGAGGACCAAAAACTGCGGGCCAGCAACGACGACAAGGTCGAAACTGCTATTTCTCTCGCTCCTCCGCCTCCTCCTCTTACTTCTACGGTTGCTGCTACGAGTGAGATGAAGACTGTTGCTGCCATTTCCAAGACCACAGTCACGGCGGCGAACGCATTCACTAGCGCACGTCATGAGCATCAGCAGCAGCAACAGACAAGCAGCGCAGGCAGCGAAACTAGCACGAACGATGAGCAGTCCATAACTACTGCTCCTGCTGCGAACTCTGCGGCCAATGCCACCAGGCTGGCCAACCCCGCTACGAGAGGCAGGAAAGCGGCCAGTAAGGCAGACGCCGCGGGCAAGCCACCCGAGATCATGGTGCCTTTCGATCCTGTGCTGCCAACAAAAGTTGCAGTAGCCATGACAAAGCCGCCTCCAAGAAAGCAACCAGCGTTAGCACCAACAAAGTCACTAGAGACGGGCAGCGGTAGCAGCAAAAGCGTTCGAGTTACAAAGCCCGCCAGTCTGCTGGGCTTTAGCGAGGCCAACAGTGGCGCCTGGAGCCGACATGCCACCGATCTCTTGGGCATGACACGACCAACCAAGGGGACATGACAGATATATTCATAATGGTTACATGACAGCGTTGATGTATTAGCTACGAAATGGTGTATTATTTTTTTCGGGCCAAACAATAGAGTTTCCATATGGAAAAGGCGTTCTCGTCTACCTGTGCAACCGAGCTTACTATATATACCCCGATAACCTTTGGATCAACAACCTCACTGGCGCCGAAATGAATGCGCCTCAGTGTTGAAGACATAGTCATCTAGGCTGATAAGATCGGGGTCAGAGAATATGAGGTAAAAATACTTGAGCGTCTCGCCCATCCAAAAAGACTCCATCGAGTCAACTCGTGCCGGCGTGCCTCCGGTGTCCGTTACATCCCAGATGGCTGAGTTGGCCAACTCAGTCCTGGTAGCATCTTCGATAGCGTGAAACATGCTCCAGGCCGAGTCAGCTAGATCCTTCCTCGCCGTAGCCCTGTACAAGACGAGGACGCTCTCGATAACCTCGGGTCGGAGTATATACCGGCGATCAGGGATGCGGGTAAACCCCCCAGGTAAACGCTCATCGCGAATAAGTGTTTCAGCATCCCTATCATCGTCTTCCTTCACCTCCTGTAGTACTGCTTCCTTCCATCGCTTCTCATCCCACTGGCACTCTCCATTGGAGGCACACGGAACCATGTACATTTGTTTCAGGCATGGCGCCGAGTGGGAAGGTCTTGTAGGCATACACGCAGCCGTCGGTGAGCTTGTCAGCGAGGTACATGTCTTGAGGATGAGAGAAAAGCTTGCTTCCCAGGGCGAGCATTCCACCGGCGAAGCAGACGAGGTGTTGCCCTTGGTTCTCGAGCTCAATAGCGCCACCGTTGACGTTGACCTGGCCAGACACGAGAATGTCGGCATTTGTGGGCGTCATGGGACGAACGAATATATGCTTGAATGCGGAGTCAACGGCTTTCTCGTACATGGCCCGAAACACTGGGAGCTGGGCAGGAGAGAGGGCCGCCATCTTGGGCAGGTACTCGTAGACGGAGTCGGCCATGGCCCCAAGGGTAAACATTGACCCGACATTGAAGACGCCATCTTTGGCGTTGACGACGAGCGGCCAGAGGCCAGGAATCTCAGTCGAGTCCTGTGGGGCAGCGAACAAGTCGGTTATGCGATCGGCGGCATCAAACCACTTTGTGTCGCCCGTCAGTTGCGACAAATGCGTCAGCTCCATGGCCAGACTTCCGATTTCGGCTAAGAGTGTGCCCTCGCCGGCGTGCTACTGCTCGCCCCGGGCCGCAGCGTGCGGATCCCAGCGCAGGATAGGCATGTGGTTGGGCGTGTCAAAAGCTTTGTACACCATGTCGCCAACCTCGGTGGCCTTGGCCAGCAGCCTTGTGTCGCCGCTGAGGTCAAACGCCGACAGAAACACGCCTAGGTATCGGATCGTGGTCTCAAAGACGTTGAGCTCCGAGAGGTCCGTGTGTGTAAAGTCGATTTCCCCAACGGCGTTAACAGCCTCGTTGAACTCGTAGCGGAGGTTTATAATCCACAGAGTGTCCAGGGCGTCCACCAGGGACGCCGCCCATCCGCCAAACGGATTGCTTGTGCCGTCAGAAACAGGCCGTAGCTCATCCGACATCCATGCCTTAGCCTTGTATGAGTTCCAGCTGCGTAGGAAGGTATCCTTCACGGCCTTCTGGCGCTGCTCACGGACCTGCCGTACGCTCTCTGTCTCTGAGTAAAAAGTAGCCTGTACTTTGGGCATAGATGCTGGCTGTGATGTGGGAAGGGGTCTGAACGTCGAGGCTGGGTAGTTGGTCTTAATGGCCCTCCAGTGGTAGCTTTCGTTGGCGAGATGTCCCCATGTCTGCGAAGTTGGGGCGGGCTTGCCGTTGTTCCCGACCGTGAAGCCATTGGCTCGGTCGACATCACGCCAGACCCAAAAGTACATGTACGTGAGCGCCAGTGCTGCGGTCGTAGCTATCCAGACCAGCCAGCAATTTCGTGCAAATGCGACCGTGACTATTATAAGGACTCACAAAGGAAGCTTAATGATGAAAGGGAATATAGTCTCGGCCACAGTCGTGGCTAGTCGGGAAAGAAGAAGAGATGAGATGAGAATTAATCGCCAGACAAAGCACCATCAACAGCGTCAACAACACGCAGCCCCTGCATGACGATAGCGAAAGCTGTGTACACCGTAGGGAGATATATCATATATTGCATCACAATGCTTGGTTTGTTGTGCGCATAGAGGCAGTATACCAGTGGTCAATCACACGCCTAGGCTGATTGCAGCTTGACGGGCTGTGTGATGCGACTGTAATAGAGGGCTATTTTGTTCAGTATCATCTCCTGACGGCCAACAGGACCGTATCGATAGCCTCATCAGAACTACCCCATCAACACTGTATGGTCATACCAAATATAGGCGGTGTCGTAC
Source organism: Geosmithia putterillii (assembly GCA_900188575.1). Lineage (NCBI taxonomy): Eukaryota > Fungi > Ascomycota > Sordariomycetes > Hypocreales > Bionectriaceae > Geosmithia > Geosmithia putterillii. The sequence continues at coordinate 229,930 of FYEU01000299.1, read as the reverse complement.
AGTGTATATATACTTCATTGCTGCCTCAACCCGGCTCCTGGGATATCAATTTGGCTTGGAGCTTGTCGGAGGGGGTAAGACTGAAACGTTGGCTGTTGACCGTTCTGTCCAGACGATCCTGAATACATGCATGCACAGTGGCCCAGAGAGCCAACAGTATCTGGGCCATGTCCATGTACTTTATGTCAACGCCTTTGTAGCTTTGATGGCACACGTCAGACTTGTTTATCCCATTGTCATGACTTCGAATGAGGCCCTCTGACATTGACTTTCCTAAGACGACATCAATGGCACGACTGCGGCATGCTACTATTGTCCTGTTAATGGGTTGGTGAGTCTCGGCAGGACTGGAAGTCTGCTACTTCCCCGACGGCACCATTTCACAAAACGATGCGCCATGTCGGGACGACACAGATAACTGGACCTGCTTCAGTCAGGGCTATGCTTGCATGTCTAATAACATCTGCAAAGCGACGGGTGATGAGCTGGCCAAGCCCGACTCTTCGGAATACGTTAGGGGCAGCTGTACAGACAAGACGTTTCGCAGCTCACAGTGTCCTTCCTTCTGCATCACGTCGGAGCTCGACAATACAGCTGGGGGAACAGGACTGGGAAAGTGCGCAGACACATCCAAGGACTTGTACTTTTGCATCCGGTTTGATATGGACGACGTCGACTGTATCAAAGAAGATAGCGTGCTCTTCTTTGCCGGTGAGGTCCCTAGGCTGTACCCATATCGACAAGAAGCCATCTCCAGCCTGCGGTAGCCAACGGTCCTCAAGGAACTCCTACAGCCGTCACCACCATCGGTGTTGCTGCAACAACCGTCGAGCCATCTACCACTGCCTCTACAAGCGCCACAGACACCAGCACCGAACCGGGATCATCAACAGTTAAGTCGTCTACAACTACCGGCGTTGCTCCAGATTCGTCGGCCGGTCCATCCACCGCGAATCCAACAAGTACTAGAGACGGCGGAGCCGAGGATGCCCAAGACGACTCCAGTATCAACATTGGAGCCGTAACTGGGGGCGCGGTCGGCGGTGGCGTTGCCTTGATCTCTCTAGGAGTAGTGGGCTTTTAGATGTACAGAAGAAAGACCCCGGGGAGAGAGGTAGCACAAAACACTCATGAACTTCCAGGTGGTACCAGCCAAAACAACCACCACCAGTTTTATACTTCTTTGAAGCCAGTACCAGTTCATGAATACCCGACAGAGTCAACTCCACAAGAGTTACCAGGGACGCCGTTTGGGCGGACATATTACTAGCCATGGTGACATATGAAATAGCCGGCGGAATACTCTCTTTTGCAGATGACAATACCAGTATACGTTGTTGGTACAACATAGTATTGGAATCTGCACTGGAGAGCTTGTTCTCTTACCGGGTAGGTATCAATAAAGGAGGGCTTGGAAGCCGTTTATGTATGTATGTACGGAGTATGTAGACGGTAGTATGGACTTACACGTGAGTTATTTTTAGACGCGATGTGTGGGCAGGGCAAGTGCTCGACAACAAAAGGATAATATGCGACGAGTATAAAGAAAGGGGCCCCCCCGAACCCCCAGAACTCTGTTCTAAGCCGGCCCCCGACCAGGGCAGCTGTCAATGATCCAATACAGACGCCATGCAAAGTTAACGTAATACGTAGAAGGGAGGGACCGGAGTGGGCTATGTACGAGTAAGAGCAAAAAGTCTGGGGATCTATGCCGGGCTGTGCGGGTTGTGTGGTGTTGACTCACACAGTCATGCAGACCTGGGCCCGTGCGGATTTTCACACGCACCAACAAAAGCCACACGATTGACCAATGACAGGGCCGCTGTCCACGCCGAGAGTTGAGGACACCCACCGCAGGAGGTGAGGCGATCTGGCCAATGACGCTGGATCTGACAGTATCCATAGAGGCCTACAGGCACTTTCTATTGGCCCGGCGTCCTTCGTCGGCCCGTCTGCGCTAGTCCTCTTTCAGCACGCCGAACGACTCACGAGATTTGATGGCTGCTGGACTTACCGACGCTGCGCATTGGCATGCTGAGGCAGTGAGCAGCAGCAGCAAAGGGAAATCTTGTGACGTGACGATTGTAAGAGTCAATATTAATCCCACCTTTTGACCTTGCGTCTATTCCTGAGGTTCCTCTTCTTTTCTTCCTCCGGTTTCCTTCGCACGACGCCTCGCTCTTCCTCCCCGTCCCCGTCCTGCCAGTTTCGAGAGGGCGCCTGACCGTCTTGAGCATCTGTTTCCTCGCGCTTGTACTCCGTAGCCCAGGCTCAATTCTTACACGCTTACAAACAATCTCTGCTCTGCCATCACCAACAGAGTGAGATTCCTCGACTTCACCCGATTTGCGCCGCTCGACCAGGCACTGTCCTCGATTCATTCCCTTTTTTTTTTTCAATTCCCCCAATTCGAGGGTTTGCGACATTTCCTAGAGCTCGGACTCTCAAGGCTGTTGTAGTTGTACGTTGCGTCACAACCCTGACCCCTCCTTCCTACCGGTTGGGTGGAATCTTACAGAGAGTATCCTTCTTCAGGCGATACAACCACCGCCAAAATTATCCATTTCAGACAACCCCAAGACTTCACCATCCAGCCCAGCATCATGTATAGAACGTCTTCTATACCGCAAGGCTTCTCGATCTACCAGCCCTCTATAGGCGCTCCCCTCCAGTTCCTACCTGCATTAGGAACCAAGGAGCTCGACGACCTGCTCGGCGCCTACGTCCCCGGCGCTGCCTCTCTCAAGGAGAAGAGGGCCGACGTCTCAGTCGATTTCTTCGAGCACATGCAGACCACCGGCCAGTCTTTCAAGTTCTATGCCGTCCCAGGCCTGTATGCCACTGCCAAGTCATCGGTGCCTGAATCTCCCTCCGCCACGGCCTCTCTCCACGCCTCTGCCTCGACTCCGTCCGTCAACGTTAGCCCCGTCACCCCCAACTGGGACTGGAGCTTCGTTACTGGGGCCCCCCAGACTGCATCTTCCCGTCCCTCCAAGCGCCAACAGACGTCGCATCGGAACAATAAGTCTGGCAGTCCAAGCTCACGCCAGACTTCGCCAATCGACTTCTCTCATTTCCCAGGAATGAAGATCCTCACTAAAGACGGTACCGACGTCACCAACTCGGCCTCGCGTGGGTGCAAGACCAAAGAGCAGCGTGACCACGCTCATCTCATGCGCATCATCAAGGCTTGTGATAGCTGCCGCAAGAAGAAGATCCGCTGCGATCCGAGCCATAAGCGCCGCATGGCCACGGGTCCCGCCCCCCGACAGTCCTCGACCAAGGTTGCCAAGAGGGCCGCTACTGCTGCCACCTCTTCTACCGCTTCACTGTCGCCGCAGGACCTGATGACCCCAAGCGTCGCTCCCGAGACGGTGTCCACGGAACCCATGTTCCAGGAGTCTCCCGATGTGGCTCTGGCCTTGGACTCAACCTTGGGCTCGACCTTGGACTTCTCCGGGCTCGCTGCCGGCTTCGAGCCCTTTGACATCTCGGCTGCTGCCCCTGCGACTGAGTCCTGGGAGGATTTCATTAACTACCCCCCGGCCACTGCCGTTGACTCGGAGCTCGACTTCTTCGATTACCACTTTGGAGTGGCTCCCGTGGCCCACGATCAGCAATTCTCAGCGTCCTCCATTGCCTCGGCTTCTCCCTTCGCGTCCTCGGAGGGCCAGGCGCCCTCGTCACTTAGCTTCTCATCCGGCTCGTCACCAGAAGCAGCAGATCCAGCACTGTTCCAGACTGCCGCGACTGTCTCCTCCACAGCGCCCGAGGTGTCAACGGGTGATGGCGTTGCCACACAAACTGGTATACCCCACTCGTTCTCTTCTTCCAGCGCCAATCACAGTCACCGGTATGCACCCGATGACAGCGTGAATAGGAGGAGCAGGACAGATAGGACCACAGTGGGAGTTTCCGGACTCGAAGTGGATGCATCAAGCGTGTCGCAACACGCCGCGTCATCCATGTCGCCAGCGGTGCTCGCAAGTGCATCAGTCCGCCTTTCCCAGAACTCTGCGTGCAGTGGAGACTCTTCGTGCCGTGGAGGTTCTTCGTGCCGTGGAGGTTCTTCGTGCCGTGGGGATACCTCGTGCCGTGGGGATACCTCGTGCCGCGGGGATACTTCGTGCCGTGGAGACACATCGTGCCGCGGGGATTCCTCGTGCCGTGGAGACACCTCATGCCGCGGAGACTCTTCGTGCCGTGGAGACACATCATGCCGTGGAGACTCTTCGTGCCGTGGAGACTCTTCGTGTCGTGGAGTAGTTGCCGGCCGCCTCGCCAACACTCGCCCTGATGTGGTCGAGCCAGTCACTCTGCCAAACACCCAAGAACGCCCGCTAACGCAAGAGCGGACACGTGCTACGGTATCTCCGGCAGATGATCCGACGGCAGGGACGAGTGGGCTTGTCAATAGCTCATCACCAGAGAGTGCTGCGCCCAATCTACGGTCCTCGGCCGGCTCAACGCTACCACTCCACTCGTCATGCCATGACAGCGTCGTGGGCTGGGACGTGAGCCCAGCGAACAACAACGCCAGGGTGACGATCACCTCGAATGCGTCGGCAGAGTCTGACTTTTCGACTCCTGTGGCGCGGAATTCACCCGCTGCCACGAATACCAATTTGGCCACGGTTGGCCTCTCGCTGGAGGGGTCTAATCTTGGCCGGTATGCAACACAGGCCCAACTGTTGTGGTCATCATTGGCGGTGAACATGTGCATTGCAACTGTCACTGCGCTTGTCACCGCAAACCCCACGCTCCTGGTTTCCAAGAGGGAGACTACGCGTAGCAAGGGGAAGCAAGGAGTGGCTTCCGTACCATTTGAGGCGCGTAACGGGCCCTTGATGTTGGTTTGCTAGACACGTTTGCCGGGTTGCACTCTATCCTTTCCTCGAAGCCGAGAGTTTTTTCATGTAACAAGACAATGGGGAGCGTTAGTGATTACATGGCTAGAGCGATATGACGTCTTAATTGTTCTTTGTTTTCTCAATTATATCAGATACATCTGGGATCTGCTTCTTCTTTCGAAATTATCTTACTGAACAAAGTGCCCACATGTGAAATCGTAACGACGAACAACATGGTGTGACAAGCACACAAACAACACATTGGTACCATGTCAAGGCGGCCTGGCCCTGGCAACTGGCAGACTGTTTGGTCAGTGTTCGGGGTGGGGCAATTTAGTAGTCGTCGTATCATATGCGGAGCACTTGTACACTTGCGGTATACGGAGTACTTTTTTCTCTTAGAGCCAGCCCATCGTGGCCATCATGTGACTGTCAAGTCTGAAATTTCCCCACGACGTAGCGACACACTCGCAGTAAAGCTAGGTTGGATATTATTGAACATCTTTCCTTGCAAACAAGGCCGAGGAAGGATCATCGAGGTCCAAGCTAGCGACAGGTCCCCGTACCGCCGACAAGCGAGCTGCGTTGGCGAGTGGCAAGCACCCCCAACGCACACGATTGGGTATTTTTTGTCGCGTCTGCCCCTTGTACAGCCGTGTCACAAGCCAAACGGCCTCGTTTCATAGGTCGTGGCCGTGCTGCGTGCCCTCTTTTCAAGCCTCATTCTCCCAACAGCTGGAATCAGGTTGCAGCAAGTGAAGAAAGGCGGAACAGCTGGTGCGGCGTCCTTCTCTCTCTGTCTCCCTCTCTGTCTGCCTCTCGTCTCTCGCTTGAACTTTGACTCAAGAGTTGTCGTGGCCCTAAAGTTGTGGTCGAAAAAAGAGAGAGGAAAACATATATTGGCCCTCCCATTCGAAGGGTTGGTGAATCTGATCGAGGCACATGACGGAGTGACTTGTGGTACAGCACCCAGTTGGTCTGATTAACTGAGAGGCGAAAGGAGTGTCCGCGACTGGAATAAAGGCAAGCGAAGGGACGTGAATCACCGATCTAGAGTGCACGATCCAAGGTTCAGAGCCGAGGACGTGGACTGCTACATCGATTCAAGTGGTGAGGGCTGTGGTCTCCCTCTTGCCTCTGCATTAAAAATCTCCGGACAGTCTCATCGAGCCCTATGACGTGGAGACGATAGTATCAGAGCAAAACACGGAGAGAGACAGAAGCCCAGGAGAGTCCGAGGGAACTGGGAAAATTCAAGAAAGGCTGTTAACACCATGGCCAAGCTCAAGTCGTGGGGGGAAGGCGCGAGGCGTGCAGGCGAGGCAACTGCCAGCGCCATACGCAAACTGTTTGGCGGCCAGCCAGCGGCTGCCAGTGAAAGTGCCAGTGCCAGTGCCAGAAGGAGCAGCTGCAGCAGCATTCGAGACGAAAATGATCACAAAGCCGACGCCAACGCTAGCAGCAATCTTTCCACCAAAACAAATGATGCCAAAGACAAACACACAGAGCCAGTGTTGACAGGCGGCAACGAAAACCGGTCACAGCCAACGGTCGTCGACAACGAGGACACCATGATGACCATACAGTCCTCCCCTAGGGGCTTGGAGAACGCCAAGATGTCATCTGGAAAAGAAAACGGCTGCTACTCGCCTGAGCTAGTGTCCGATGGCAAGGACATGCGTTCCCCTCCCGGAGAGACCACCGGCGTTAACAACCTGATGTCCCCGATGAAGGAGCTCACTTTGAGCCAGACTATCGGGCCCAGTATCTCTGAGACGACCGAGGAAGGGGTCGACGGCAGTACGGCCCCCACGATCCCGGAGGAGGAGCTCACCGAAGAAGAGAAGCAGTATCGCACAGAGCGAGAGAAGCATCTCGTTTTTATTGAGGAAGCGCTTGATATGGTAATATTACCTGTCACTCCCCCTTTCTAAAGCATGCCTCTGTACTGTATCCTAACTGTGTGTGTTTTAGGCACGGCTCGCCCTCAAGACAAACGAGACGCCCGTCGGCTGCGTCCTAGTCCACAATGGCAAAGTTATTTCGAGGGGCATGAATGCCACCAATGTCACGCGCAACGGCACCCGTCATGCTGAGTTTATGGCCATAAGCGCCCTGCTTTCATACGCGCCACAGAATGGCCCACGGACTACATGCCTTAAGCCCCGGGTGGAGAAGGAGAAGATGTCCGATGATGGTGATAGCGACAGCGGCTCGTCATTCTCCACGACGCAGCCGGACGAAGGAAACGAAGACGGCTGCAAAGGCCACCTCTATCCCTATGGACAAAAGGAGCACCCCGACGAGCGCGTCAGTCGCTCAATTCTCCGCGAGTGCATCCTGTATGTGACAGTCGAACCCTGCGTCATGTGCGCCTCCCTCCTACGCCAGTTGGGCATCAAGAAGGTTTTTTTCGGCGCCGTCAACGACAAGTTTGGAGGCACCGGTGGTGTCTTCAGCATCCATGCCAACTCTCTCCCCGTTAGACACGATGGGCAGACGGCGAGTGCGCACCCACAGCCGCCGCCCATGCGGCTTCCCAACGGAAACCAGGTCTTAGGCACCTCTTTCCCCCCTAGTGGAGGTGATGGGGGTAACGTTGAACCTGGGTATGAGATTGAGGGAGGCTGGGGCCGTGACGAAGCGGTCGGGCTTCTCAGGCGATTCTATGTGCAGGAAAATGGTCGGGGTAAGTTAACGTACACAAACTATGAGACCGGGGATCATCCATACTGATGTAAAACTTCAGCTCCTGTTCCTCGAAAGAAGGAAGGTCGTGCAGCGCGTCTGGCGGCCCTAGAAAATAACGATGACGCATCCATCCACTCGAACTCAGGGTCCGCCACGTGCGGGACAGGACCCGAGGATGGAATTTTAACAGACCCAGAGACCATCAGCTCGGAAAAGAAGCAAAATAATTCTCCGGAAAATGAGGGTGACCAGGCGCTGGAGCCTCGGCAGAACGACATGAGCGATGGCTTGATCATCATGTGAGGCAGTGCACATGTCACATGTCTAGGTATATCTAGGAGAGAATGGCATATGATGCCATGGGGGGTCCTGCAATAGCACACACGTTCTATCTCTACTCTGCATTGCTAGAGGAGAACCACATGGGGTGGCAGAGGTGACTGTTACATGATTCATGTTGTGCTGAGTATATTACAACAAGGACGGCAACGCAGGCTAGTCAGCCAGGAAGTTTGGGGGATTCCATGTTTTTTTGCCGCCTATATCTATCTCTTCTGCCTGAACAAGGTTGTTTGAGCGCTGACTGTACAAAATAGAGACATCCCGAATCAAGACAGATCTCCCTCCTTAGCTCTTTGTGTCAACCCTTGCGACATCCTGTGTAATATTCTCATCAGGCCGGCCTCTATATGCTTCCAGCGCAATAGAACAGTGTTTCTCTGCTGTTCATGGCCTTGGCGACCAGTCAAGTCGTGAATCCTAGTCCTTGTGAAGTTCAGAAGCTCTTGTAAAAGGAAGGTCACGCCTTCATCTTTGTCTCCGCCACATCCGATAAGACGCAGCATGTTCCTCGTGCGGTGGTCACAAGGACGTCCATCTACTGCATAAACTGTATAGCCACCAACAAGGGTGGCATGCGATGCCAAACCTTGGCCGCTCAGCTTTGGAAGAACCACATCGTCAAGACATATAATCCCTTCTTCGAGATCATCCATGACAAATCCGTACTCTACCAGGAGAAAATCGTTTGAATGTTCGCCATATGAAAGGTATAGCTCCTCGCCCGCGACATGCACCCTCGTGGCGGTGACGACGTAGCGCTCGTCTGAGAAGCTCATGGAGCACCCTGCTGCGCGGGAATGATTAAACAGATCTGCAACTGGGACCATAACCAGCCTTTCCTCCCACGGGTATAGCTCGGTGCGATGGGTCTCATTGTAGAAGGTGCGTGAGTTGACAAGCAGCCATGCGCGCGTGTACTCTTGCAGCGACAACACTTTGGACACACCCGACGATTCCCAGTGCTCGCGGCACCGACGTTGCTGCCGATACACAAGACTTCTCCCCTGCGCAGGTAACCTGTCGCGTAGCCACGAGGGCCATAAGAGCGGGAACGATGTCTCCATTTCCTTCTGGGAGGGCAACACAGCGCTCCATGCCGTGGAGATGCCTTGCCGAGCTACGTCAGTGGCGAGCATGCCATGTATTGAGGGTATCGCGTGTACCGACCCATCGGAGGGCCATAGCAAGTCCAGGCTCCGAATTGTCGTGATAGGGACGGATAGTATCACATCGCCTTTCTGTACGAAACCACAGTCTGGTTAGTCCGGTTTCCTAACATACAGGCAAGGGAGGGAACCAGCACCTCGATTCTCTGCGTAGCTACCACTCCAACTCCCCGGTCGGGTATCCTGGAGGGTTCAATTGCATGTATATGTATGGCCTGGCTCTTGGCCCAGTCGACTAGCGACATCAGGTCATCTGAAGGGGAGGAGGTCGCGACAGTCATGGGTGCTGGGTTACGCTCTCTTTCTCTCGAGTATAGGATAGTGTCCATGGACGCTGAGGGTGGATTGCAGAGGGGGGAGAGGGCGTCAGGAAAAGCAAGTGCGAAGACATCATTTTATTTCTAAGCGTGTTTTGCAACGTATGTAAGCTGCGTTAGTCCGAGTTTGGTGACGTTGATCGTGATGGTAATATGGCGTACATACCAGTGTGGGTACCGGGGGCTGAGGTTCCGTGCTAGCCTCCGCGTTGGCATGGCGTGTGAAATATCCCATTGTCTGAGACTGGAGGACGTTTGTGCACAACTGTGAAGTTATTTCGGACGTTGGAATTAAACCAAGAATGAGCAACAATTCATGCTTGGTGATATCCAAGGAATAAAGGGCCTTGAGATTTTTTATCAGAAGGGTATAATAGTGTTCCCACTACGACTTCCCTCTCAGTCCTACAACATCATATGTTGCACAGTGCTAGGTGTTGGTGTTGAAGCCACTGACAATGGGCAACATGTGCACATGCGAGACGGTGGATTATATAGACTTGCTTATTTGTTTGTTTTCTCTATTTTGTTTGTTCCCGTACTTGCAGATCCTACAACTTGGGCGTCCTGGCCAGTCAAATGAGGTTCTTGAGGGACTGCTTGGCAACAAAACGACGGAGATTGTCAGCGATCAGGTTCTCTGCATCCTGGGGCCGTCCACCGGCAGCGTGAGGTGAGAGGACGAGGTTGGGGGCTTTCCAGAGACGGCTATCAGCAGGGAGGGGCTCGGTCTCGAAGACGTCAAGGGCAGCACCGCCGATCTCGCCGGCGTAGAGGGCATCGGCGAGGGCAGCTTCGTCAATGCAGGTGCCACGGCCGACGTTGACAACCCAGGCATGCTTGGGAAGAAGGCGAAGACGGTCAGCGTTGAGGGCGTGGTGGGTAGAGTCGGATCCTGGCAGGATCATAACGAGAGCGTCAACCTCGGGCAGCAGCGAGGGCAGCTCGGACTCGGCGTGTATGGTGATGCCGTTGCGGACACCGGCGGATCGGGCGACGCCCTCTACCTTGGCGCCCAGGATGTTCAGACTGGGGACCAGCGTCTTGGCGATGTTGCCGAAGCCCCAGACAAGCACGCGGGCGTCGCGCAGCGAGGTGAAGCGGTCCTTGGGCCGGTCGGGCTGGGGGCCGCCCAGGTGGCCGGGCCACTTGCCCTGGTTTTGGTAGTCGCGCATCTCGTAGAAGCGGCGTGCAGAGTTAAGAAGCAGGCCCAAGGCGTGCTCGGCGACGGTGCGGTCGTGCAGACCCGACCCTGTGGTGACTGTGACGCGAGACGTGTCGAAGCCAGCAGACAGGACGTCATTGGGTCCCGCGGCGAGTGACTGGATCCACCGCAGGTTGGGCATGTTGTCGCGCGCGAACACGAGGTTCTCGCGGGTGTTGACCCACGTCACCAGGACGTCAGCGTCGAGCCCCTCGGCCGGTATCGTAGGCGCCTTGGGGTCGTAGGAGTGAATCTCTACCGAGAAGCCCTCCAGCTTGGACGCATCCAGCGCCAGTGATGTCGGGTAAAGGAGCTTCATATTATCGGTTGTATGATTGCGTGATCAAGTCTCTGGGGACGAGGTTTCGATAACTAGGTTTGCTGACGATGTAGGCGGGGGAGGGAAAGGGAGAGTTTGGGTAGGTTCTCCGGCCGAGATCGGTGCAAGTGGGATTATGGAGCGGGGGGAGGAACTGGGCCTGCTCGACTATTTAAATTGCACAGACAATACTAAGAAACCAGACTGACGATAACAGTGGCCTTCCTTTGTAATATACAAAACTCGCCGCGCTGCTGGCCTGGGGCTGCCCCGCGTTGTGGAGGGGAATGAGGAGTGAAGAGGTCTCAAAGGCGCAAGTTTCGCCGAGTCTTGACCAGATAAGGCGGCCCCGGCGTCGGCGTTCGGTGGAGCACTTGGCCGAGGCAATCGACGGCCATGCTGGTGGAAGCCGGAGGGCCTAAATTTTTTGTGCATGCTACGTGTATTCTCAGTTTCGGGTGGCTTCTTAATATCTGTCTCCCATGTTCGAATCTTGAGCCTCTGTTTCATATTCTCGTCAAGTACCACCTGCACCGCTGTTCGGGAATTGCCCCGGAAAACGGCGGGGGTGCTTGTTGGTCGAGATTCATCAATTGAGTCTTTCATGCTTCACCACGAAGTATTAACACACCCTAGAGCTCCGCTTTTGCTGCGCTGTGATCTTGGCTCTTCCGTCATGTTATGGCGGCTATAATCAATCGCTATTGGGAAATGGCACAGATCTCTTGTTGCATCTCAAGTTTAGATACTGCCTGTTGGTCACTCTGGACTGTGTTGGAAGTAACAGCTCGTGTTTACGTAGGGTGTTAACGCATGGCACCCTTGAGGCTCTCATGTATGCGGTCTTACTATCTGCATGCTTGAACAAGGTCCGCCTTTGGCAGCTGACCTATGGGGGTTTTCCTTCTATTTCCATTAGTGCCAGTGGAGAGTATCATCATCCTCCCAAGAGTCAACACAGGCCGACAAGTCGTAGATTGACACGATATTACTAACCAAAGGCTAAGGCACCAAGATGCAACGTTTAATCTGTGGCAGGCGATCGTACGACGAGGAACAACAGACGAGACAACAAAGAACAGGCCAAACAGTGTAGATCTGAGCTCTACAGGGGGCGGGGGGTGTTTCCCGTGTCATTGGAAAGTGCCAAGTTGGCAAGCTCTGCAAAGGAGCTCGTATCCTGCCGTCCAATCCGCTCCATGTGTTCTAAAAAGAGCAACGGGCTAGTGACGACACGACACGGGGGATCGGCATGTGTGCGGCCCCCGGGGTCCTCGCGGCACTTGGCACTTCTTTGTTTGCTCTAGTAAGGCCCGTGCCGTCTCTGAGTCTGCGTAACACTACCAACCACCTCGTGTAAGTAAGCACGATGGACAGGCGAGAAAATCACATTACACCTGTGTACGGAGTACTGCCAGTCCTGGTGGATGTGAATCCTTCCGTAATCCCAGCAGAGGCGGTGTCGGTTGTGGGCGTTACATACTAATATATAAATGAGATCGCCTGCATCTTCAACTACATTTGCCATTCAATTCGTCACCAACGTCATCGTCATCGCCTGTATAAAACCCTTTGTTCTGCATCCTTTCCTCTTTCTCTGTATTTAATACATACACATCAACCATCATGAAGTTCCTCTCTATCCTCGCCACAACCATCGTGTCCGGCGTCTTGGCCGCTCCCACTACCAGCTCTTCCGTTACGTCCGTGGCTCCCCGCGCCGACGTCCAAACGGCCCATTTTGTCTTTCACGGCGTTCAGTCGGGTTCTTATAACTTGACTGTCAAGGCCGACGGGAATGTGGTCAAGACTTGTATGTCCTCCAGCTCTTTCTCCAATAACCGCTTCCACCCTGCACTACTAGTACTGCCTTGCACTTCAATGCTAACAAAATACAGCCAATGAAATCACCATCAAGAGCATCGACATCAACGACTATAATGCCAACACGCAGTGTGTCTTCAAAAGCCCTAACGGTAACAAAATCGAATCCAAGCTTCACATCGATAAGGAGACGGGAGGCCAGAGTATCATCCTAGACGAGCCCCAGCCCGTTGTGAGCGCCTCCTGCGAAGGCATGTGCGTCTACAACTACTGTCAGTTCTTCTACCCCATACACACATCACCACACCCCAAGACCACACCCAATATCAAGCGGAGGAATTCCCATGTATGCTGACTCAAAACAGCCCCTTGTTATGTCGGTGGCCAGATGGTTGGTCCGTGCTGCAATGGCCTCTGCGCTGCCAACATTTGCAGGCCGTGGAACGGGGTTTAAGTCCAAGTCCAGGAACCCAACTGTAATACAGACAAATGAGCACCAAGAATTCATGATATGACTGCACGAGTGACAGGGAACAATGAGGCATACCGAGCATATACGCATTACTTACGATACTTCTTATTTGTCTTGTTCTTTCTCTTGCATTTACTTTATCGAGTCAGATAATGAATCGTTAATCAAAGCACCGCACAAAAGCCATTTCATATCATGATTGTTGTGATTACAAAAACAGACTATGACACTAGCGCTCTCTTCGTGAGAGCTGCTGTTGCCATGGTCTTCGTTGCTGGTGTGATTCTTGTTGTATTACTCCGTCTATTTCTGTGCGAGACCAGGCTCGCCGCAATGAAACCAAACATGGACTATTTATGCCTTTCTCGTATATCTACGTCTCATTTGCCGGCATCGCATGCCATGGTCATATGCTACTAACACACAAAATCATCGCTTCCATCTCTTATCAATCTCCCTCAAGGCAACATTCCCTCCCTCTCGCAATACGGGCCTCTCAGACCCATTCGGGCGCTTCTCGGCAAGGAACCCATCCACCAGCGCTGCACTGAGCGCCGCAGTGGCTACCTTGGCGCCCTTCGGACCGAGCCAGGGTCCAGAGTCGTCCTTGGACCGGAACGCCGCCTGCGCGCCTGCTATGGCAGCCGTCCTAGCCCCGGCTTGCACCGTCTTGTTCTGCCACCATGGCGGGCTGTCAACGTCCGGCTCCGCAGCCGGCGCAGGCATGGAGCTGCGGCGACGTCGAGAGTCCCCTCCTCCACCTCCACCGGCGTGAGGCCGTCCAGACTTAGCAGGTGGCGGGCGGCCTCGGGGCCTCGAGGGCGGCGGTGGCGACAGGTCGTCATCGGCGTAGCGGGGTCGCGCCGGCCGTCCATGGGAGCGGGCACGAGGTCGGTTCGGCAGCGGGCCGTGCGAGTAGTGTGCCGGTGCAGCACCACGGTCCGGTGACGACCGGTGGTAGCGTCTTTCTCTTCCGCGGGGCGATATGTGGGGCGGTGGCCTCGGCTCATATACATCGCGGTCGCGACGGCCCCTATCCCTGTGCGATCTTGGCTCCACGGGGGGTGGTGGCGGGGATGAATGGCGCCTTGAATGTCGTCGAGGCTCGGGTTCCGGATCAAGGCGACGGTGATATTCCTTGGGGCGACGGGCCTTTTCACGCGGGTCAAGGGCGGCTGGATACGGCGCATATTCGTATTCGTATGGGGCCTCGTGTTCGATGGGCGGCGGCATAGAACTCCTCTTCGGCGGCTTCTCTGAGCGCCTGGGCCTCTCCTCGAAGTCGCCGCGGTCACGGGGCTTGTCGCGATGGCGTCGCTCCTGTCGAAGCGGCACGTCATATATGGGAGGCGAAGGCGCAAAGGGAGGAGGGCTTACCACCTCCGGCCGAGACGGATGCCGACTGTCCTGGACGATCTGGGGTGGTGGTCGAGGTTTGGCCTCCCGGCGGCTCTGACCTCGGGATGGTTTGGCGTAGTAACCGTCGTCGTCGACGAACCCTGGGCTGCGCGGGCGGCGACGCTCCGATTTGCCGCGGCGCGGGACAGCTATGTCCTCGTCGTAGCGACGGGTACGTGGAGGAGGTTGGGAGCCGTACGAGCGGGGATCATCGTCGTACATGTCGCCAGAGGGATAGAAATAGTCTCGGTTGAGGCCGTGTGGCCTGTCGCGATTGCGAGTAGACCCCATTGTGCGTTTATAGTTGGCACGGGTATATTTCGAGTCAAGTTGGATAGGTGTGTGTGTGTTTGTGCAGCATGTGTATGTTTCTATGTGTGGGGTGCAGTGAGGGTTATATTATAAAATAGAATGAAGAAAAAGACCATTCAAAAAGCGCAAGTCAAGTAAGGGACAGGTATGGAGGGGAAGCAAACAGGAACGGGGACGTTGATGGAGGAAAAAAGGGTCCTCGGGGCGTGCGAGTGCGACCGAGTACAATTCGTCATGGGGGGCCAAGGCTTCCCGTGTTGCCGTGTCAAGCGGTCAGTGTGTAACTACATGGTGGGAGGGATCTAGATGTCGCGAGCAAGATGCATAAAGTACCAAGGCTCGGGCAAGGCTTAGCAGGGTTACCAGCCACCATTTCGCCAAGGTCGGACCCTTGGATCAAGAGGATCAGGAGAGGCCGAGAGAGGGGTGAGGCAGCTGACGTCATTGCAGCCAATGAAGCAGCCAAGTGACGTGGAGAAGAGCCACAACCTGTAACACGACAGGTGATGCGTGTCCAAGGATTCCCACGGCTACCTGAAGAAATGTCGCCTGACGTCAAGCTGTTTTTCCTCTTCATTTACTTTTGATTTCATCCCCCCCCCCTCTGCCTCCTTCCCTTCCCCCAGTTTACCAAGACTGTAAGAGTGCATGTATTAGCACTGCCTTCTCCTGGGCCTTTTCTTCTCTTGGCCTCATGCACCGTTGGCGCCGGGGTTTGTGTGCGTGCGTGCGTGTGTGGCTTCATGTCAGCACCGCGCATGGTAGACCGATCTGGAACGGCAGACGATACTTTTCAAAGATGACGGTTGTGGCGGGTCATTAATATTTGTAGACAACTATTGACTTGTTGGCATCAATGATCAGGCATGCCAACAAGTCCAGCAGTACGGAGTACGGACGCTCTGTGGAGGAGAGCGGCCAAGTTCTCTTTCACCCGCGAGACGGAGTACTGGTCTCATTTTTTGCCTCTCGCCCCCTGCGATCTGAACCTCGATCTCTGGTGACCTGTCAGACACGAGCTCCTCTAGGCTCTCATTGTACAGGTGACTAGCCAGCCTGCCAGCGTCATCAGAGCAGGGCCACCTGGAGAAAATGTATGGACGAAAGGTGAGAACTACCTCGGAGTGTCTCAGGGGTGTCTCATTCGGATCATTGGCATCATTTGAGTTCTTCCTGTCACTCGATGTCGTACGGCAGGCAATACTTGCGGAATACTACTACTATTACATACTACTACTAGTAGTATTAGTAAGTACTCCGTACTCCGCATCAAAGCGATGTACTCTGTGAGCTGAATGATCAAAGATCAGGACATCCCCGGGTAATGGTAATGTCTTCGGAGATAATACAGCCCGATGAAACACCATCGACGAATAGTGTTTGGATGCCAAAATAGTCGACATCGCGAACGACTCGGGCATCCCCGCCATCCGGGGTAGTGTCGGCGGCCACGTCCTATCTCCACGAAACATGGTCCAGGTCGGCGCGCGCCGCTCTGGTGTTTGGACCCCAAGGGCGGCTATCTATCTGTCCATACAGACTTGGTTGCAATAGGAGCAAGGGGCTATGGTTATGAGTACTCCGTAAGTATTGCGAAAAAGCACGGCTGTTGTTGCTATTATGCTGTCTTGGAGATAACGAGCCGAGAACCAACAAGGGTAATCGAGTATCTGACGCCACCTGACTGGTTGGCGTGGGTGACATCCTTATCTGTGGAGACGCCTACAAGTAATATTGCTCCGTATCCGTACGCGAGTCCCTGCGCCGTATTACGGACTACGGAGTAATGCAACAGACCTCTATTTCCCGTCCGGAGCCTACCTGTGCATTCGCGACCGAGGCAGGCGCGTCTTCATCTTATCTGCTCAACGCGTCTATCCGTATTAATAGTCTACAGCTCTAGATTCGGCCGCTGCCTGCCGCCTCCCAATTCGGATGAATGGCTCATTTCATGGGCAGTAAGCTGCAGAGGCCCAAATGAATCCTGAGTGAGGAGAGGCGGGATGGGGAGACGCCCGAGACGGCGTCAAAGAGTGTGGGGGGCTTGCCCTTTCCCGCGTGGGATGAAGCGAGAATGGTCTACTTGGGCCTTTTGACTCTCAATTCACGGCTCGAGCCAAGAGAGAGTATACTGGTCAAAAAGATCCCGAAACCTTGTAGCTCCAGTTGTGCTGCTGATCGCCACACCCTCATCGGACGCCACCGCTGGCCATGAGAAGAGCTGGTTAGCTTATCAGAAGGATGAATACCACAATAGTGTTTCCTGGCTTCTGCTCCAAGACTACATAAACCCTTAGCACCGCGCGCCATTGAGTCAAATGAATACGATGCTGTCGACGCCGCTGCCCTCTTTTCTTGCTCCGACCTCTTCCTTGGCTTCCATTGCCCTTTGCCACGAAAAGCCCTCAGCAGCCTGGCGGTTGGAAATAGTACGATATTACTGTTCTCATTACACACGCACAGCCCACCTCACGGTTAAAAGGCAAGAAGGCAACTAAAAAAAAAGGGCTCTTCGAAAAACTCATTGAATTTGCGGATCCTCTTGTTCCCTTATTGGTTCTTCGCCCTGTTCTTCGTTATCAGTTCCGGTCCAGGACTAGAGAGAAAAGGAAAACGTCCCGGGTCTGGCCCCACAGAAAAAAAGAACAATTCCTTCGCTATCGCCGCTTCGCTCTGGGCTTGTCCTTTTGTTAAAAAGCACCACGCTTTTTCTCCCCGGCTTCTCGCCTCGAGCGGCCCTCTCTTCGTCTCTTCATTCGACCTATTCAACCTTGACTTCCTGCTCGACAGCAGCCACCGTTCATCATGGGTATCAAGGACTGGACTGGCCAAATCAACGCCAAGGTTGCGGCTGGCCCCGTGGGTCGCTACTTCCGCCTCGATGGCTCAGGTCACGTATGTTTGCCCTCCCCATGCGCCAATGTCTGCGCGTCCTCTCTCCCTTGTGTCCTCTCGGCACATAGTCGCTCTGCTTTCTTCGTCTCTCGCTCTCTGTCTCCTGTCTGCATTGCACATGCTGTCCAAGAACGGAAGCAAATGTCTTCTTCCGTCAAGGATCTCCACCATGCGCGCGCACGCACGTGTTCGTGTGGCGCAAACCGAGGGTCTATGGAGGGGTTCACACTGAGACAGACCGACATGGAGGGGCACAACGAGAAAAAAAGAAGAGGAACGCAAGATGTTCTGCCCAGCGCATTATGTGATTGATGTACATTATTTCTAACATGTTTTCCGACAGCCTCGCGAGCGCAAGGGCTCCTACTTCTTCACCGAAATCCGCGCCGGTCTCGCCACCTTCTTCGCCATGGCCTACATCATTGCCGTCAACTCGTCCATTGTCGCCGATACGGGCGGCCCTTGCGTCTGCGAGGCCACCACCGCCGATCCCGTTTGTGATGCCAACGAGGAATATCTTCTCTGTGTCCAGGCCGTCCGTCGTGACGCCGTCACTGCTACTGCCGCCATCTCTGCCCTCGCCACCTTCTGCATTGGTCTCTTTGCCAACATGTACGTCCCTGAGCGACCTTCGAACCTTTTGAGCTACGTTCATATCAGCCTGCTCGGTTTGCAATGTATCATGCTGACAGTTGAAAAAGGCCCGTCGGTCTGGCCCCTGGAATGGGCCTGAATGCCTACTTTGCTTACACCGTTGTTGGATACCATGGATCCGGTCCCGTCCCCTACCAGGTTGCCCTCACGGCCATCTTCGTCGAGGGCTGGATCTTCCTCGCGCTCGCCATTTTCGGAATGCGACAGTGGCTCGCCCGCGCCATCCCCGCTACCATCAAGACGGCGACTGGTGTTGGCATCGGTCTGTTCCTCACCCTCATCGGTCTTACCTACAGCGAGGGAATCGGCCTGATTGTCGGCTCCACCGATACCCCGACTGAGCTTGCCGGCTGCTCTCCCGGCAACAAGCTAGCCGACGGCTCCTGCCCGGGATGGGACAAGATGCGCTACCCGTCCATGTGGATCGGCATCTTCTGTGGCGGCATCCTGACCGTCATCCTCATGATGTACCGCGTTAAGGGTGCCATCATCATAGGTATCGCCCTCGTCAGTATCATCTCGTGGCCCCGCGGCACCCCTGTTACCTACTTCCCCTACACGACTGTCGGCAACGAGTCCTTCGACTTCTTCAAGAAGGTCGTCGACTTCCACGCCATCTCCAAGACGCTCAACGTTCAGGAATGGAACGTGGCGTCGTACGGTGGCCAGTTTGGCCTCGCTCTCATCACATTTCTCTACGTCGACATTCTCGACTGCACTGGTACCCTGTACGGAGTCGCCCGCTTCGCCGGTCTTATAGACCCCGTTACGCAGGACTTCGAGGGCTCGTCCATTGCCTACATGGTCGACGCCATCTCCATCTCCATTGGTGCCCTGCTTGGCGTCCCCCCCGTTACGGCCTTTGTCGAGTCCGGAGCAGGCATCTCGGAGGGTGGGAAGACGGGTCTGACGGCCATGGTGACGGGCATCTGCTTCTTTATCTCCGTCTTCTTCGCGCCCATCTTTGCTTCGATTCCTCCCTGGGCCACGGGCTGCGTCCTCATCATTGTCGGCTCCATGATGGCCTCGGCCGTCAAGGACATCAACTGGAGCTACATGGGCGACGCCATTCCCGCTTTCCTGGCCATCGCTCTCATGCCCTTCTGCTACTCGATCGCCGACGGTCTGATTGCTAGCATCTTCAGCTACATGATTATTAACATCTCTGTCTGGCTCGTCAAGATTGCCTCCGGCGGTCGCATCCTGCCCCCCAACTACGACGAGAAGGAGCCGTGGACCTGGCGCATCGCCGGAGGCTTCCTTCCGCCCTGGATGGTCCGTCTCTCCAAGGGTAAGAAGGACTTCTGGAGGGCCGACCACAACGTTTCGGAGATTACCGAGCAGAAGACGGGTGGCTCCTACGAGAATAGCACTACTACCGAGCAGCAGCAGCAACCTGCCAAGCCCGTGGCTGATTCTGAGAACAAGAAGACGGATGAGTCCGCCTAAGGGATATGGTTTTCCATAATTGTACATGTATATAGTATTAGGTTGACATCTGGCCATTTGTGGATACGGGATATCCAGGCCAAGCTTTGGATTATATTGAGTGCGTTCAAGGCTACGAGCAACTGAGTGACATGATGTTTCCATGTACCAGGTGATTACATGTATGTACTTCGTATGCATACAATGTACAAAACGCAGTCAGTAGTGCTATTACACCCGCTAAGCGCCTGATAAGGGGCTGAGGCAAAGATGGTTACAAGAACCCTAGGCACATGTTTGATTTGATTGCTGTAAGAGACTACTACTTCCACAGGAGGCTTACATTATTAGGTAGGAGCAAATAGAATAAACAAGAATCAAATTGGAAATGAAGACTACGGCAGGAGCAGCTCTCAGACAGGATGCGCTAGTGGTACGATCTATTACAGTGATTCCAGCAGTAGAACTTTATGGGATTGCTTTGTTAAAATGCCACACAGTCGTACAGTTGCACATTTGTCTCTTACCATCCTATCAAGCCATGAGAGCAATATGTTTTAGCTCGCTAGAGCAACGAGTGTCAGCTACTTCTATGCATGAGGCACATCGTGTGAATACGGGACAGGGAGAAGGGGGTAGCATACTCTTGGACCTGGTATCCAACCTTAGTGGGGACATACTCAGAAGGCTCGCCCTCGTCACGCCCCAGGATAGCCTGGGCCTCGCGAACACGGACAGCCTTCTCGGCCAGCACAGGCACGGGAGCCAGGTCATGGTCCGAGTTGAGATGCCAGAACAGGGTGCTGGATATGCGTACGAGAGGCCTGTCGGGGTTCTCGCGGCGGCGGCGCTCAACGACGGCCAAAGTGGCGTCATTGACCACGACCTCGTGGTATCCGGCCTTGATGAGGCCACCCGTCATGTACTCTATCTGCTTGCCAGCCTGGACGAGGAGATGGTTCCCTGGGGGGATCTTAACAGGGATGCGGGAGCCCGTGTTGCGGGCCCAGATGTTGAGACCAGGGTAGCGCGAGCGACCGTGAATAGTGAGGAAGTTGAGGTCGGTGTGGAAGCCCGCGAGGATGGTGTCCTTGGCGGCGTACTTGGATAGGTCTGAAGCGGTGGGAGCGAGAAGGTGTGGACTGCGGCTGTCAGATGGGTTTCCCTTTTTTTGTCTCTTTCTCTTCCAACAAGGAGGATATGAAAGACCGAAAAGGCCATCTTACCCGTATGCGCCAGCCGAGGAAAATGTATCCTGGGAGAGACCGAGGCCCAGGGCCGTCATTTCAGCCAGCTTCGACACGCTGTTTTGGTCAGCCACAGTACGGCAGGGGCTATTTGGGCGTGTAACCTACGCGTTCTTCATGCAATTCCCCCAGAGCTCCATTGTAGGAGCCCAACGGCCACGGATATTCTCGGCCTGGGGCGTGACATTGGGAGCGTTGAGGCCTGGGAACTGCGTCTCATAGGGTGGCTGTTCAGCCATGCGCCAAAAAAAACGGCACTTGGGGTCGGGCTGGTGGCCGGCAATGTCAAGGGGCCGCTGGTCGGGGGCCAGGCGGTGGATGACGTCGAGACAGGGCTCGTCGACGGCACACTTTGGCTTCTCAGTGTTGTCGAGCGTCACGCCAACCTGGTAGCTGAGCTCGGGGCGCTCGTCGCGGCGCAGAACATCGTCGGGCTGGGCGAAGTAGTCCTCCAGGAGGTCCAGAAACACGTCGTTCACCTCGGGGGCTACTCGGGAGTCGTGCAGGATTAGGGCGCCGTACGTGATCAGGGCGTCGGCGGCGCGGGCGCACTCGGCTTGGACGGCAGGAGAGGATGCCGGTTCCGAAAGAAACACGTCAAGGTCGATGATGGGGAGGTTCATATTGGGGTCGTCCATGGTCGGTGTCTTAACAGAGTAAACAGTAAAGGAAGGAAGGTTGAAGACGAGAAAGGGAAAAAGAAGGATGCTGGAGGATGTAGAGATATGCTCGCTTATCAATGGCTAGGTGCGGGGGCGGGGTACAGATGGAAGAGGAAAAAACAAAGGGCTCGGACGTGTGAACAGGAACTTTGGTCAATCATACGATGCAGATAGCTAATCAGGAAGCCAAGCCGGAGAAGAAGAAAAAAAGACAACGGAAATTTAAAGTGCTGAGCAGTTTGCCGGAGCTGGCCGTCGGCTGCCCCTTGAGGAAATGTTCCAGATGGATATGCGCGACTCCGACGGGTGCAGATCAATGCATATGGCATGGACAAATGGGCGATGCGGCATTACACCCCATTAGGCAGAAGATTAACACGCGCAAGATACCCTCGTATAATGGCATCTATAAAGATATTGGAATATGGGAATACTAAGGGCAATCAATCCGCATAGGAATGGCGCCAGCACAGACGGGCTGGGGAGAAAGATCCCGAGGAGGTTTGGGAGACGTGCTCATACCGGCAGTGCTGGGTACCGGGGACGGAGGGTAGAATTTCGTGAAGGAGAGAAGAGTTACGAGTAAACAGAGCCATCGGTTTCCAGTGCAAACAGTTCTATGCCTGTCATTTTTAACTACATGCAAGCCTCATGTCGGGCTTCCTTGATGATTTGTGGGGAATGCGCGTGAGATTTGCGGGGTGAGGGACAAACTAACTACGACGCATCTCCAGATTTTAGTTGAAACCTCATCGGCCATTCATCATTGTGATATTACGATATCATAACGTGACGACAATGGACGCCTCATTATCAAGGCCGAATCCATCTTCCAGGCCGAGGAAGAGGACGCCGAGAGCATGCGACAAGTGCAATGTGTCGCGTACCCGATGCAATGGGGACCTTCCATGGTATTGACACCTCCTTCTCTCGGACTGTACTCATCTCAACCAAAGAATCGCATGTACTGACTTGTGCAAACAGTGGTCGATGCAAAGGTATTACTCAGTACGGAGCCATTGAGATATTCTCTCCCTTACTAACTGCCGTCAGAATACGGCTACGACTGCAGCTACCACCGCCAAACCAAGAAGCGTGGTCGTGTCGCCCTCAAAAACAAAAAGGAACAAACGTCATCGCCTGACGCCAGCCCTTCAGCCGAAAACAATCCGCCATCACCCTCCGACTCGGGCCATCGTGTCCAATTCACGAGGAGTCGTGATTCTCAATCTCGGGCCGCAGAGCCGGCGTCATCAGTCGCATCGGCGCCTACTTTCCAGCAGCAGCAGCAGCAGCCGCCGCAACAGCAGCAACATCCCTTCCTTGCATACCCCCCCACGCCATCTGTAAACTACGGCATCCCAAACGTCGCAGACCAGCCATCTCCCAACTCCCAAGCCTCGTCCGAGTGCCGCTACCCATGTCTGGAGCCTCTCCTGCCCTACATATGGAGGAGCTTCCCGGTGTCGGTGGCATGCGACCTATTTGAGAATTATCTTCTCGACCCGGGCGCATCTCTCTTCCGCTTCTCATCCCCATACATACTAACCAGGGTCTTCCGCACGAAGTCGCTTCTCGGTCCCAACCCACGTCCCATCTCGCCTGCCCTGCTGGCCACCATACTCTGGTGCTGCGCCCAAACAGCTGATATTTCCGTACTTCTTGTGCCTGGAGCTAGGGCCAAGTTGACGAATACACTATATGAGCTGGCCACATACCTCGTCTCAACGCGTGATCCAGACAGGTGGAGACGCACCCATGGTACATTGCCTACTAGACCATCTCCGCCCCCGGGGATTTCAAAGGGAGCATTTATATGAGAAGAAGGGGCTGACAGGGCATAGGTGGCCTCCAGATTGAACATGACGGCGAGCCAGGTCAGGTATTCCCCGACCACCAGCAAAACGTCGACGACGTCCTCACTTTTATCCTCCTATGCATCGGCGTGTCAGCCGGTGACTTCAAGTCCGACTGCCACAAGTGGTGGAGCAAGGCCCAGAGACTGGCCCTGTCAATGGGCCTGAACCGCCTGGATGCCGTCATAGAGACCCCAGACAGCAACAAGACCACCATCTCCCCGCAGTCGCTGGCAGACATTGAGGCCCAGGAGGAGAAGCGACGCGTCTTCTGGTTGCTTTACGCCCTTGATAGACATCTCGCCCTTTCGTGTAACCGCGTCCTCTGCATACCAGACTCGATATGTGACGTTTACGGTATGCCTCTGCCCCAAAACATCTTATAAGCAGGCCTTCTCCCCTGACCATGTATAGCACCTTTACCGGAGAGTATGTGGGGAAACCTCGACGAGGTGGATATACTACCTCAGCGAGTGCTGGGTCCGCCCGTCACCATCACGGGTACCGGAATATTTGAGTACTTCCTGCCGCTTATGGTGATACTTGGTGACATCATCGAAGTGCACCACGGGCAATACCATCCGCGGCTTGGCGGCCTGGACAAGCGCTACGCCGAGGGTGCCATTACAAGCCTTATAGCAGGATGCGAGGCCAGCTTGGAGAATCTAGCACGTGAAACTGGACAACACTCACAAACGCAGACACCACAGTCGCACTCGTCGATGCGCATCAGCACGCTTGTTAGCTCCAATGGTGCTGGATCTACCAGTAACAATGACCAGCCGCAGCAGCAGCGCGACTACAACAACGTGCTCAGTCCCCATCCCAATACTGGCTTGGTGATTGCCTATAGCACCTTCATTCTACACGTCCTCCACGTCCTGTTTCATGGCAAGTGGGATGCCATCAGCATGCTCGACAACGACGACGATTGGATCACGACCCCTCGCTTCGCCAGCTGTGCCTACCACGCCATCGAGGCCTCCGAGGCAGTCGCCGACATACTCAGACTCGACCCGGAGCTCACCTTCATGCCCTACCTTTTTGGTATCTATCTGCTCCATGGAAGCTTCATCCTCCTTCTCTTTGCAGACCGCATGCCCCAGCTCGGCCAAAACCAGAGCGTCGAGCAAGCATGTGAGACCATCGTGCGTGCCCACGAGGTGTGCATCGTCACGCTTTCTACCGAATTTCAGGTATCTACTTATCTCATCGTGCCCCCTTCGTATTCTTATTCGGTGGGATATAGATGTGAGACTAATTCTTTTTCAACTCTTAGAGAAACTTTCGTCGGGTCCTGAGGTCGACCTTGTATAACGTCCGTGGTGGAAGTCCCAACAGCCTTGAGGAGCACCGTCTCGCAAGGAGGCAGGTTCTCTCCTTGTATCGTTGGAATCGGGGTGCAAACGGCCTCGGGATATGATAACGCGGCGTTTTCATTCAGGAGTACAAATATCAGAGGCAACAGAGCAAATAGACAATGTCAGTGTATACATGTCTATATGCCATGTAGTTTCTTGATAATGAAGAAAGGGCAAGTATACTAGACATGCCCCACGGTCCAAAATCGATAGCACAGCGTTATGTTCTATACTTATGCCAATCTTCAATATCATACCTCAAAGTACTCATTTGGCGATGTGTGTCGAAGCGCACTGTAACAGAGGTCTAAGTGCCGCCCTATGAACACACATATATTGACCCTCGCCTATGAGATTCCGCATCGAATGCCTGTTTCTTCACTACACCTATTCTTCAGAGAGCTGTACGGCATACCCAAAGCGTTTTGGCTCTCTGTACGTAGCAGGCACCACGGTTTGAAAGATCTATACTCTGGTAATATGTACGTGCTGATATATGTGTATTTACAGAGACATGCGCCCCTTCCCCTATGACGATAGCTGGGCTCATCGCCTTATATACAAAACCCCGTTGAAGCCATTTACAGGCATATCATTTAGGCCCTGTAGCTGCTGGCGCGGAGGCTCGTGGCGTTATCACTACCAGACTTGGGGGTGTAACTGACAGTGCTGGGACAGGAGGAGCTGGCGCCGACGGGATCGACGGCCTCATACTTGCCTGTCTGCAGCGGACCCTTGACGTTGTAATAATACCAGACCTGGTTGAGCTCATCACCCTCGCAACCGAGGACAACGGTGGCACCATGCTTCTTGTCGAGGGTGGACTGGATCTTGTCGATGCTGTACTTTTTGGCGCCGGGGGTGATTCCGGCACTTGCGAGCCAGTCGTATGTGGGGAGACTCTTGAAGAGAGAGACGGTGCGGTCAAAGTAATCGACCACCTCCTCAGTGGGCTTGTAGCTGGTGTAACAATCCGGGTCAAGGGTGCTCACGCAGGTGCCGTGTTTGGACCACTCATGCTCCCAGAAGGACTCATCATCACCCTTGTAGTCCTTCCAGTACTTCTCCATGTAAGACAGCGTGTCCTGGGCGCCGCCGGAGCTCAAAATATCGCTGATGTTACTGTAGGCGCGTTTGCTGTCGCACGACTGGGGGTAGCTGCCGTCGCAGTAGTCAGGCCAGAGGCCGTGGATGGTCCAAGAATCTGACATTTTAAATTCAAAGTCAGCCTTTACATGTCTGACAACTAGCCCTCTATTAAGTCGGCCGGAGGCATGTCTTACCAGCCGGGCCGGTCGAAGGGTCGTAATCCCAGAACTGAGTCTGAGCCAGCAAGCCAGAGCTAACAAAGCAGCACGTATTCTCAATCTCGGTGCTGTTGCGGCATGAGAAGGGCAGGTCACCACTGCAGGTCTTGAGATCGGCAGAGACCGAAGCCAGAAGGGCAGCTAGCGGGGCCAGGAAGCGGAGCGAGAGCATCGTGTATGCAGTTGTATATATGTGTGTACGTGTATGCGTATGTAGGTCTTGGAGATGTTTAGAGGTCGGTCAGTGGTGAGAACTGCTCTATCGAGAGACAGACATCCAAACGTCGTCAGCGGCGGCCACAGTCCCCTTTTAAGTGCCGTCTGGACCAAGCCAGCACTGGTCGGACTACCGGCACCAGGACATGAACAAATATTCGGAGGACAATAACAAAGTACCATTGGCCCGCAGATCCACGAATACGGTAGGTCGTCAGGTACGTGGACCAGCATTATGGAACATCGTGGACCTCGAACCTTTGGTAAGTTATAGTGGCCGAATCACGCTGCGTAGCTGAGCACGAGGGAGACCTGGGGTTTGGCGGCTCGAAACGTGCTGGACATTTCCATCGCCTCTGGGGACGCCATACCGGCCGGGCATTGGTTGGGGCTGAAACGATCTGCGGAACAGCGGCCGATTGCTTGGTCACTTTGTCACGGTCAGGCTGCTAGCTTTTGCCGGCTTGTCGGCCTCCAGTGCTTGTCCTCGCTGGCTGCACAAACTGGCAAGATGGGGCGCGCAGTGGGTCGGCAGTTCGATGCTATTGCAGGCTTGGAAGGAACTGGAGAGATTGGCGCTTCCGATGCCTATTGCTGTCGCCTGCGAGGACCCTTTGTTGATAGACTTGCGGGGGTAGTGCACCTGAGTGCAATACTGTCTGTCCAGCCTTCTGTCGTGACTTGCTGCTGCGCTTCATGATGGTGCCTATTTTGGCCGAATCAACGACGCAGGCAATGCACCAGGGGCAAGTGAGAGCCGCATCCCCGTGCTATGCGGTACGGTGTGCATGTCTATGTCGTATTGGTGTCAGTTCACGGGCACCGTTGAGCCGCAGTGCAGGTACCAACGCCCGTACGAGTGAGCGCATACAATGCTATTCAGAGACGATACTTTCACTGATGCGAGACGGCGACCGTGGTTGGTAATGGTAATACTCAACGGGGGAGGAGGGGGCTATGTGCACACAATGCATCGCAATAGGGGAGAGAAAGATGGTCGTGCATCACAAGGCCAGACACCAACCGCCCTTTAGGGTGCAAAGGACTAAAACGGGAAGGAGCCGACTGTGGCTGTTCCTTCGTTACTCATATCAGCCGACCAAGGAAAAGGGCGACCAAGGAAAAGGGCGAGATGACCACCGACGCAGGCAAGAGATGATATGATTAGCTGCGCAAGGAAATGAACCGCGCTGGTCAGGGGCACCTTCGTGCTATTCATACGAATACGGGGTATCATTGCCTTCACATTGATACCAAAGGATCCCAGCTTCCTATTTGGGCATAGAAGTTGTAGCATCCACCTACCTGTATTTCGATGCCTTGACGATACCCTGTACCGCTACTCTCAGTTTTAGACTGCTCAGAACCCATGCTTGTACGACGAAAACGAATATCACAGATAGTGCCATTCTGTTAATAAAACCGTAATGGGAAATTTAAAGGCATGTATGGTATTAGAAAGTCAAGGGTGCTGTGAAAATCGACGTGTGGTGATCCGTAGATGTTATCAATATTATTATTATTGACATAGGTATTATTTGCGTTGACACCAAAAGATGACAACAGATATTATCCATGAACGGTAAGAGACATCGCAATATTTGCCACAGGATGAAAACGATGAAGAAGAGGGAAAAATGACATGACTAGAGAAATCACCTTCACCGGAGAACTTCATTCTTGATTACGGTCCAAGTTGTAAGTGTAAGTCTATTACGATCGCATTTTTGGTGAATTCAGGCGTCCACGTCTTCGGCGGGGGATCGTCAGACTAACAACGCACACGGCGACCTGGCAGTGACAAATTAACAGACTTCACAGTTGTTTGCCACGTAGGCCCAGTCTTATTCCTTGCTATGTAGATCCTCTAAACGCTCCCCGTATTCCTTTCTCGCCGTTTTATCTCCGGCATCCTGTTGTTCATTCCACAATTGTATGCATTGGTAAACCAAGGCGGCAAAGTTCAAATTTGAGCTTGAAAGCTGAGTAGCTATGTGTTCCAAGTGCTGGGGCTGTCTGTCCGGGACACTTGGGGAGAATATCGAATAATAACAACAGTATTCCCGTTTCCGTTCCATGGCCCCTTTCCCGCCGGCACAACAAGGTAAGACTGGCGGGAGTGGAAATCATATGGGTACGGGTGCAGGCGTTAATGTCAAGGTCTCAAATGCCAGAGTTGGCAGTGGGGTTGGCGGCTCAAGAGATGGACAAGCTACTTGCTGCTGTGTCTTAGACAACACACTAATACCACTCACTTACTTACCTACTTACACTACTCCCCACTTGCTTGCCTGTTTCTAGATTGGGGTTGGGCACGTCTTGCACTCATAGGATTTGGGATAGATCGCATACACGTAAGATGGCAAATGTCAGGATTGAGCCATATGCGGTGAAGGAATTGACAAGAAGAAAATGTCTACTCGTTACCGGGCACCCCCATGAGACTTTTCGTGAAACAATCACTCGATTGATCTAATTTTAAAGTTGTGATAGAGCCTTGCGACTGCGATTCCCATTCCTCCCACACTGCCTACTATCCCGACATGGACCCCCCCGAGGCGTCCGACTCCATCTCACATCTTTGCTCGCACACTCTTTCCCTCCCTTCTAATCATAAGTACATGGTTTGATGTTACCCACCAACCCACTTGTAGCAGGCCAAAGTCACGAGACACGGTACCGCTTGACCATTGGCTCCAAGTTACCGCGCGTGCGGACAGGCAAGTGTTATATTCTGCATCTGTACGGAGTACGTACACCCGGGACGGTCAACTACTACTATACGCTGTACCTGCGCAACTGCGCTTCATCCCTTCATGTCGTATTTTCGTGGGTACCTAGACACAGGCGGCACCTAGAAGGAAAGAAAGAAAGAAGGGAGGAGTTCTGAATGGGCGGATCGTAGGATGTTAATACAAAGTGTAAATCCATTGAAGTTACTTGATTCATGCGTACGTACAACTGTCAGGCAGTCAGTTGTAAACATAGTAAACGGCTAACTTCGTCGCGTCAAGACCGAAGACAACGTCCTGCTGAGCCGAGGCGGACCTCGCCAATGAACTGTCAAGATAGTGTTCATGTATACCCCTTTGTCTATGCTTGTATATGCCATCTTTAAAACATCGTGTATTAGATGAACCGACCAAACACTCTATTTTCTCTAGTTAGGAATAAAATTTAACATGATGAATTACAATATTCGCTAGAGATATTATGTAAAGGAAAAAGGAAAATAGAAAAGACATTGACCATATATTAGTAGAAACAAGATAGGAAAGAATCGGCTTATTTGGTTTCGATGTCAAAAGCCATAGACGGTACGTGGAAAGTAACCATCTTTTGGGTCCAGTAGGCCTCAGTTCCCAGACTGACGTAGCCAATGTAGTCGTCATCGGTCGGGTACTGGGCCTTACCCAGCTCAACAAGGCGATCGACAAAGACCATGAGGTCGCCGTGGAAGCTGTTGGCCGTTCCCTTGGAGTACCAGGTCAAGACACGCTGACCAATATCGTTCTTGCCAGAGTACAGAGAGCTGAGGAGAGTAAGAGTCAGCCTACAGCGTCCAGAAAGGTTAGTGAAAAAAGGGCGGGGCACATACAATTCGGTATCGGAAACAGTCATGGTGTCAACGACAGGGTCGGTGGTGGTATTACCAATGGGCACTGCAGAAGCACCAAACGTTGCAAACCACACCATCATCTCGACCCCAGCCTTGGAGCTGCTGTCGGACTTGTCTTTGTCACTGTCCAGGAACATATCGAGAGCAACGTTGGTGTTGAGGTTGGCATCGGTGAGAGCGTCGACGTCGGTGGTGGTGACAGTAGACGTGTTGCCGACAGCATAGGACCACTCGAGGTCGAGGTTGATAGACTTGATCTGGCTAATCTTGCGGGGGAACGTGTCGGAGTCGACCTTGATGTTAGGGAAAGCGTGAACAGGAGCGGTCTCATCGCCGGCAGGATACAACCATGTGACGGACCATTCGGGAGCCGTGTGCTTGGTAGCGTAGGTCTGGTTGTTCCATGTAGAGACCTTGGGCGCGACAGCGTTAGTACAAGCTCATCCATATCTGGCCATTATTGCTTCGCATGCCCTGTGTGCGTTTCGTAGAGCTTACATTCATGCAGATCGATCCTTCTTCACCCGTGCTCCAGCCCCAAGGGTTGGGGTTCACTGCGAGAGAATGGTCAGCTGGTGTTGTCCTACATAGCGGCTATGTCGTGCGTGTGGCACGACGTGGCAGTCGTGGTGCGACCGATCGCATCACCAATGGGGCGGTTAATGACAGCGGTGGCGCCGGGCGCGAGGGGAAAACACGACAGGACTGATACGTACGTGTGTATTGGTCACCCGAGGAGGCGGGCGTGATACCGACAGTCTCGTTGCACTTGTGCACGATTGTTATTTTATTGTTCTTTGGCGGCGCGCTTGGGTTGGTAGGCTTGAACAGCGGATCCTGCCCGGTGGCGTCGCGGTGCGCCTGGAGACCAAGCAGGACACCGACCGTGGAGCCGATGGGGAGCGCGACAAGCGCAAAGTTGATAAGTGCAAGGACACCCATTGCGAAGGGTGATACGAGCCGCGGGCTCGGTTCTTTGAAGCTGTTGCGGTGGTAGTAATGCCGGTGCTCGTCGCCTGCTCTCCAAGGAAGATGCTGGTCCCAAATATGTCGCTGGTTCGACTTTGTATCCTGGTCGCGCAGGGACGGGTGTGAAGTTGCCAAACGAGCGAGCAATAAGGGTGGAGAGTGGAGGGGGAGGGGAAGAAAAGAGAGACGGTCGAACAGAGGAGCGACAGTCACTTTGTCAGCAATACGAGTTGGTGGGAAGAAGAAGAGGGAAGAAAAGAAGCAGCAGGCGGAGCGGTGATGAAGCGTGCAGGGACGGGGCAGGAAAGTGTCAGCCGTTGGTCTCGTTTGATGACGCTGTGTCAGCCGGGGGTCAAGCGATCTTTCCTAGGCTGGGACGGGAGAGAAGGAATCCGTACGAGTAAAAGCAGGCCCTGGGTTCCTCCTCTCGTTCTCGTAAATTCGGCGTCGTGCACGGCAAAGTCGCCCCCAATGGTATTTTCGATCCGCGCGCGTTGGTACGAAAGCGGAGCCCCCAGCGACAGCCTACGGAAACGAACAACTGGCAGCAAGGATTGGAAGTACTCTGTGGGGGTTTCGTCTATGAGAAGATACTTGCAGCTGGCTCTGGCTGTTGAACGAAAAAAAAAAATGGGTGGGATAGAAACGAGATTTTTTCTTCCTTTGCCCTTGGTGTGTCTACGAGTACCGAGAGGGTCTAGTTTGTCACACCCGTCCCACAATGATCGCCCCTCCCTGCGTATCGCTCACAAGTACGAGGGCTTGGTATGAGGGCGTAGTCCGAAGGGTCAGGCGTCAGGCGTCTGTTGTATGCTGCACTGCGGCCCCGTTCTTACGGTACTTACGACGTACTAATAGGCTGCTCCGTAATAATGCCTGTACTCTCGTACCGGCGCTCCGTCTGCGATAGCTCGCAGGCTTGCAGCAAGCAGTCTCTCTCCCACATCGCTCCCGCCCCTTTTTTCAGCCTCGCAGTGTGGGTGCCGGTCTCGTATTGGGCCATGGCATGGACAGACCCGAGTCATGGGGGCAGAGTGACTTGGGACGGTGCGACAAGGTTACGGCCTCGCGCGGTTGGCTGGCGGAAACATTCCTGCGCTGTCACTGGCGCAAGTGAAAGAAGCCCCTGAGTATAGCGTGCATTAGCGCTGTCGCCGAGATAACCGATTGACCTGGTAGGCTGGCATGCCCGGGGGGATACATGGGGCAGGAGGTAATAATAGCATCTTGGTATCGTAATACGGAGTACCATGTAAATAGCGTCCATACATACCGCAGTCTGATAAGGTGCAAGACAATGGTACCAAGTGCTAATGTGGACGAGTACGAGACTATGAGTACATGCTTGACGACGGCGTCGGTAAAAGGCTTGGCGGGGAGCTGAAATTCGAACACGACTACTCGTAGCATCACTACTACCAGTCACGTCTTGCCTCCATCTACCGAGTTTTATTATTCTAGATTACAGCGAGAAACTCCGTACGAGTACTCCGTACAGCTAACTGCCCGCCGTGAACTCCGTACCTACGTATGCCGAGACAGAGACGAGCCCCGACCCAGAGCCCCAGCCCTCGGTGGACATGCTGAATAATGGCTGTGTTAGTACACGTACTTTGCCTAGGTTAAAAAAAATCTTAAACGAGGTAAAAATAAACAGGAATTATTGATCATATGTTACGTAGTATATTACGTAGCGGTATACGCCTGCCCATACGAGTGTATGGACGGAGTATGATGTAGGGCAATGCCGCGGTGATGGCAAGCTCGGGAGTACTCGTACGGAGTATCCGTACGGGCTCGGGATATTGCGTGGGAGAGCCCGAAATCCATTCATGGTGCCAAGGGCTTCCTTCCTGCCATGACTAAGATTTCTCGTATGCGCATGACTGATAAGTGCGGAAACCTGCCACACCGAGATCTGGCTAATTAACCCGACACGAGAGTTTCCCATGGGCCACGGGGCAAATTGCAGGTTGAATCTCATTCCTGACCCCGCGGGATCATCGTGTGTGCCTCCCTCCATGGGGGTGACGAGGGGACTCCCGGAGAAGGAAGGAGAGTGACAGTACGGAGTAAGAGAGAGAAAGAGACAGCAACTGTATGCGTGTACAACGCGTGTTGTGTTTGCGTGTCTGTGTACGGAGTACGTGGGGACTGCGAGCACACCAACCAGTACTATTCTCCGCCGTACCGAGGGATCGGTGACGGAAAAAAAGAAGATACTAAAAGTCGCGGTACTGTGTGCAAAGCAATACAGAGGAACGAGCGGAGCCATACGGGCATTTCCGGTACCAGTGCCGTATATGGTACGAGAGTGGGAGTATTAGATATACATTTGGGCTACGGAGTTGGAGGAGCAGCACGCTGTGGAGGGCAACCGGCTCACTGCGCCACGCGCTGTGAACTTTTTTAACTTTGGCGCCGTTCAACAGGAATGTGGTTCACTTGGCCGAACACGTCTGCCGAACCCGGATCGGTCTTGGCTGGGATCGATTCTCGTATGTGCGTGCTCGTAATGAGCTCGTGGACTTGTACAAGGCAATTACCGGCCTGTATGACCTCTATTATGACATAGTCAGACATGCACCTGCTTGCCCCTGGCTGGCATGACCGACTATCCGTATGAATATGCATGCACGTGTGGTTGGCGTCGCGGCGGCCAACGCTTTCTTTGCTTTTCGCCTCGGCCCTCGAGGTAGTAGGAAAACAAGGAGCCATGCATTACGAACAGGATGGCAATAAAACGCCGTCACGCTGATAAGCACGACCTGTAAGACGTAAGACTGGCAGACAGGCGGCGGGGCAACCGAGGGGCTTTGCCCCCCCTGCAAGACGTAGAGCCAGGGCCCAGGGGCCAAGGCCTGGTGATTGTACGAGGGACTCGTACGACAACCAGTGGGAAACAATAACAGTCCAAGTCGCAGCAGATAATACACCGAGAAGGGTGGTCACAGTCGCAGTCACAATGGCCAGTGACAGAAAGGGAAAGAGCGAGCCAAGGAACAAGATACCGCCCCCTGTTTTGTTTGTGCTGTCCACTGGGAGACCACAACGGGCGACTCGTACAGGGTGCAGGTACGCAGTACAGCTGTGCAGCTAACAGGCTACAGCTTACAGCTGGTACGATTACACTCTAGAGTCCAAATTTGTATTACTACCGAGTACCTACTTAGTGCTACTAGGTACTCCGTACAGGGCAAATGCCAGGTTGGGATGGATACATGGGAAAACCCGCCCTCTTGCTGCTTGCTGTCATCGATGTCCTTCCGTACTACTACTACTATTGCTGTTAGTGCTGAGCAGTAATCCACAAAGAACGTATCAAAGTACCGCCAGCCTTCCTTCCCTTGCTCTCGTTCCCGAGTCTCCCTCTTGGCGCTGCCCCCCCCCGGCACGCCTGAGAGCGGGCAGTACGAGTGACTTCCGCGCATCCGGTATGTGGGTACCAGGCCTGCCGTCGTGGGCTGGATTGATCGAGTACGAGAAGTGGTACTTGAAGTTCTGCCCAGCTGGCCCGTATCAGACGAGACCTACATATGTACCCTGCTGCATTATTTCTATTACCCCTACTACTACTACAGAGTACTTCGTGTTCTTGGTCTTGGTGCGTGGCTCGAGCGACGGGTCTTGTTCCAGCTGCCAGCGGACTAGTAAACTAACTACGAACTAGACATCTCTCGGTATCCGCCCTGCCAGGTCTGAGGTCTCATTGCTCACAGTAGAGATCGACCGCCCACCATCCACTCACCCACTCTCTTGTGCCGCGCGCCCGGTGGTGTTGCTCCTCTGCCATTATTACCGACTTCGCTTTTTCTTACCCATTCCTCCATTTCTTTTCCTTCTCTTTTTCTTCCCGTCCTGCCCACACCAACCTTCAATCGCTTTCCCCTTCCTCTCTTTTTCTTCTCCCTTCCATACTTGTCATGGAGTGGTGCACTCGTGGTTAAACCAGCATACACAATATAACCACAAAGAGAAGCCAACCCACCACCACTCGCAGCTGATCAAGTCAGCCACTCGTTTTTTCCACGCCGCCAGGCACACCCACGCCCTCGCGCCGCACCTCGACCATCATGAAGGGCAACGGCAACAACCAGCAGCCGCCTGCCGACGAGTTCGAGATTGATGTGCTCCGCCGGCCCTACAACTCGAGCGGCTACGAGTCCAGCTCCCCTCAGGTCCCCCAGGGCCAGAATTCGAGGGACTTCGCGAGGCCCTACCGCCCGGGTCCCCCGGTTCAGGGCGATGCCTCGCTTGCTTCCCTGCCCTCCCATCATTGGGGTTCCAGCACACAGACTCTCACCGATGGGGGCATGATGCCCCACGCTTTTGACTCCCAGCCCCCGTCTCCGGGATACGGCTGGGGAATGGAGAGTGGTCGCTCGACCCCTCTGGGCAACCGCAACAGCATGATGGTAAGCACCCTACGATCCGAGCCCCACATCGATCAGCGTAACGCCCGTGGTCGTTTGAGTTTTTGCTAACAGGCCTCGTGGCGGAAACAGCACCAAAGTCAGGCTAGCTTCTCCAACGCAAGCCACACGAACCTGTTGTCGCGCCCAGCCTCGCCCGTCCTCACTCAGGCGCCTGTCAAGGGCGACTTCGGCATCGCCGAGCTTCACGAGCGTGATGATGTCGACATCTGGAAGGGTTGGCGCCGCAAGGTGTACTACCTGATCCCCTTCCTCACGGTCGCCGCCGCCGCCCTTTACCTTCTTTACCTCGGACTTCGCATTTACTGCGTTATTTCCGCCCAGCGCGCGCAGAACGAGATCTACGGCCAAGCTTGGTTCTTCATTGCTGTCGAGCTTTGTGTTGCGTTCCCCCCCCTCTTGCACAATTTCTGGACCATGTGGGCTGTCAAGAAGCGTGGGCGCGCGAAGCTTCGCCTTGTTGGCAACGATGTCCCCACGGTTGATGTGTTCATCACCTGCTGTGGTGAGGAGGACGAGGTTGTCATGGATACTGTTCTCGCCGCCTGCTACCAGGACTATCCCACTGGTCGTTTCCGCGTTATTGTACTTGACGACGGCAAGTCTGCCGGTCTAGAGAAGGCCATGAGTGACCTCGCTGCCAGCTTCCCTAACACCTACTACATCGCCCGCCCCAAGTACCCCGGTGTTCCCCACCACTTTAAGGCTGGCAACCTCAACAACGGCATCGAAGCTTCCCGCAACTTCCCCGGTGGCCCTAGCTACTATATGGCCGCTCTAGATGCCGATATGGTACGCTCCAACCTCACCATCCCACTCGATTTTCAAACTGGTCGATAACTAACCCTAAGTAGATTCCTGAGCCCCATTGGCTGCGCTCCGTTCTTCCCCACATGCTCAAAGACCCGAAGATTGCCCTGGCCTGCCCGCCTCAACTCTTCTACAACACTCCCCCTGGTGACCCTCTCTCCCAGAGTCTCGACTTCTTTGTCCACGTCATCGAGCCTATTAAGGACTCCCTTGGTGTGGCTTGGTGCACTGGCTCTGGTTACGTCGTCCGCCGCGACGCTCTCGAGGAGATTGGCAACTTCCCCCTTGGATCGCTTGCGGAGGATGTCGCGACGTCTACCAAGTTGCTAGGCCGTGGATGGAAGACCGCTTTCATCCATGAGCCTCTGCAGTTTGGTACTGTCCCTGAGGACTTTGGTGGCCATTTGAAGCAGCGCACCCGTTGGGCCATTGGAACTGTCGACACCTCTATCAAGCTGAGGTTTTCTCTTTGGGGCTCTGACATCAAGGGCATGACCTTCCCTCAGCGCTTCTCCGGATTTCTCTACGCTATCCTCAACCTGTATACCATTGGCCTCACAGTGTCCCTCTTCGCCATTCCCATCATTCTGGCCATGGGCAAGCCCCTCGTTGCCTACGCCAACGAATCCCAGCTCCGTTGGCTGATATGTGCTTGTTTCGCCGCCATGGTTGCCAACCGCCTGAATGAGATGGTCCTCTCCATGCCTGCTGGGTACCGTGTCGGTCGTCGTGGTGGTCGCTACGAGATCTGGATGTCTCCTTACATCGCCTTGTGCATCATCCGCTCCTTCGTCCTGCCCACCTGGCTCGGTGGACAGACCCAAGCGTTCAAGCCTACAGGCTCCCTTGGTTCTGCCCTCAACGAGCGAGACCCCGTTCTGAGGAAAGGTCTCTTCAAGCGTCTCTGGGGTATCATGGTCAACTACTGGGCCATGTATCACTTTACGTACGTCTACTTCACTCTCATCGCCGTCGTCCTCACTTGCTACCGATGCATTGCGCGCGATGAGGGTATTCATGACACGCTCCTGGCCCTTTTGACCCACGCCTTCTGGCCGCCCCTGACGTGGATCTACATTTGCGACGCTCTGTGGACTCCCATTTCGTACGCCATCGACCCCCCCACCATGCCGCCTCGCGACCAGCTCCTCATCAGGGACCCCAAGACGGGTGTCGCCCACCCCACTCCTGCCAGCAAGAAGACGGCGTTTGCCGGCGAAGATGCGTGGTACGAGATTTCGTACACCGTCACGACGGCTTTTACCTGCCTCGTGTTTGCGGCATCCTTCTTCCTCTTCTAGACTTTTACGGCCGCCCCATGTTTGATCTCCCGGCGCATACAACCACTGCACACAGCAGATTCTTCTTGGTCCCCGGTGAGAGAACAAGTTCTCTCCCACCATTTTTTTTGGATCCTCTTTATTCATTTTTTTTCCATAACATTTGGGGTTCATGGGGTTTGGTACGGTTCCGGACATACAGCGTTACATGACTGACATAGATGATGTAAATTTACGCCTAATACTG
Organism: Geosmithia putterillii; assembly: GCA_900188575.1. Classification (NCBI taxonomy): domain Eukaryota; kingdom Fungi; phylum Ascomycota; class Sordariomycetes; order Hypocreales; family Bionectriaceae; genus Geosmithia; species Geosmithia putterillii. Next base: position 192,051 of record FYEU01000299.1, on the reverse strand, counting down.
CTGTTTTTAATGCCTGTTTTTTTCTCCTTACTCTTGTCTTGTCTATTATTTTACTACTCCTACTACTCAACCTTGTTCGTTTTCTCTTCATCTACATGTTGACAGACATTTCAAAACGCCTCGACATCACGCGGTATAGAGACGTCATCAGGACAATCCCTGTGGCTATAATACATGGGCATCTATATTAGCAATCCTTGAACATACACTTGATAATACTAGACGAGCATTTTTCTTGGGAATCACTTCTGCCGGCAACCGACTTTGAAAATAATAGCCGTATACGAACTAGGAGATACGATCTGTCGCATGATCACATAGTAGCCCCCAAAGGTGTACTTCAGTTATTATAACTTACTAGCTTGGCGAACAAATAATCACCAATCTGTCAGTCAACCTCGTGGCGTATCCACAATGGCGGCATTTGCCCTTGCTTGGCAGGGCAAGGATCGTGAGCTGCTAAGGCTAATCAACCATGGAAGTAATTCCACACTGACACCTATTTTTGTAATACGAGCATTGGCAGTCGCAGCATCGCAGTTCCGCCTGTTTGGTTGCGCGTACCCGAGGTCGGGAGTTGAGCTGGTGGCTGCCTCCACATGTGGTGCGACTACTACACAGTAGGTTGTATAGTGCCATTCTGCCCTGCCAAGGCTTGGTGAAGGTCGGTAGCACATGCATCATGCTAGAAGCAGAAGGCGCGATGCTAGCGCCAGGTACGCATGTCGTACAACAGCATGCCAGAGACATGGTTGTAGGTGAAAAAATATTTGTACGCAATAGCGCGGCGATGTAAATCAGATGGTGGCTTGATTATACATTGGATTATAAGAACACTAGCAGCTATTGTATAACTGGCTAGGAATGTGTGGTCCCTCTCCCTCTACATGTTTTCAAGGAAGGGTCATGTTTTTATACGCGTAGTACTCCGTATATGGTTGTGGAATTGCACATGGCTGCAATAAATATAGCGGTACAAGTGATACAATGCTGGGAAAGAACCGCCGTGGTCCAAATCCCGAGCGGTATCAGCATTTTTTGGTGATGACCTCGAAATCCGGATCGGCCTTTCTAGCCAGCTCCCTCTGGACCCATGCCGCAATATGCTCGGTGGCCTGGTGCGGGCTATCGAGATGAGCCTGGAAGAAGCCCTGGAGAAGTGAGGGGGTGAGGGCATCGTCGGGGATGTGGGTGGAAAATTGGGCGGCCAGGCGGCACATCTCGGCTGGGTCTATCGCAGAAACTTGATCTGAGTTTGAGTCCAGGTCAGAGCTGTCGAATTCAGGAGAGAACATGCGGATAAACATGTCGGCGGCTGACTCGCGGCTGACGTTGCCTAGGTACACCTTCATGTCGACGCGGCCGGGGCGAACAAGGGCGGCATCTAGATCCTCGGGCCGGTTGGTCGTCATGATAACGATACGACCCTCCTGAGAGCCGACCCCGTCGAGGACATTGAGCAGACCAGATAGAGTGCAGCTCGGGGCGGAGCCGGAATCGGAACCATTGCTGTTGTAGTTGCCATTCTTGGCGGCGGAGCGGTCCTTCCAGACGGCATCAATATCCTCAAGCAGGACGACGCAGCGAGGTGGTATCTCGTGGAACATTTGCTCGAGCTCGGCGTCGGAGGTGACGCTGGGCGTCTTGACCTCGTAGATATCCAGGCCAAACTCGCCAGCTATGGCGACAGAAAGCGAAGACTTGCCTGTGCCCGGCGGGCCGTAGAAGAGGTAGCCGCGGCGGTAGGGCATACTGCGACTCTGGTACATCCTCTGGGTGCGGGGGCTGAGATAGTTCCGGATGTCGGCCAGGAGCTCGCGCTTGACGGCCTTGTCAAAGTGCACCGTGTCGAGGTGTCGGATGGGGGTCCGCGTCTTGGGCTTCCATGAAACGCCGTACAGGTCGCGGGAGTAAATTATGACAAAGAACTGGCCCTGTCGGTCGGTGTACTCGCGGCACGTATCGATGAGGCTCTTGACCGGGTCCACCGACCACCCAAGGCATCCGACCGTCAGGTCCTCGCCGCCCACGCCATCGTAACCCGGGTCCGCCGACCCAAAGCCGGCACCGGCGCGTGTCACCACAAACACGTTCCCGCTGTGGAGGAACCACCGCGAGCCCCAGTGCGGGCAGTACTGGATCGGGTGCTGCGATTTCTTGAGCGCCGCGGCGCGGTCGCCGCTCGACCGCCCGACCTCGGTGCGTCCCGTAAACGACCTGTGGTGCCGCGGCCGGTTGGATAGTATCCATTTCACCACGCTGCGGTTCAGCGGGTCGCCGCCCGGTATTGTCACCGACGACAGAAACAGTAGCCGAACCCACCCGTACACGTCGTTCCACACGCGTCCGAGGAACCGCGCCGCTGCGGGCGCCGCTCCGGCCAGCGCGACGAGGGATCCTGCCTGCGTGATGTCCATGTGCGCCCATTGCGAGCACAACTGGCGCAATAGCTCGACCCCGTGTGCCCATAGGCCGTGCGGCGACGACGCGGCTGCTGCTGCTGCGGCTCCGCCGCCGTGGTGAAGCACGTGCGTCATGGTTGGTTGGTCTTCTGCTCTCTCAGTCTGCCGACCTGACCTCCACCTGGCTCATGTTGTCTTTGAATAAGGACGACAAGAAAGAGAGACAGCCAAATGCGAAAGATTCGGGTTTGTAAGAAGAATATAATGAGCGGATGCCACAAAGGAGCGACGGCAATTGGGTTGATGAAACCGAAGTAGGCCAACTCAACATTCAAGTCTTAGCTGTTCATCCCGTCTAGCGAATACTGGTGTGGCTGCGGCGTAAATTTTTCCGTATGCGCCACATATAGCCTGCGCTCATGATGTGGTCGCCCAAGCCACTCATGCTCATCCAACTTACACTCCACATCTCAATTGCGCGATCTTGAAGTTCCTTATTCCCTTTGTCTCCCGTCAACTCAGGATGCTTGGCGGCAACGTCAGGCGACGTAATGGCTTATGCGCATGCGTGCAGGCGTGTTTGGGACCATGGGGTATTTTCTTCTAGAAGGGCGGCCGATTGATCAAGGTTGCATTTCTTTATGTAAGAGGTTTGGTTTTAGCCCCCAACAGGCCTCGGATAGGAATCAGTGATAAGCGGGTGATTTACTGCACATGGCATTTCTTGCCGGTTGTCTAGCATGGCAGCCAATGCCGTTTCTTGGGAAGTATGGGGTTCAGAGACCCGTTGCCTAATCGCCCATTACATCTGTCTTCATTACATTCTATTCTGTTGCTTTCTCTCGCAGTTTAGGCGACTTATCTATTATCTTGGGGCACCCACACTGTCATCTATCTGGGTCTAGTGGCTGTTCATACGACAAGATAGGCGTTTCGGTGGTGGAGGGTACGTAATTTGGTTTACTTATCTCTAGTTAATCCTCCAGAACGCTCCAAAGATTAATAGATAACCCCGCGGTTCTTCAGGGCTGCGGTAGTCGCCGGCTGTCCTCTTTCCCGCCTTCTATAGGGGTCCCTCGATAACTGGCGCTAATCCGATTCCCTTCAAGCTGATGTCGCTCTCTCCCGAATTTGGTCAAATTACTCGTGCGTCTCCAGCATCTGCGTATCGTACATGTAGCTACGGCGTCCCTGGTCCTCGTGCCTTCTTCCTTGCCGCTTCCCCTCTCGCTTCCCCATCTCGCTATACTCCACATCCCGAGCGTATAAAGTATTCCTTCGCGCTGCCGGAATATAAACAACAGTGTTGGAACAAGACCGACAACAGGAGAAGATAAAGGTGACGGGAGACCCTCATCCAAAATAAGCAGCAACATCCGCCCAGTCATCGCCATGGAGGAAGATCTCAAGGCTCCTACGCCGGCCGCCAACGCCGACCAGGCCCTGGCCCAACTAGGCTACAAAGCAGAACTGCCTCGCCATCTCAGCATGCTCAGTATTCTCGGCCTATCGTTTGCCATCATGGCCGTGCCCTTTGGCCTGTCGACGACCATGTACATTGCCCTCACCAACGGTCAGGCCGTCACGGTCCTTTACGGCTGGATAATCGTGTCTCTCATATCTCTCTGCATCGCCGCCTCACTGGCCGAGATCTGCGCCGTCTTCCCGACTGCTGGCGGTGTATACTACTGGAGCGCTATGCTCAGCAGTCCCGATTGGGCTCCCATGGTCAGCTTTGTCGATGGCTGGCTCACCCTTGTCGGCAACTGGACCTTGACTCTGTCCATCAACTTCTCGGGCGCCCAGCTTATCCTCAGCGCAATCACCATTTTTGACGAAGACTTTGTCGCCAATGAGTGGCAGACGGTTCTCTGCTTCTGGGCTGTCATGCTTGTCTGCGCCCTTGTCAACGTCTTTGGCGTCCGATACCTCGACTTTATAAACAAGCTGTGCATCTATTGGACAGGTGCCAGTGTTCTCATTATTCTTGTCACTCTTCTCGCCACCGCAGAGAACCGCCGTTCCGGCGAGTTTGTCTTTTCTCACTTCGATGCCTCAGCTAGTGGCTGGCCTGCTGCCTGGTCCTTTTTCGTCGGTCTTCTGCAAGGTACGTCTTCTCTTCCCGCATCTTCCTGCGTCCCTCCCTTTGGTCTGTTATGCATAGGCTAATACGATCCCACGCATACAGCCGCCTATACCCTCACTGGATATGGCATGGTGGCCGTCATGTGTGAAGAGGTCCAGAACCCCGAGAGAGAGGTTCCCAGGGCCATGGTGCTCTCCGTCTTTGCCGCTGGTGTTACCGGCATCATCTACCTCATTCCTCTCCTATTTGTCCTACCTGACGTTACCATGCTTCTCAATGTCGCCAATTCGCAACCCATTGGCATTCTGTTCAAGACAGTGACTGGTTCTGCCGGGGGCGGCTTTGGCCTCCTTTTCCTCATCCTTGGCATCCTCATGTTTGCCGGTATCGGTGCTCTCACAGCCGCCTCCCGCTGCACCTACTCTTTTGCCCGGGACGGTGCTATCCCCGGATACAAACTCTGGAGAAAGGTCAATCACCGCCTCGATGTTCCCCTACAGGCACTTGCACTCTCCACCGTCGTCGACTGTCTTCTGGGTTGCATCTACTTTGGTTCGTCGGCGGCCTTTAACTCCTTTACCGGCGTTGCTACCATCTGCCTGTGCTCGTCATATGGTGTCCCCGTTTTTGTCAACCTCATCCAGGGACGCAAGGCCGTCAAGAACTCTGTCTACCCTCTTGGCAGGTTTGGTTTCATCATCAACTGCATCTGCATCGTCTGGATATGCTTTGCCGTCGTCATCTTCTGCTTTCCCGTTTCTATTCCTGTTGATGCCAGCAGCATGAACTACGCTTCCGTCGTATTCGCCGGTTTCGCAGCGATTGCCATCATCTGGTACTTCGCTTACGCACGCAAGAACTTCACTGGTCCCCCTGTGACAGGCAATGATGTCCTGACAGGCCTCCAGGACGGTTCAGAGCCAGCCAATGTTATTGAGGAGCCAAAGATTGAAAAATGAGGGCATACAATTGTATTATGAGTAGGAAGGAGCATGTTTTTTTTTTAGATATTAGTGCGATTGCGTCTTCTGCATACATGAGAGCGAAAATGCCGTGAGTATCAATACTCGTTTCTGTTTGAACCCCGTTGGGTTTCCTAGCAGTGTGGGATTACCCCAACGCAAAACAACCCAAGATATCCCATGTATTACTAATTTGACATATATAGATGTCGACATTATCATTCTGCTAACAAACAATATAATGCGACGCTTCCAATATTGTGTACCAGTGCAAATCAAGACTTAAATGAGCAATTACAATGGCAGAAGTCCACGCATGCGCATGAAGTACTACGAGGAACTGGAGGAGTAGTACATTCCAAACATGTCGTGAATATAAGATTAAGAAGCAATGTATGTGGTCCAATAAACTATATCGTCATGGCTACTCGTGAAAATAGCCAAAAGATGTAGAACCAAGAAATATACGGATTAACATGGTATCTTTGTTGCCTGTAACTTGTAGCCATGCCGTCCGCTACTGTATCGCGGGACAATCATGCAATGTGGCCGACACATTCCCTCCTCCTAAAAAAGAAAAACACAGTTCCCTTACAGAAGCATGGCAGCGACAAGGGGCACGACAATGGCCATGCCCACCTTGACGGAGCCAGCGGCAGCCACAGGAGGCGGGGAGCCAGCCGGGGGAGTGGCCGTGGGGGAGGGGATGTAGGTGGTTCCGGGGGAGCCAGGGGCACCAGGAGCCACAGGAGCAGGAAGAACGGGGGTAGCAATGCTAGTCCAGGAGTTCTTAGGGCTGCCAGGCTGAACCCAGGTGGGGACAGCCGGAGAAGAGGGCTTGGGGGAGGGAACCACCGGGGTGGCGACAGGAGCACCAGGCGTCGAGGGAGCACCGGGAGTCACGGGCGTCGAAGAGACGCCAGGAGCCACGGGGGTCGAAGGAGCACCGGGGGCAACGGGCGTGGAAGGAGCACCAGGAGCAACGGGGGTCGAGGGGACACCGGGGGCAACGGGCGACGAGGCACCGGGAGTAGACGTGTACTGGGGAACGTCAACCGTCCACGAGGGAGAGCCAGTGGCGGGAGCCGACGTGCCGGGGGCAGAGGTGGCGGACTCCGTCACGGGGCAGACAGTGGTGGACTGGCTCACGGTGATCGTGGCAGGAGGAGGGGTGGCGGACGTGGCCGGGGGAGTGAAGGTGCTGGTCGTGGGCTTGCAGGGCACAACAGTGGTGAGAGTCTCGGTAACGGTCTTGACAGGCTTCTTGGTGGAAGAAGTGGGAGTGGGGGTAGGAGTGCCCGTCTGGGTGGCAGGGCAGACGTAGACCGAGGACTCAATAGTCGAGGTGACAACCTTCTGGGTGTGCGAGGCAGGGCAGTTGGGGACGTTAGCCAGGCAGCGAGTGATAGTGAACACGTTGGTGGTCGTGTAGGTGCTGGTGACTTGTCCCTCGGGAGCGCTGGTGACCTGGCCCTCGGGAGCGCTGGTGACCGAGCTGAGAGTGGCAGTCTTGGTAGCGGCGGGGGTAGAAACACCGTTGGAAGCAGACTCGAGCAGTCCGGGGGCGTTGTCACCACGGCTAGACAGACAGATGGCAATACCCTCAGTGCTGGCGATGGTGATGGTCAGCTCGGGGGCGAGGCTGATGTCAAGGATGTCGAGAACCTCGACGTCAACGTTGACAGCGATACCGAGAGCCAGGGCGAAGTCGTTCTTCACAGAGACAACGCAGTCGTCGGTCTCAACGAGGGCGATAGTCTGGGTGAGGAGGTCGACCCAGATGGCGATCTCAGTACCAGCGGAGAGGATGTCGAGGTCAAGCAGCTCAACATCGGCCTCGACGAGGACGTGAGTGCGCAGACGAAGACCAAGCTCGATCTCGATCTCAGCAGACAGGTCGACCTCAGCGCCAACAGAGATAGGCAGGGCCTTGGTGACAAGGCCAGCAATCTTAGAGTCCACAACGTCCTTGGTGATGGTAGAGATCTCAATGAAGTCACCCTCACCGAAGGAGAGGTAGAAACCGGCGGTGATGTCGACGGCAGCGCCAACACCGACGATCAGATCGAGGGCAAGGGCAGCGCTAAGGTCAACATCCAGGATACCGAGGTCAACCTTGAGCTCAGGTGAGGCGATGAGCTCGACAGTCTGGAAGATGGCAGCCGAGGCAGAAAGGTCAAGCTCGACGTAGGCCTTGACAGTTGCGAGGTCGAGGCGGAGCGTGGGGTCCTTGAGGAAGTCGGTGACAGAGCCAACGTCGATGCTACCCTCAACCTGAGCCTCCTTGAGGTTGATGTCGAGGGCGATCGCAACCTCGGTATCGGTAGCGGGGCTAGCGATACCAGCAAACAGGGTCACGTCGTCCCAGCTGGCCGAAAGGTCGAAGGGCGAGGGCGAGCGCTTGGACATGCCCATCTCCTGGGCAGATACCAGAGTGGCCTGGGCAGCACCCAGCAGGCCGGCCATGGCCGGCGCGAGGCGGGTGAAATGCATGGTAGCGGGGGGTATTGGTATGAAAATTCACAAAAAAAGAGTGGCCGGAGACAAAAAGATCTCCAAAAAGGGCAAAAACGAAAGTGTGTTGCGAGGCAACGTACCAAAAGAGTGACTGTGGTGATGAGGATGAGAAGGAAGAGAAACGGGAGTGAGAACTGGTCGTGGCGGTCATCTTTATGATCGCGACTAACACGGCCGACACCTGACCTAGACAATCCCTGCTAGGGGGTGATGGACTGGAAGGGGGCATATCCGTTTTCGTCAGGGGCAAGTGGATATCATCATCAACGTCGCGCCCCCGGATCCACGCCGCCTCTCACCAAGCAAGCCAAGTCACACAAGTCAACGGCCAGCGGGGCCGCCTTTTGCGGTACCACTTACCCCGGCCCCTGCCATATTACCCATCTCTGAAGCGTCAAGAGTGGGTATGATAGGCGGGCTCTTGCGTACGCCGTAAATACTCCGTTCGCAATACAACTACGAGCGAGGCGTGGTAGACACGCGTGCTTGGCAACGAGAGGGTTGGACAACCTGTCATATCGCAATATTAGTACTTGCTAATCGCCAGCCTGAGGAGAAAGCTCCGTACAGTACGGAGTACTAGTACTCAGTAATATGTACTCATTGTGTACAAAGTATTGCTTGCTTCTTGTTGTTCCCGTGCGGCGTGAATAGAGTTTAATGATTGTACCCATCACTACCTGTAACTTTCCGCATATTTCAAGTCTCCGTGTTGTCGACCCCCGATGGATGAGAGTTCATTGTGTCACCGGCACCTTGGACGAGTCTTCCTACCTGCATCTATGGCGACGGCTTTGTGTCATATCGCCAAGAGTTATTGAGACTGTTGATTATTGTCCGAACTTCGTATTTGGGTAACGATGTATTACGTCTTGATGTCCAAGTACTTCATACGCTGCCTCGCTACTTCGTACGCTGTACTCATGTGTAACGATATTGCATTAATATCGCGGTAAGGTTAGTACAGCTATGGTCACACCGGCATAAATGGGGCCCGGCAAATAGTAAATGTATCCGGTTACGGGTGTCTTTGGTGATCATAATCTCTGCTTGCTGCTAGAACGTGGCTAAACCCAACTTTGGTCATCCTTTGAGCTCCACTTCCAACTGCTATGCTCCACAACCCGCTCCATAAGTATACCAGGGTAGCCTGTCGTCGGCAATGCTCGTGGTTGACAGAAGATACAACTCGTCATCTCTGAGCATATTAAATGTCTGGGCACGACTACGTGTAGAACTGGAAGTACGAATGGCTAGAAAGGGCGGTCGGCCATTTTGTCGCCTACGAGGGAGTCGTACTGGCACACCGTAATATTAGTTACCTACAAGTAGTTGACTAGGTTTATGAGTATTGTTGGCAGTTGTTGACAGTTGTTGGCCAAAGCCTACGGAGTAATACTCCGTACAAGTTGTTGAGTTGAATCTGGCATACGGCGTACGAGTGTTAGACACTTGGCACAGCCCCGCCTTCTTCATCCATCCCTTCTTTTCGAAGACAATGCGGTCTGATCTCTGCCCCCCGGAAAGGCATGATGGTTCGTTCAAATAATAATACTCAGTCCCGGGTAATACTGCCCAGGTGTGTCCACGGTTATTACAGTGCTATCATTCCACGGGAGTCATCTTACGAGTACGAGTACTGCGTAGTTCTGCGTAGTACAGCGCCATGATAATGCTTCGTATGGAGTACGAGTATTCGACGGCTGAGATGGCACACAAGTTATCTTGGGGCATCAATATCCCTCGTTCCCGCCATCGCAACCCCCTACTTGTACGAGTACGTGGGGTTTGCTCTACGGAGTACCATTTGGGATTCCAAGGAGGCAACCATGATGGTACGAGTAATAAGTAATGAGAAGCATGGCTTTCCCTGTCATTCTGACGCTGATTGACATTTCCGGTGCCTATTACATGTTGTAACCCTGCCGCATCCCCGTCTAGGGGTATTAGCAACTTCGTACTCGTACGGTGTACCTGTAGTAATATGTATTACTCGTGTGCCGCAGGAAAGTACGCACTTGTCTCTTTTGCTTCGCTATACCACCGCAAGAGCGAAGGCATCGTCTTCACAAGTAATCACGAGTAAGAGCGAATACCAATGCGAATACTTCTGTATAGAGTACGAGCGTTATGGAGTATCATTACCGCGATCTTTCTCCCTAATATTGGCCTGTCCGTACGGAGGAGTAATTCGGAGTAGTTCATACAACTTATGTAGTACGGCAAAGCACGCATGATACTTCGCAGCTCCTTATTACGGGTACGACTCACGAAATGCGTAAGTACCCTATTTTAATAGTAAATTAACCTCAATATCATGTGCGAATATTATGTCGTACGCATTATAAGCGATTTACAATCATCAAATCTTATGTTTCTCGTCCCTCGTACGGGCTCCATTACGAGTATAAGTACTCCGCAAACTACGGAGTATTAATAGCTAATGTTCAATTGTAACCGTGTGCCGCTCCCTCCTAAGAGTTTATATTGTCCTCGTTTTCTCTGCTCAAACTGTCCTCTGTATATCGTCCCTCTGTACAGCAATGAGCCTAACCGACACCGATACCTTACTGGTTTTAATAGATGTTTGGAAAACTCGGCCTCCCAACAATAAGCATACGACGTACGGACTATTTACAAGTACAAGTAATTCGTAGGTTATCAATGGATCCCAGGCCATCCACCGACTTTGTTTCTCCTTAGTGCGTGGGTGCTTATTCGTAATCCCGCTCGTTCTTGGAATTACTCCACGATGCGGGTACAACTCTGGCCGTTGTTGCGTCTCAACCGGTTGTCATAGTCAAGCGCGCAAGCTCCGTATGCCGCACGATACGAAGTGAATAACTTGCGAGTACCCTTATATCTAACCCACCGCGTATTACTTAGCTGTAGTGATTCTAATATGGATTTCTCTTGGCCGTCAAATGGCGTAATATCGAAATCTCTCAGGATCCGGGGCGATCTAGAGTGGAGTAGCGTTGATAAGTTGTGTGGCTTTCTGAAGTAATAATACTATATATATTTAAGCAATAATGCTCTATTAAGTATGTATGTACGAGTGTCGAGTCACGCACTTCCTGACTTGAGTACGGAGTACGAAGTATTGATATTACTTACTGACCATGCATGTGCGGATGGTTTATTGAACGTTGACTCGCTAGCATTATACCCTGTTTCTCGCCGAAAACAGTCTCTCGCTCCCGTTGCGATTTGCGACAATGTACTCAGTGACAGGGCCCTTCCCGACCTCGAGTTCCCGACAAATCGTGACGATTGTTCTGCACCGACGCAGTCGCAATTCTCCCACCTGTGGCATATAGTGTATGATGATCTACTGCTCTTCTCCCGATGTTCCGACCAGAGACATCTTGAGATACAACCCATTCGCGGGCTTGATGGTAATGACCCCTCGGGGCATTACAAGGTTATCGTCCATGCCCAGTTCCCACTCAAACGTGCTGACCAGCGCAGCCAAGAGGTAGCGGAGCTCGGCTCTGGCGAATGACTGGCCAATACAGCTTCGGGGTCCATGGAGAAAGGTGAGGAACTGGTAGTTGTTTGCGGCACCGCCCGTTGGATTTGGACGACCGTCGGTATCGTTGATCCAGCGTTCAGGTTTGAACTCTGTCGAGTCAGGTCCCCAAATATGCTGCGAGCGGTTCATGAGCCATATTGAGACTACAATTATGGAACCTTTCGGGATCGGTTGTTTTCCCAGGTGAGTGTCGGTTATTGCCTCACGCATTGTGGTAGGGACCGTGGGGAACAGTCTTAGAGTCTCGCTTATGACGCCGTTCAGGAGTGGAAGCTGTTCCATCACCCCCGCCAAGTCCAGGTCCTCTCTCCCGGAAGCATATATTGGAATGGCCCCCTTGACCTCATTGCGAAGACGCTTCTGGATATCGGGATTCTTTGCTAGCAGGTAGCATATCCAGGTAAGAGAAGATGATGTTGTTTCATGTCTGGTACTGTCAGCCGGCGCCTCGCAACGAGGTGTTGTGAATAGAACTTGCCCAGCAGCCAAAAACGTCAACAGCTGATCGACCAACTGCTGATCCGAAAAATCGCCCGACTTGATGAGCAATGAGAGCAAATCAAAGTGCTCGTCGGTCTTCTTTGCTATTGCATCTTTCTTTTCCTGCAACATCTTCATGCATTCCTTGTTTAGGATTTGAGTTGATCTCTTGAATATACCGGATGCCCTCAAAGGAAAATAGCGCGTGATTTTGTAGCCGAGAACAATTGTTAGGAGAGAGAAGACAAGCTGTTCACTGCTAGGATTCAGGAGCTCTTCGTAGACCTTGATTATGGGGTCCTCTGTCATTTCCAGCGTCTGGAAATTATGACCGAGGCCAGCGATCCCGATCATGTCGAGTGTGGCCCGGTTCGTCCATGTGAGGAGCTCGATGGTGCCGCCAGTAGCGGTTTTCCCGCTTGTAATCTCTTCCTTCATGGCATGAGTAAGGGAAAGGGCTTTTTTCCACATCATGGGATAAATATTCTTGATGTGACGAAAACTGAAAGCGGGCATCGTGTGCTTTCGGAGAAACTTGTGTTGGTTTCCTTCGACGGTAACGAGGCCCTCTCCCAGAATATGTTTCATGAACGTGCTGACCCTTTGGGGTTTGATGAACTCGTACGCCTGGTGGACTAGTAGGTCGGGGAGGAATCGAGGTGTGGTAAGGAGAATTTGGCCCCGAAATCTTGTCAGTCGCAGCATTTCCTTTCCCGGATACTCGTTTGCGAGATCTATGTAAAGGTCGCCCGGGGAGCGTCGCTTATCGAGAAGGTAACGGTGGTTGATGCTGATGAGTGACTTTTGCGCACCAAATCAGTCATCGTATATGGTATGTCAAGTTATCCCCAACATGTGCTGCATACATACCTTTGGTCCTGGAAGGGTCCGCAGAGGGCTGAAGATATATGGATACGCAACTACCCACAATACCGCATAGACCAAGGCGTTGACGGCAAAGATGGCCAAGGCGGTAGAAAACAAGCTTTTTGCTTCAATAAATTGAAACAGAGGAGACTTGTAGGCAAGAATCGACTCGGCTGCCGTCATGAGCATGATGCCCGGCAGGCTGAATAGATCTCGTGCCGCTACGGCCATGTTGAGATGCAGTTCTAGTTTAGGCTTTCGTGTCGATGGGACAGCTTCGGGGGAATAATCACTTTTGGGTTTCCTCCTTCTGACAAAATGTGCGGGTCTAGGTAAGATAAATAAGTTTGGCATTCCTTCCTGGCCACTCGTTTGCACGCGCGTAAGGGTGCCCTTTTTGAGCCCAGGAGATCCGGAAAGAAGGGCGGCATATGTCTGGCGGATAGATCACTGAGTGGCCAAGATTCTAGGCTGTTCCTGCCTAAATGGGCAACGCCAACAATTTGTGCGTACATCCTTCTATTGCTGTCCCGAGAAAGCCTGTCAGAAGTTAGTAGTAGTAGTAGTAGTAGTAGCAGTAGTAGTAGTAGTAGTAGTAGTAGTAGTAGTAGTAGTAGTAGTCTCTAAGGACCAAGACAGGTTTCTACTATGGCAATATGGGGACGTACCAAAATGCCGTGAGGTTATGCATGCGTGACTTTGCCTGAGAGACATCATCCTTAGAATAGCTCTGCAAGTTTTAAATCAGTGAATGGCTGGCTATAGTCGTCAGCGTTGCCCTTTCTGGCCGATTTAAACTCGCGACCTCAGCATGTCTTGCCTTCCATCCCCGTCTCGTTCACATGGTATATAGGGCATGTGTGTGTTCCACTTCCATCCTGGTGTATTCATATTGTTGTAACCATCAACAGTGTAAAATTGTCTCTCGTAGTCCACAAGCGTTTCTTGTATCTTAAAGTCATCGGCTACACAGCCATGGAGTAGAGCATACCAGGTTACTAGCATTAATATCCGCAATTTGGAAATGCTATTAATGATTACAATCGTTACTCTAAAGTGCTAGTATGCCAGTATTCAATACATACAATCTTCTATAAGCCCTATGCCCTATATACACATGGCTTCAAGTAAGATATCCGACACGACATGCGTTCATTCTGAACCTATATAAAAAATTTCCTGCTCAGTGTGCCTGCTCAAAGTGCTGTGGGCCTCCATTGTTCACAATACACTGTATCTTGCTGTCCTGCTCGGCGTTTGGGGGTATCATGAGGAGATTGTTTGGCGGGAAGCCTGACCAAGAAACTGCTGATCTTACTCCCATGCTCATGTTGATCCGCCTCAAAACTTCTTTGCAAGCTGCCACCTGTTCCGGGGTGGCATAAGGACAAAATGTCACAAGTCTCAAGGGCTGGAGGATTACTAGCCCCCCTGCACCATCGTAATCGACCTTTCTGGGCATCCCGTTATGATCCAGGTCGCCAAGGGCATATGGCACACACGAGAGCATATCGGCAATTGTGTTTTGGACATCTTGGGTAATTGTGGGCAGTACATGCTCTGCAAACAACCTCGTCGTATCAGAGTGAGGATCGAGTTGGCGCTTGTTCTGGTGGTATTGCAGGAGACTGTCCAGAAGAATGAGGCGGGACCCACGGACAAGAATAATGGTGCAGGCCGTTTCGGGGTCGTAGTGGCGAGCACCGTTTGCAACGCCGCCGAGCATCATAGGTTCCGTGCGATCCTCGAATGTGTCATGCCAATAGGAAGCAGCTTCAGAGTCCCATTCGTCAAACTCCTCGAGGGCCTTGAAGCATTTTTTTAGAATGAGTGCCTCGTCCGTTTTTATATTTTCGGCATCATCAAATTCGGGTTCTCCATCGACTGTCATCGGTTGGCTGTACGGCGATTGGGGTGAATGATAGGCGGTTCTCTCTCCGGACAGCAGAGAATGACGGAGCCCCAACGCCCGGGAGACCATATGCATGGCTCGCATGAGAGGATCAAAGAGACCCAGAACCTCGGCCACGTTACAGGGGTTTATGTAGGTGTTGTCATTGTGGATGAAAGAATATACTTGCTACATGATAATTATAGTCAGTGCTCTGTCGAGCGATGAAGTTGTTCTTGCGGGTTAGGAGTGTGATGTACCAATCTGATCAAAGCCAAGACATAGAGCTCGAACCCCATTTTCGTGGCAAACTGTTCGGGGCCTCTCTTCTCGAGAAGATAGTACAGCCCAGAGGCATGACTTCGCGGGTCGCCAGAGTTTTCGCCACTCATGTCCTGTACAGCTTGTTAGTCAGAGGCTTTGAAAATGGGCCATAGCTACACGGCGAATGAAATGGAAAAAAANAAAGGAAAAAAAAAAAAAAAAAAAAAAGGTATGGTTTTGGCACTGACAATAAATGTACAGAGCATCAAGACAGCCGCCGTAGTTTTGTCATCTGTGGCGGGATTGTCCGAGTTGATGGAGTTTCGCAGACACCGTATGGCTCGCCCGTGGTTGCTGTACGCATTCTGCAAAAACTGAGAACCCCCATACTGATTGAACGCAGCAATCTGAGCAACACTCAGCGTTGCCAGTTCTAATACGCCGTACTTATCGGTGTCCAGGAGGTTCGGGAGAAATGTAAGGTGACCAGGGTAGGAGTCAGAGCAGCCTGGGGAAACGAATCGGCGAACAAAGTAGCACAAGGACATGTGCTCCAATGACGGAGGAAGCGCAGCTGGAACGGACGACCGAGCTGTATTGGGGGTTGGACGCCGTTGCGACTGCTGTGATGTCCGGTTGATGAACTTGGCGCACTGCATCGAAGATGGCGGCTGCGAATCCGAATCCAACGTGGTGCTGTCATTGAGGGCAGAGTTGGGCGGGCCCTTCTGTCTCGCATTTTTTCGATATCGGAATTGGAACTGGTCAGAGTATCCAGGGCAGGGCTCTCCGTATATGTAGCATCGCCGGCATGATGGTTTTCGCTCGTCGCACTGGGGCCAGGATGACGGTCAGTGCAGTCCGGCAGTTGTTATTGTGTGGTAACACAGAACAGCGGGTCGCTTGAGGGTGGCATGAGGAGCCATAGAGAATCCGTAGATGACCCCTATCTGCGAAGGGGTTCAAACAGGTCAACTCACCTTGACTTTTCGACGACGGCAGCGAGAGCAACCTGTGCTGAAGTGACCAGGGAATACCATGGTGATGGACGTGCAGATGTATTGATGGCGTTGAGCTGCAGGATGCCGGTCGCGGTCCAGGAGGCACCGGGGTCAGGAGCGGTGGATGGCCAGGCAAAATGCCGAGTTTGAGATGCGCAATCTTGACCTGCGCATACGATGCCAGGCCCTGGGCAACTTCCCCGCCCCCGCAAACTGGCGTACAGCACTCTAGCGTACTAGTAGGGGTACTGGCAATAAAGCCTCGGGTAACTCCAGACACTATCGCAGGCTGGCCTCCACTTAGCACCAAGTTGGTGAGACTGAGAATGCGGAGAAGAAAAGGTCGAGGGATGGGTCGTTACCAGGGAGGCAGGCAGTAATTACGCCGCAATAGTAATACAAGTAACCAGTGTGGTGGCCAGCCGTTGCATTCGCCACGTTTGGCTTAGCTTGCGAACGTCTATAGCAATTGCACCAAGCCGAGGTTTCCCAGTCGAGCGTCGAGAGAACAGACGGCGATCCAAACAGGAATCTCTCAAACGTGATTCTAAGCCATATAATTGGCCATGGGTAGATTCCACGATGCAATTAGACTACTAGTGGTTAACTAGTCTGTCTTTTTTTGGAAGTAATTGTCCCTGGGTTTCTGGTCTTTCGAAATCATTTCTGGGGTATTAATACTTCTTCAACTGCTACCTTGTTCACTCCACACGCACGTGAGGCGACGTAAAATATCTGCGGGGTAATGTCATCCCTTGTGCTTCGTTCACAATAACGCCATCAGAGCCGAGGGCATGTTGGCCCAGGGCATGGGCAACAGCGGGCGGCCCTCACACTCAAGCCGCACAGGTCTCGAAAACACATCCCCTATCATTGAGAACATATTTCCACACTGATTGTTATTGGTCCACGCCCCGGCAGAAGCAAAAACAAAACAGACAGTGAACCCTCTGATTGTTGGGTGTTGGGAAGCAAGGAAGCGTGCAGCCCAATAAAAGCGGCCATCTCTGCAGCTAGAATGATATGTTACATATTATTACATGTACAAGTATTCTCGGTGTGCCCATAATCCTTGTCGCCTAGGCGGCAAGGTATTCCTTGATGACGATTGTAAAAGGCCTTGGGAAGTGGGTCGGAAAACAATGCTACCCGTCTCATCCCATTACTTCGTCAAATTCGTCAATTCGTACACTTGTTGGTTGCCCAGAGGTGAGCTACAGTATTCTCAAACCTGGTTTGCCTAGCAACCTGGCAACTAGAAGCCTTAGAGTCATCTCCCGTCCCAGAACCCAAACCTGCCGGTGCGGTAGGAAGTGACTTTCTGCAGCATGGGTACAGTCACATACCCCTCTTCCTTCAGCGTCTCGAGAGCGCAATACAAGTATCGACTTGTGCCTCCAAAAACGGTTCCGGTTTGCGAGGTCCCGACAGATGTTTACAACATCGAATCCATTATACTGTATTGTTTCCAGGAATATCCAATATATCGCCTAGTAGGCCCGGACGCCCGGGTAACCACGGGCTAAGTACCTTGATGACGATGATATTCTCATGCTAGGAATCGAGATGTTGCCGAGTGTCGAACACCCACGTATGAGGTGGGGCGTGGCATGAGTAATGTCCAGGTTGCGTCCAAAGATACAAGTGCTCGTACCTAATATTGGTTATAAGTTGACGGGAAAGAGTGCTTGCGCATATGTGTTGCGATAGCATGTACTCCGTACGCCGTACGCCAGTCATTTCTGTCATCGTAAGCCGAGCCAACATAAGCTTTCTTCGACGCTGGCGCACATGTTCACGGTCATTTGCAATCCCCTCACTTCTCTTTTCAAGATTCCACATATGGGTACCGTAAGAAAAGTACTACCGACGGCTCATAGAAAGAGGCTTATGGGCCCAGGGCCTAGTAGTTCGCGTCTCCCCGGTGCACGGATTGCCAGTAGATGGGCGAGATCTCCCCACCCCTTTCCTCAACCCCGCTGCTGGCAGCCTGCACATCTGACGTTTTCGCCCACTTCTTAATACAAGGATCATCTGTGGGGGAGTAGTGACCCTTTTCCTCGTTCTCAACCCCGTTCCTCTCCCCACCCACTCTCTAGATATGATGCACGGCTCGCTTGTTTCCAGCAGATCTACCCTCTCCTCGTTTATTTTCCCTGATGTGAATCCACATTCAGGGGCTGTATCACCCGAGGTAACTTCTCCTCTCTCTCTTCAGTTTCTCTGAGACATTGGCGCCTATTTATCTAGAGGCAGCCTGCCGTGACAACCAACTTCTTGGAAGAACCACTTTGTTTCCTCTTCATCTCACCACTATCGTTATAATACTTATCCTTGCACATTTCTATCCAAAAGTCGGCCCCTTTCAGAGGTTTATACCAGTCTACCTTGTATCTCTCAGCATAAGCAACAATGAGCACCAACGAAACTGCCGGCCATCTTGGCCATCTCACTGCTGATGAAGAGCGGAAACTACAGGAAACCTGGGTCCACATAATTCGACTTTGCAATGCCCAGGGTCTTGAAATGGACGAGTCTCCTTCCCAAGAGAATGGAGGTCCGAAGACAAACGGTGCTTCAGAGTCTGGACGCCGCTCCCTGATGGATACAGTCCCAGACAAGACAGAAGAGTTTCGAAAACTATTAACCAACAAATCCCCGGAAGTTTTCAAGAAGCGCTTCTGGGATGCCATCAAGTCATACAACCCCGACTCCGTTGTCCTCCGCTACCTCAGGGCTAGGAAGTGGGACGTTGACAATTCTACCACAATGCTCGTGTCAGCTGTCAACTGGCGAGACGAAATGCGCATCGAGGACAGCATCATCTACCGCGGAGAGAGCGTCGGACTCGACAAGTCTCCCGCTAAGAACGAAAAGGACTTCATGGCACAGTACCGCTCCGGAAAGAGCTATGTGAGGGGAACCGACAAGGACAATCACCCAGTGTACGTTATCAAGGTGAAGCTGCACGACCCGAACGCCCAGTCTGCCCAGACTATGGAGTCTTACGTACTCCACAACATTGAGAGTCTTCGGCTACTCGTGCGTGAGCCCAATGACAAAGCCTGTCTAATTTTCGACCTGAGTGGCTTTGGCCTCCGCAACATGGACTTTCACCTTGTCAAGTTCATCGTCCAGGTGTTCGAGGCTAGGTATCCCGAGACACTGGGCGTTGTTCTTGTTCACAACGCTCCATTCATTTTCTGGGGTACGTGTTGTCTACTCTGGGTCCTATACCTTTAATCTGCATCTTACGGGAGCCATACTAATCTGAGGGTTTAGGGATATGGAACGTGATCAAGGGCTGGCTGGACCCTGTGATTGCGTCCAAGATCCATTTCACCAGAGGGAATGGTGACCTCAAAAAATTCATTTCCAACGATAGGCGACAAAAGTCCTACGGCGGTGATGATGTTTGGGAATACAAGTATACTGAGCCAGTGCCTGGGGAGAATGCATTGATGGAAGATCACGAGATGAAGAACGAGATTCAAGCAGAACGGGACGCGCTTGTCAAGCAATTCCAGAAGAATACCATCCAATGGACGTCATTTGACCCTGTAAGCAAACAGGGTAGGGATATCAACTCCATGAGGATGGAGATTGCAACTAAGTTTCGGGAAAACTACTGGGCTATTGACCCGTACGTCAGGGCTCGGACACATTACGACAGAATCGGTGCCGTGGAGAATAAGGAAGCGCTCAATTTCGATCCCACTATTGGTTAAAGAATCCCACTTACTCACGATGAGGCTTATAGTTGATGTCATGACTACGGGGAGAAACAGCTTATATATATACATATACAGTCATTCAAATCTCGTTTTTTTGTCTAATTTTTATTACCAAAATGCTTTAGTTGAATTCAAGTTTTAAAATATGAATGTAACGTAGGGTAGACCGAAACACTGGTGCATCTACTGCGAATACGGGCGCACGTGAACCACGTCCAGCTCCAGGGGCGACTTACATCCTAATATGGAATTTTACTTTACTCTCCCACTCACAACAACTTGACTTGAGCATGCTGTCAACTGTCGACTCGCTCAGTCGCACATCATTAATACAACACTAGCCATGATTATCTGGACATTGCATCGAACAATAGATTCCTACCATGGCAGCCACTGACTTCAAATTTGTCGTCGGTGATCGACCGGAGCAGCTCAAGGCAAGCAAGCTCAAATCCCACATATCCAAACGGGGCTGGGCAGCCTATCGTGCATCTTCGAAGAAGACTCGCGTGACAATACCCATCCCTATGAAACCATCGACTTTACACGGCCAGAGATTGTGCCGATCTCCAAAGTCGCGCCACGCAAAGAAACACAAAGCCGTTGTATTTGAGTTGGCATGTGGCTCTGATGAGCCAACCTCGGATTCCAGTGCGCACTCGGCACCAAATGTCACTCTTAGCCGCCGGCCTAGAGTATTGTTGAATCCGATCGAATATCAGCTCGGCGGCGGTCGGATAGATCCGTTCCAAGCACACGCCGGCCAGCGCAGGCCCCATGTCCCAGCTCTCATTGACCACTGTAATTTACACACGGCCCATTTCCATGTTCCCACCGTATGAACTACAAAGCTGATACTTTGAGACAGACATTGTTCACATGGCCGTTGACATCCCCGAACTGGATCAACCTGGTGCCACTGGCCTCCTCCGGACCAGTTGGTTCCCCATGGTATTATCCGAACCAACGTGTTTCGAGGTGGTGATGCTCCTTTCTGCCTCTAATTTTGTCTCGCTCAACAATTTCACCGGGGTGACCAGCCAGCTTTTGCAGCTAAAGGCAAGTGCCATTGACCGAATAAACGAGGTTCTGGTTCGGGGCTCAGGGGGCAGTAAATGGGTTTGTGATGGCATGATAGGAGCTGTAGCTAAAATGGCGAGCTTTGAGGCTATGCACGGCGATGCAAGATCGTATGCTGTCCATATGACAGGTCTCAAACGCATGATTGAACTTAGGGGTGGGTTGGAAAGCCTGGGACTGGACGGTCTTCTTCGAAGGATTGTTATATGGATCGATTTAAACTCTTCCTTTCTCTTAAATATTGGCAGATTCTTCCCGGGGGAGTTCTTCGCCATCGAAGAAGACACCGAGCCCAATCCAGCCGCCTTTGTCGCAGCTTGAGTTCCCCACGCCAACGTTTGCAAGGATTATATACTCTGAAAATCGGGACCGAAAAAAGCCATGCACCATCATGAAATTTTGCCACTGCAATAAACATGCAAGTCCCTTCTGGCCATTTAAAACCAAGGACTGTCTTCGTTCATATGAAGCCTTGGTGCTATCGCCCCCTCTCCCGTTGAACTGGGTCTTTCTATCATAAGGTAGACCGTATTGCGTCCATCTTGGGATGCATTCGTAGTCTCTGCTGGGTAGAGGGCCATGTCATATTCATGTGAAAAAGTGAAAGGTTAACCTCGGTGCTCTCGGACAGTGGGCACGAGTCGATCAGCTACGTGAAAGCGCGGGGTACCCCGCAAATCCAACCTACGATATCGCGGGGTAACTGGGCAGGATGCATGTGGCGAGCGGAACATACTGGCTGAGGGCCAAGATGTCACTTACTGTACAAAGTAAAGCTATTACTGTTTTCTGGAACATATTTTGGATGGGGCGGAGAGGCAACAAAGGGGAATGCATGCTTGGACTTTGGTGTACAACCTACTGTACGCCGTCTTCCACTCAACCTGCCCTGCGATATCCTTGTTCTAGATGTTATCCTCTCCTTTCTTCCAACCTTCTGATACGACAACGTATTTTCCCGAGAGCCAACTGGTTCAAGACGCTCCTCATGATACTATAATGAGGGTTACTTACAAGCCAAGCCTAGCTAAATATGACTTAAGGGGTGAGGAAACTTAGCTTATCGGGCTAAGTCTATAAGGCTTGGAGGGGCCTACATCTCAAGCCTTCCAACAGTAAGGTTCTTCCTTGCAAGTGGCGTAGAACGACCATCCTGGGCTCGAGATAGCATTTCCTTTTCTTTACTGCAAACTAGGGGCACTAGTACTAGGAGTCTCATACGGATTGCGCCAGAGAAGAGGTCTCTCTCTATTCAGCCGCTTATCGGCATATGTAGCTTGGGATACAGACGCGTGACGATATGAGACAGCTAGTGAGAAGTAGAGCCATGTGATCCTCGGCGAAAAACGGCAAGCGACAACACAAGTCCCGGGGAAGGATCGTCGGAATTTATAGCCTTCCTGTATGATGAAGAGGTTCTTCCGGGGAAGGATCGTCGGAATTTATAGCCTTCCTGTATGATGAAGAGGTTCTTCCTTTTGCTTCTAATATGAAACCTGACTTATGGGTAGTATGTGAGATGCCCCGGAAAGTAAGTTATTGGTATGAGAAGAAACGAAGTTCGCTGGTGATTGTGTGCTGCCCTCCCTGCCCGGCTGAACCCCTGCGTGGAAGCAAAACATACTCCGATGCTCGATATCACACTGCGAAGGATGCTTAGTCCCGGTGGTCTCGCCAATATCTGTTTCACTGTTAAGCTCGTTCTACCATCATGTCCTGTCGACACACATCGCGCGCCATTAATATACTAGAAGGAGGCGGAGATGCCGTGGTCCCTGGAGTCTGTTATAGGGGACACACTCCGAAGTAAGCTCTGGGACGCCAGAAAGAGCACCGGATCTTCGGATTAGAAAAAGGTAATCCTCTTATGTATAGGCTGATCGCGGAAGAAGAATGGCCCACGCAAGTGGGAACGCGAAAGACATTGCTTGAATAGAGTAGAGACGCAGTCCTCTTTTACAATGCAACGACCATTCTCCGACCTCTTTGACATTTTATGCCCACTCTTAAAGCCAGCCACCAACCACCAGTCACCCCTGCCTTGGAGGCTGGGCAGCCGAGAAATTCACACAGGGTACAAGCCACTACATGCCCCCCAGCGTAAAGAACAAACCGGACACTGTCACAAACCCCTAAGAGCCACAGCTATCCAGAGATACACTGCGTTGCATACAAACACATTAGTATCATGCTTTCTACCCCGACAGCATGGAGCGTAATCGTGTTTTGTTTTTGTTAGACGACCCTGCATGAGATTATTTCCTTATGTTGGCCGATATTTATGAACAAAAACATCCAGGCGTGGAAAAAAAAAAAAAAAAAGAAGAAGAATACTACTACTCGAAGAAATGACCTACAGTTGTGTTGTCGCAAAGGGATTATAACCATTATTTAGTAATGAATTTTATCTTTTCCCAGAACATTATTTGCTTGCGAATCGGGTTGAGGAAGTAGTACTGGAGTTTTATGCACGTTGGTTTCTGAGTGCACGATGAAGAGCCAGCGGGAACGACAAAATAGACAAGCAATATAACAGGCAGCACCTTTGAATCCCTTTCAAGAGCCGGAAGGATACCACATGCAACAGTATTTAGCACACAATGAGCTGTGTTGTTTTCATGATTGTTTTCAATCTACAATGTACCAGTTAATCATAGTGTAGTCTGTGTATTTTTGCAGATGTTTGAAAATGGTTCGCTGAAATTGATTTGATCGAAGTAAAAATAATTGATCGGGTGTATGCAGGCTCATTTTAGCGAGAAGAAATAATAAACAAGATATGGTAAAGAAACACCTGAGAAATTGGCTTTAATACATAAAATATAAATATCCCGTTGCATTTTTCCATTTCGAAATAAGGGCATCTGGTATTTCTTGTAGCTCCTCTATATAAAAATATAAAAACCAAGATAGTAGTAGATTACAAAGAAATCATGACTACAAAGGTAAACTACATATTTTCAACCCGTTAACGATTTTAAATATATCTATAATACTAGCAGTTATTGGTATATATAACTTGTGGTCTATTCATTTTCCTTGTAAGGGTGACTTATCTAAAGAAGTCGATAGTTTTAAACGTACAAATATTTTGATGTTGACTAAGTATTATTTATTATAAGACTAATCATTTTGGTATATAATAAACGATTCATTCATATATAGACATTACTAAAAGAGTACATTATTTGAAAACAGAACGTTGATTTAGCAAATCGCCATAAGCTACGATACCCAGCAATATCCAGCCAGCATGCTGTTTAGTGTGCCAATTTTATTTTGGCTCAGGATGTACTCGTGTCATGTTAATTAACCTTTCGAAATCATAGCTTTGAATGCCGCGATTATTATTGCGTTACCCACAGTCCAAGACGTATTTGTATCCATTCTCAAGGAAATAAAAGATATTCAAGATTCAAGAAAGCCTTTTTTGACTGTTGAAAATATACTACAATCAATATTCAATCACTATTGGGCTATCTATCATAGGTGTCATCTCTGCCCTCGAAGAAGCGCAATTAATATATACTAGCATGTTAGCTAGTTTGCAAGGCGTTGCGCATTTGACTTATATGTTTGAGAACGGTGGTCAATTAACAGATCTGCCCCAAATTTTCAGATGAGATGCCTATTTGCAAGGGAGCTACATAGTTGTACTTCGCTGGCTGATGAAAAACAGAATCGGTATGACCACAGTGAGTGAAGGTAGACACGTGTCACACCTCCGACTATACCAAAACACACCGTCCAAATATCCTACTGTTCGCCTAGTAATCGTGAGAGTCACTAGCAAGTAGAATACAACGGCTTAATGTGCCATTGCCTCGAGATGAGAGCATGACTCCTTCTGCCCATCTATTGCCGACCGATGTATGTCGCCGTTCAGTAACTGGCCACCGTTCAATGAGATCCTTTCGTAGAGCCTCCCCAGTCACAACAACTCTGTATCCCGATCTGCATATTCGGCTGTTGATGAACTGAATAAGCGGTAACCATTTTAGACTCACTGTCGTCTGATATAAGAGTGCTCGAGCAGCGTTCCGTGTCTCTCTATTCTGCGGACCGCTCTGCCCCTCCTCTCCAAAGCCCATAGAACCCCTCGCAGTTTTTCCAGAGTTTGATGGTTCCGTCTTCAGAGCCTGTGGCATAGAGTCTACCATCTGGAGAGAATGCGATGGACCAGATGGGTCCGTGATGACCTTTGTGGACGTCCAATTCGGTCTCATTGTCGTAGTTAATGACCTTGGCCCACGTGCCAGGCTCTTCGCCTACCACAAATTTGCGTCCCTTCAGGTCAAGCGCAACGCTGGCAATGGAGTATGGGAGTGTAATGCGCTTCAACTCGTCCATGGCTCTGGGTCCCCCCCAAAAATAAACGCTTTTGCCAGCCGCGACCGACAAGACCGGTTTCCCACCTCCAATGTCGGTTGAAGATGCATATTCGGGTGAAAGGCTTACGATCTCGCAAGACTTTATTTCGCCATCGAGGACCTCATGGTGCACACAGGCACGGCTAGGAAGATCGAGCCAACGTAGAGTTTTGTCTGATGCTGTGACCACAATATTGGGGTCGTGCGTCCAGCAAATGAACTTGATACTGCCTTCGTGGACGCCTTCGCCTATCTCGAAACCAGTCGATGCTGGAATTGTGATCGGCTCGCCAGAGCCAGATCGGGGCAGATCGGTTAAATCGAAGATGCGGAGCTTCTTCTCCATGCCACCGGTGGCAATGAGGTCGGAGTTATCGGGAGGGTATGCAATCGCTCGAACAATGTGATCATGTTGAAGAGTGTAGAGCAGCTCGCCGGTGTGGGTATCCCAAATCTTGCTGGTAATAGGTCAGCATGGTAGCCAGAGAAGCCCCGCGAAGGCAGGAGGAGACGCACGCAGTGAAGTCGGCTGCAGCGGTAGCGGCATTGGAGGCATCTGGACTCAATCTAGCTTGCCACACAGCGCCCTTGTGTCCGATGAAAGTTCCAATCCTAGCTAGATTTTTAGCACGCAATAAGATGGGCCACGACAGAGGGTTCCATGCTTACCAGTCACCAGTTATTCCATCCCGAAGCATGGGGTTTCCATCTAACACTTGTTAGCATCGAGTAACAGGACATGGCAGGCGGTACAACCTTTGCAAGCAGAAATGAGATAGTATGTCTCCTCCTTCTCAAGATGGGAGAAGCTGATATGAGGGACAGGTCTCGAGTGGCCGTGGCAAGTCAAAGGCACATATTGCCTCGAGTTTTCAGCGGCCATTGCTATTCGTATTGTTCGGATTCGTCTATTGATGCAAAAGAGTTGCGAAAGAAAAAAGGAAGGAGTGTTCTTCGGGCCGTCTGCGTTGCGTTTCGAAATAAGGCTCGTGGTGTCGCAAAGATGGTAGAAACAACAGCCGATCTAGCGAACAAAGGAGATTCGTTACGGTCGTATTCGTCGTCAATAAATGAGGGCCTCTTTTCCGATTCAGCGAGTGTAGCCTTGGTGGTGTTGAGCTGCTCGGGGGAGAGGGGGTGGTGTGTTGATAATAGTCGACTTGAACGGGAACAGTGGCGAGACGTAGCCGGTGTGAGAGCACGTAATTGGAGGCCAATTCAGGAGCAAGGATGCAGTAGGTGAACGGGCAGTTCGGAGCGCGATGCTGTATGCACGATGGAGAAGGAGGGTGTTCGTTCGGGTCCCTGCCTAAGGTGGTCAGAAGACCTTGTTGAAGGGAAAGGAATCTGCGACGCGAATAAAGTGAACGGACCGCCAAACGCGGGGACCCTGAACAAGCTCTCTGAGCGCACAGGGCAGCAAGCATACGGAGGGGTGGGCTCTTCCTCTAGCGGTCATTTTGTTGTCTTGCCACAAATGGAGGGGCAGTTGTGGCTCCACCTCTCGGGACACCAGCCACACTTCTCCATGTGCTGCATCATCGTCAGCAGCTCTCCGACGTTCCATTGCCATCTACCATTTGTAGCGAACAGTGAGCTGGCGTATTCGACTTTTGGCGCCTCGTTCACAGCTTCACATTTCTACAGTGTCACCCGCGGTGATTATATCCAAGTCTTCGCTTTAAACCTCTTGCTAGAGCTGCTCTCCTAAGACTGCCCTCGTCTTTCCCGCAACCGGGACAAGTGATCCCCGCCAAGTTCCCTAGCACATTCGTTCCGACACCTCTGCCTACCATGTCTGACGGCGACTTCAAATTATCTGCACAGCTAATCGGACATGAAGCTGATGTAAGGCCTCTTCATATATTATCACTTACCTTCTCTGTGTATGGTCTGACTTTTTCTGTCTCAGGTGCGAGCTGTCGCTTTTCCCTCCTCCGACCTTGTTCTATCGGCATCTCGAGACTCCAGTGTCCGGGTGTGGCGGCGTGGTCAGAACGCCCCCCATTCATTCGAAGGGCAAATCTTAAGTCGCGGGTCTGAGTACATCAACTCCTTGACTTTCTTCCCCCCCAACCAGCAGCATCCAGATGGGCTGGTCGTGTCAGGGGGGAAGGACACGGTTATCGAAGTCAAGTCCCCAAGCCGCGCTAACACGGACAACGCTGAACGTCTTCTAATCGGCCACTCGAACAACATCTGTACTCTGGATGTTTCCCCAGGTGGCACATACGTTGTCTCTGGTGGCTGGGATGGCCAAAGCCGTGTCTGGAATCTTGAGAACTGGGAGACTGAGCTCACTCTCGGAGGCCATGACGGGATGGCGGTATGGGGTGTTGTTGCTCTAGACGAGACAACTGTGGCAACAGGCTGCGCCGACAAGAGTATACGTATATTCGACCTCAAACAGTCTTCAGCCGGCGAGGCTCTACCCCGATCGACCATTTATACACCCGATGTCGTCCGTGCACTCTGCAAAGTTCCCACCAACCACCCTAGCGGTGCCGACATTGCTAGTGCTAGCAATGATGGTATTGTACGTTTATGGAAGATCAACGGGCAGCAAGTCGCTGAACTCCATGGACATGAGAGCTTCATCTACTCTCTTGCTGGAATACCTACGGGAGAGCTGATTAGCTCGGGTGAAGACCGTACAGTCAGGGTCTGGAGAGGTTCTGAATGTATCCAGACCATAACCCACCCCGCAATCTCGGTTTGGACTGTTGCAGTATGCCCAAGTTCCGGAGATATTGTCACTGGAGCGAGCGACAGCATTGCTCGAGTATTCACCCGGGACCAAGGACGGGTGGCGGATGCCGAGACCTTGTTGCAGTTTGAGGACTCTGTTAAAGGCTCCGCTATCCCTCAACAACAAGTCGGAGGTATCAACAAAGAGAAGCTCCCTGGCCCCGAGTTCCTTACCTCAAAGTCTGGAACAAAGGAAGGCCAGGTCCAGATGATCAACGAGCCTAACGGGTCTGTTACAGCCCACCAGTGGTCAATGAGCCAGCAGCAGTGGGTTAATGTCGGGACGGTTGTGGATGCAGTTGGAAGCTCCGGCAAGAAGGTTGAGTACAATGGTGCATCCTACGACTACGTCTTTGATGTCGATATTGAAGACGGGAAGCCTCCACTGAAGCTTCCTTACAACCTTTCCGAGAACCCTTACGAGCGAGCCACGAAGTTCTTGGGCGACAATGAGCTTCCAATGTCATATCTCGACAATGTCGCCAAGTTCATCACGCAGAACACACAAGGTGCAACTCTTGGTCCCCAGGACCAACCTGGTGGTCCCGACCCCTACGGAACCGAGGCACGGTATCGTCCAGACCAAGACATCCCGTTGCAGCTGCCAAAGGTCATCCCTCAGAAAGAATACCTCAGCATATCAGCCGCGAAATATGAAGGTAACATACTCTGCGCATTATATTCATTTCATATTCCAACTAAACTGACATGGAACTACAGCCATCTTCAACAAGGTTTTGACTGTCAACAAAAACCTAGTCTCTTCCGGCCGCAAGGACGCTGCTCTAAATCCAGACGAAGTATCCGTTTTGGAGGACCTGCGTTCATCTTTGGAGTCTTCCAAGGCCATTCCTTCCAAGTCTCTAGACCTTGTTGTGCGTATCGTGACCTTGTGGCCATACTCTAATAGACTGGCCGGTCTCGATATTCTACGTTGCATGGCCAAATACTCTGCTGTTTCGAAGTTTTCAAGCAACGCCCATGGATCGCTCATTGATCTAATCATCTCTTCGTCACTGCCCGAAAGCGAGAGCCCCAATGAGAATGCCGTCATGATGGGCGCACGAGCCATTGCAAACACCTTTGCAACCGCTGACGGACGAAGCCTTGCAAGCACCCAGGCTGGTACGATCCTGACGTTCATTGAGCGAGTTGTGGGAGCTGAAGGATACGAGGCCATCGGAAAGTCCAACCGGAATGTGGTCATTGCCACATCGACGGTTGCTCTGAACTTCGCCGTCTTAGTGGCGAGAGAGAAGCAACTGATACCGGCCCACCGCCACCGTCTTGTGGTTATCCTTGGGGAAATTCTCACGAGGCAAACAGACTCGGAGGTCTTGTATCGCTCGCTTGTGGCACTAGGCACTGTCTTGTCGGCCACGCCAGAGGTGGCTACCGGTCTAGGTGTCAAGGCGTGGGTGCAAACGGCATCAGACAAGGGTTCTGAGGAGAGGGTCAAGGCTGTTTCAAAGGAATGCCTTCAGCTTGTATCGAGCTAAGAGATGGGTCAGCAAGATTTTGATGCCCATTCTGATGCTCACTACGGGTGCTGAGGTCACTCACACATGTCATCTTACCTAGGTAGCAACCAGTGAAGGACAGTCAGGTGAATAAGACACGACGATTCCACTGTTTATCTAAATTTCTGGATTTGGTTCTAGGAGGACAACTACTCGTGTTACAGACTGGCTGGTGACCCTGCAGCGTGCACGGGCAGTCTCTCCTTTCCTCGTTAGAGAAGACGAACCCACCCCCCTAGAATATTCGACACTCTAGACATCATATCTTGATCTCCTCACCGGGGTATTCCAGGATAACCGTGTGTGCGCAATGAGTGTATACGCCTCAATCCATGTTCACTGGGAAAGTAATATAAAAGACGAAAATAAAAAAAAGGAAAGATCCAACAACCAAAGACCCTAAATCTAGCTCCAGTACCCCAAAACGCCGTTTTATCGTGATCCAAATCATACATACCTTGAAAGAAGAGTAGAATCAAGGCCAGAAACTAATCTCAAGACCTTACAGTGAAGCCCAGAAGCCAGCAACGACCACCATGGCGAACCAACCAAACTGTTGAGCGATCGTTCGCTGGGCAGCCGACTCATCCTCGTCGTAGCGCTTGCCCGTTTGAGGGTTGAGGGTAGCAATGGTGTAAATGTCGGCAAATCCCAACCCGCTCGAGTTGAAGCAGTTTGTCTCGTTCACTTCAGGGATCCGGGGGTCGTTCGGCTCGGCAAATTCAATGTCGACACATTGGGAGGTTCTGTCAGTGACATTCCAAGCTCCGTGGGGCTTCTTCTGTTTACTGAGGTGTCCTTACCGAGAACAAAGCTGCGCCGTGGACGGCCAGTTCAACAACCTGGATCGTAGCCTTGTCGCCTGCCTTGACGCTGGCGTTTTTGGGCAGAGGAACCTGCGGAAAGCAGATGGTACCAGGGTAAGGGCCATTCGTGGGGCCAAGGACCTGCACAGCAGGGAGCATAGGGTTGGACATATCAACGGGGCCGTTATCGGGACCGTCGGTGCCAAATCCGAGATTGATGTAGACGTCGACAGTCTCGTGGCCACGGAACCAACCAGGCTGGAAAGAGACAGCTCCGCCGGTGGTAGGCCAGTATGTACGGTTGGTCGTGGTACTGATGCCGCCGCCTGTTGTTATGTTAGAGGCTGAACCGGCCACTCCAAATGTGACAGTAAGGAGGTGACGACT
The DNA here is from genome assembly GCA_900188575.1 of Geosmithia putterillii. Taxonomy (NCBI): domain Eukaryota; kingdom Fungi; phylum Ascomycota; class Sordariomycetes; order Hypocreales; family Bionectriaceae; genus Geosmithia; species Geosmithia putterillii. The sequence continues at coordinate 161,401 of FYEU01000299.1, read as the reverse complement.
TACAAGGATACATCCACTGCATGCCATAGGGGAAGGTCGAGTTGGTGATCAAGTTGTTCCCTCTCCAGCCTGGGTAGCTGATTACAGAGTGTGCCGAGGCCAGCGCTGCCATGAAGACAACCAGGACTATCGTGGAATGCATTGTGGAAGCGGGGG
>FYEU01000299.1:468-161189 GCA_900188575.1 Geosmithia putterillii | reverse complement strand
GGGGGGGGGGGGGGGGGGGGGAGAGTGGATGTTTATGTGACGAAGAGTTTGTGTCCGAATGCGTCAGAGCACAGGCGGAATAGCGTAAAGAGATCTGGCAGTGTTGTACCCCCTCTGTCAATATCGAGGACGAAGGCCGTTGTCAAGCAGGACAGGCAACGATTTATAAGGGCGAAGAGACAAAGCAGACAAAGGAGCACCAGAAGAAGTAGGTAGAGTCGCGGTGTCAAAGCTTTTGTATCGGCCTTGTCTAACAAACGGCGACAAATAACGACTTGACTTGAGAGTTGGAATACGTTCCAACGGGTTGAAATGAGGATAAGAAGGACGATGCAGATGCCTGAGAGCGAACTGGGCGATTCTTATTACGGACGGTCTACCTACGAGCTCCAAGATGCGCAACCGCCCAGGAGACCATAGTTCCGGGCATGCCATTTGTCGCTCCCCGCTGTGATGCCGCAGGCCATGATTGGCACCGTCAAATCACGGGCGGCAAAGGTGCATGTCAAGCAGCCAAAAGACCTGCGTCCCTCAATCAATATGTGATAGCCAATAGCGACGTCGAAGGCGGGCGACTCGCCATGGCGATCCTGCAATGTGGTTGGAAGAGGGTGCAGCTAAGCGCCCAGGTCCTGGTCAGTCTCCCGTCGCCGAGTGGGGATTCTCCAACAGCAGTCCAATTGGCGGCCTGTTCAATATGCACGCCGGACAGGATGTGGGCACGGGATGTCCATGTACCATCGTACGAGTACGAGGACTTTGTAACTAGTCCTATGTCGTAGTATTCATATGCAGGCAGTGATGGAAACAATTGTACACGGAGGACGGATACAGTGTACAGGTACGGAGTATCGAGAGAATGATGTTGGGATCGAGGCGAGCAGAGTACAATATCTCACCAACAAGGAAAGGAGAGCTGCTAGTGCATCTAGCAAGTAGGCGCAACAAACCAACAAGTCTTCCGGCACACACCCGTGGTAGTATCATGGATCCAAGGACCTTCACAATCCTACCCTCTTCCCCTTCCCCTATCGTAATCAGTGGCCTTTCATCTACCAAATTTACTCTAATCAATCCCTCTATTCCAGTTGTTTCCAAAGACAGCACATTCCCAGTCTTTGATAACTGGTGTAAGAGAGGGAGAGCAGGGCATGAATTGCTTGCAGTTGCTACTCTATGGGGGTAGGGCCGGGGGCCCCACTTCGAGTGCTTGGTGAAGCTCCAAGAAAAAAATCATGCACACACCTAACCTAGACAGATCACAATGCTAGGTGTGAAGGTGATATTGTTGCCTTGCAATTGCTAGATAGGACATGGACCTGCTCCCGGAATTCGGCCCATGACCCCTGTTTATGCCATTTGCGTCATCTTAGCATCTAGCCGCGTCGGTGCCTTCAATGACCCGTTTATTGGGCGCTTATACTCGACGACATCATGCCATCACAATCTTCCACCTCCTCACCACCATCAAAATCAGACGAAGTTGATGACGGATGGGTCTACGTCAAGCCCAAGTCACGGCGTCGCGATGCCAAGACACATAGCGTAAATAACATACAGAACCAGCTAGGGGCCTTGTCATTGAAATCTCAGACCGAGCGCCTCCGTCCACCAGAAGAGATTACCGCCGAATACCGTCGGTTGCGATCCCAGTGGGAGAATGAGGCAGCCTGCAGGGAACTGAGGCAGCATGTAAACGACATGGACGTCCATCCCATATCTCGGGCAGTATGCCTTGGCATTGGAACATTTGATCCTCCGGATGGAGGATGGGAAACAAAAAGGCGCACGTTTGTTCAGCTGATTGCTTTTTTGATTCTGGTTGAGAGCTTGGGTAAGTGATATGATAGTCGTGTGAACCAGCCGCAGCCCTGTCTGCAGTGCAGCAGTTACTGATTCCCGGACAGAAAAGAAGAATGGATCTAAGGTCGAATGCCACTTCCAAGAACCGGTCTTTACGGCATCCGACCGAGAGTTCATTGAGTCACTCGGACACAGGGTTGTTGAAACGCCACATGGATTCGAACTTATCAACACCAACACAGCTCTCTTCGGAGTACATCTTTACCGGCCCATTTACGCAAAAGCACTCGAAGGTGACCTTCCGGCAATATTCGTCGGGACTGATCTGGATGTGTGGGACTGGTAAGAGCTTTATTTCCCTCCCAATGTTGTGGCGCTGACTGACTTCCCAAAGGGTGACTCTTGGTCAGACCGGCAATGATGTTGTGTGTAGCAGCAATGTCGAGTCTATGGAGGCCAGATATACAAAGAGAAAGTTCCCACAAGATGCCTCAACGACTGCGTTCACAAGCACGTCCCTTTACTGGCGCCCATCCAAGGAGGTAGCATTGCTGGTACGGGAAAAGAATACGGTTCCCACCGGAGAACACAAAAGCCAGTCGGCCCATGTCATTGAACAACAACCACCGCTTGATCAGCAATCCAAGTCATCAGGTGAGCTTGAGGAAGGCCCGGAATCTACTACAAAGACAAAAGCTTCGTCCTCAGACCCTCAATGAGTCAAGCCGAGCCGGATTACATCAGGTTCTGGGGCAAAGTGTACCCATGAGTTCCGGCCATTAAAACCGCTTTCATATTCAAGAGCATTATTACTACGTGGATACAACTTGCCTTGGCCGTATGGAGATTTGAATTGCAGGAAGAGCACCCAGTTCTACCACGATTGATGTGATGTGGCCGCCAGTGGTGTATATCGTAGATCAATAATGTAAGCCCACATTGTTCACAAGACCTAAAACGTGAGTGGGCACGATTCTAAACTGTCTAAGTTGGATGACATGCTACCCAGCCTCGCAGAGATGCCGCGGGGTTGTATGTCTATGCCGCAACACCTTGACGCTGTCATCACATGCAGCGGGCCAACATCCGTCGTCATAGGGTTCAGTCGCGAAACGTTTGTCACCCAAGGGGTACAAAAGAAGGGAGGGGACCCCAAGACGTTGTGATACATAGTAGTACTAGTAGACCATGATGACATCTATGCCTTTGACAGGGGCATTTCTAACGAGGTCAGTTTTTATGTCATCTTCGCCGTGTCTGTCCTACTCTGATAAATGACGTATTCGCACCTGTCCGTATCTGTGTGTGGGTCTTGATACCGTCTCTATCGTTTATTAAATATTTTATCTACCCATTCGAGTTGTGTGTGCCGGGGTAAAAAATCATCATTCTCAGGCGATCGCAGAATTAAATACATCCATCTAGTCGAGATCATAGAACTAAGCTACTATAGTATGCAAATCAACCATGTTCCACCCCAACCCCTTGACTCTCTCACTTACATGACCAGAAATGGAAAAGCGTGGCAATAAAGGACGCAAGAAATATATACAGGAACCGGGAGAGCCAGCTCGCTTTCCTCCAATTCCATCCGACACCCAAAACGCCCGCATTAATTCCCCAAGAGGGAAGGTAAAGAAGAAAGACAGCCGGAGACGGCAAGATCCCCTAGCTTTGATCAGTTGAAAGAAAAGACTCGAGGCATAAGAGAGTAAGGCGGGCAATATGCACCGAGCCACTGCCCCCAAGCCATTGGAATGGCTCATTTCGGGACTGTCTTGCCATTGCAACTAGGAATCTTGACGCCGTCTTTGATGTTGCGGTCGACATCCATCAACCCCCACTTGTCTTCCCAGTTCTTTCCCTTTTCGTTAAAGCGAATCTTCCAAGGCTCGTCGAATGCCGAGAACCAGAAATAGTTTGTGCCGTTGTTGAGGGCTTGGCAGACCCAGTCCTCTAGGAACTGGTTGAGACCGTCAACGCTGGCGACGGCACCGTTCGCACATTTCGTGACGGCGTCAGTGCCGCAGTCGGTACCACCGCCCGTGGGCCATCCCGTCTCTGAAATGATGTTCTTCTGTTTATCGCTCTTGAACATGGGACCGTTGTTGTTCTCCCAAAAGTTCATGGTCCACTCAGCAGCGTTTTTGGCAGGCGTACCTGCGAAGAAGGGGTGGATGTTGGACATGATGTAGTCGCTCTTGGCAGCCAGAGCCTTCGTCCAGTCATCACCCAGGTCAGATGTGGCGACTGGCAGGTCTATGTTTCGGTCTGTCAGATTGTTGCGGACACTGTCAAGTACATTTCCAAGTTCCGTAATGGTCATTTCCTCACGAAAGATGATTTCGTTGGCGACAATGAGGCCCTCGAAATGGTCCTGGCCGTACTCATCGAGAACGTCCCACATCTGTGCGAGTTGACGCTTGCTGGTCGTCGCGTTGCCGTCCTGCCAGACGCCCATCCAGACCTTGACCTCGTCCTGGAGGTCGAGCTTCTTGATAGAGTGAAGGACCATCTGGGTCTGGTTACAGTCAGTGCCATATAGTCGGACTTTGTTGGTCAGCTGGCTCAATACCGCAATATCCCGCGTGATGTTATTCTGTGATGGTGGGTTCTTGATGCAGTCCGGGTATTGTGCGTTCAAAGGCGTGTAGTCCATGCCGCGGAAGACTTTGTGGAGGTCTGGGTTGTTTAGAAGCTTCTTGATTTCGTCACTGTCCGCGTCCAGATCGCCGTTCTTCTTGATGTCGGCTTTGGACGAGGCCGACGAGCTGCTGTTATCGCCCTGCTTCTTGTTGTTGGCGACCGTGCCACCGACGACACCGCCAACGACGACGCCGACAATGAGCAATGCAACGCCAACGATGATGACCCATCTGGTCCTCTTGCTCAAGCCGTCTTTCTTTCCACGCTTCTTCTCCGCACCCTCTGCGAGGTTGTACTCAGGATCCCCTAGAGAATGAATTGTATTAGCAACGTTCAAGTTCCATCTGTTCAGTATGAGAGTACGTACCCTCGTGGCGACGGCCCATCATCCCACCCATGACACCACCACCGGCGGCAGCAGCACCAGACCGACCTCCGCGGTCTGAGTTGTTGACCGAGCTCAGCATCGAATTTCGCTGGCTGTGCCGCGGGTGGTGATAATTCAGGCCGTCATCGCCGTCATCTTCAATCTCGCTGGGGTTCACTTCGCCCAGACGGCGGTCGACACTTCGAGTTGAATTCGAGTAGTAGCTTTGGTACAGGTCGTCGCCGTAAGGGTTGCTGGGGTATCCCAAATTGTGCGGGCTGCTAGGATGCGGACGAACAGGCTCTGGGACGCCTCTTCCGTCTTGACCGTCGTACATATAGCCACCCCCAGCGTAGTATGACCCATTCGCCTGGGCCGTCCGCGAAGGTGGCGGGGGAACCTGGCCGGTTTCGCGGGTGTTACGGTCGGAAGTTACATTGCTTCTGGAGCCCATTGCACCGGACGCGGAAGCACTTTCACTGGAGATATATGTCAGCATCTGCAGTCACCAAGGGAGAGCCTCTCACGGCTTGCTGTGGGATCATACTTGGACATGATCTCGTCATCATAAGCTGCACCACCTCTCAAATATGTCCTGTCGGCATGCGGAGGCGGCTGGGGAGCCTCGTCGGGCGAGGAAGCGCGTTGTCGGCTGCCGTTTGACTCGTACGGAACCGGGCAGTAGCTTCGTCTTGAAGGCGAGGATCTGGGTGGACTGCGGCGAGACGGCGATGCGTCGGCGTATGTCGGCGGAGGGCTTGATTGAACGTAGTCCAAGTTGGAGGTGAGCGGTTGGCGGGACGGGGTGTCGTATGCGTTGTCAACGAATTCCCTGCGATAGGAGCCTTCCCGGCCGTGGAGACGCGACATGGCGGAGAATGTGTGGTTTGATAAAACGCCTCCTCCCTGGGCAGATTTGCTGGCTGCTGGCAGGCAGCAAGATATCCAGGAATGCAGAGAAGTGTATCAGGTGTCCCAGGTGTGAGAATCTGGCAGCCCCGAAGACGCTGACAGCAAAGCCGGTGTCTCAGAGGCACAGTTATTAACAAGAGAAAAGTAAGTTGGCGGACACTTGCTAGCCCGTAACTGATGTGCGGAAAGAAAGACACTGGCCGTGTCTTCTTGAGATCAAAGCAGGGTACAAGGCGGCGGCCAGGGCCAAGGATCCTGTTATTGCACTGGCAGGTATGGTATAACGGCGAGTATGTCCGAGAGAGAAGCGGTCAATCGGTGTCGCGATAAGCGCAGAGATGGCAGCGACGAAGCCAGCGAAGCGGTGTTGGTGTTGGTGTTTTCGTGGGAGGGAGGGCGAGCTACGACAGCGGGTCGATGTGCTTTCAAGCTCGTACAGGTACGGGTAGTCGAAAAAAACGGATTTGGGCAGTTGGCTGTGTACTGCATGGTATTAATTCAATTAGCAGGCAGTCTAAGGTATATTGAGAATAAAACCGGGGTCGGTTGCGGTGCGACAAACATGACAATACCGTGTCACAGAGTCGCGACTGTAGGTTTGAAGGAGGGAGCCTCCTCGGTCACACTCTGGCGGAGGTGCGCGAGAAGTGAAACAACAAAGGCGCAGGTCAGCCCCGGAGAGGCTGGTTCTAGAGTATGATGGAATGTCTCAACGCTGGCATTATAATTTGGGCGTTTGGATTCCAGAAAGAAAAGAGGGGGAGGGGGACAGAGACATGGACCGAAGGAAAGGAGAGGGAGAGAGGGAGGAGGGAGAATGAAGCAAGGATTGGGGATAAAGTCGTGGGTTGGCAAGCAAGTTGGCACTCTGTGCTCCGGATTACTTCGTACAGGTTAGTAGTGTTGATGAGGTTGTTTCACCCCGGGGGGGAAGGTGCAACACAAGGCAGGCACATGCTACGCCCGAGTATACAAGGCAGTTGGCAGCCAACTCTCGCCGTTCTTGTACCTGTAGTAACTACGCCGTACAGTCTACGGAGTACTACTAGTACTATTAGCATTACGAAGTATTGCGCCGCACCAATACTCCGTATTGTTATTGTTGGCTTCCTACAAGTTACGACAGCCAAGACCTTTTGACGGCACTAGGACCAAAAATAGCTTGGCGATGGGTTTTGTTTTACGAACCTCCCACTCAGCCTCGTGTCCGGTATTACGAGGTTGCGAGGGAATATATTGATCTAATTATAATACCGAAGACAATGATATTGGCGATGACATTGGCATTGCCATATTATTTCGGAGCCATCGGTTTGCGGATTTCAATAACCAAAAGATCATCATCGTCATCCCGTTGGTTGGGCTTGTTGGACATCGGGACAAAGGGAAAGAGAGGCCATGTTGTCAGTTGGTAGCGGCAGCGCCGGGGCGGGGCCAAGGCCGGGCTGACCAGCGGTGCGTGCGTCTTTTGTCTTTCGCTCTTATGCTGTTTGCCCTGCAGTCACTCTTTACGAGTTCACGACGGTTGACTTGACGTTTTCTTCTGTACTCTGTAATTATCATGCACCACGCCACATCTTCCGCTGACCTTTTCTTTTCTTGTTCTTTTTCCCAGTCGATACTACGGCAGCATTCAAAGAGCCAGCTGGCCTCGGCCCCTACGGTTGTAGTTCAGCGCCACCTGAGCAGGCACATTCGGTTGCTGGTGCGACAAGGGCAAATCTCATCTCAGCAGATCATCCCACCCCCGCGAGGTACTCGTACTATCGTACTTGCGTAAGTACACAGGCGGGCAAGCAGGCTCAGCGCTGCGGAGTACTCCGTACTCCGTACATGTAGGTACATGTACTCAGTAGTATTTAGTAGTAGCAAAACCCACCCACCAGCCGTATTCCGGTTGGCACATCAACAAGGCATCCTACGAGTATTCCGAGGGATCCAAAGCCAGTAAGAACAATCGCAATACCTCCTCTCCCTAGTGAATGCAATACAGTACTTGTACTGCGCTCTAACAGTTCGTACTTCTTACTGCCAACATGCTCGTCCTCGTATTCACTAGCATTATGCACCCGCACGCACGAGCGCGTACTAAGCCACCTCCAGCGCTCTACGCCGTAGACTGACATTCTCTAAAAGCGACCCCTCGTACGCGTACGAAGTACATGTCCGTGTATTCTTCTAGTACGGGTACGAGACTGTATGAGTAATGTTCGTATTCCGACAAATAAAAGACAGCACATTCTTTTATGTATATATAGATACTTAACACAGCGGTAACAGTGTTACTATATAGTATTACTACAGGCAATTAGTGTTATTGTAGTAGGTAGTATTTTGTGCCTTACTTGTACGGACAAGTCCGGCAAATGCAAACACTCACTATTACTCCGTACTTGTCCTCCTTTAGATGATGTCACTGTCTGCAACAAAGCAATATCACTCGTCCTGTCTCAACCGTTACTTGGTATTAGTATTAGTAGTACGTATTATTGGTAATAGCCAAGGCTCAACCACTATTAGGCACACCCAAGCATCGCGGCTAGGATGCTACTCCGCGATCATTCATCACACAAACGAAACTGGTGGTATATATATATGTAACTGCGTGTATAGGGGCAACTATATCAGCCTTCGGTGGCAGTAAGCCGCATTGTCTGACCAAGGCCATGGCTTCGCATTAGCACACCCCCGACAAAATCGACATCGATTCCGAGATGGGCTGCCGCCTCCAAAGCAGCGACCCATCCTTCTGTATCGTGAAATCAGCCGCCTCTTCGACCAACACCCACTGGTTTAATTCGTCTAGTCGCACAGACCGGAATATAACGCTTCTCCCAAAGTCCTCAAACACCATCTCCCTCCGCCGTAGGCGCAGCCAGTGTGCCTGCTCGTCGTCTCCCCACCCTGCGCTCTCCCGCTCGGCCTCGTCATTTCGCAGTGCAATGGCTCTAAAGACTCGACTGTCCCGCAATGCGTTGCGTATGGGATACTGCTCCAAGATCCGCATGGAATCAGCCCGTACCGACGGATCTCTGCAGCTATATGCCGACACAAAGAGCGGCCAAGTTGCCCCAGCGTCCATGGCGAACCCGCAGCTTGGTCGCGCCTGCAGAAGAGCCTCGGAAAGTGCATTGAGCTCACGGTACTGGGGAGTCAGTGCCTTAGCCACTTCTAGGCCTGAGAAGCGAGTCATGCTCGTGTAAATGTCGAGAATCAAGTACTCAATCCGCATGTTGGCCGCCTCGAGATATCTCTGCATGTCTCGGATCCTGTCGCGCATCTTGTTCTCGAATAGAGGGTCGAAGGCCTCGATCCATTTACGAAGCCACTTTCGAGACTCGGCCACGAATTTGAAAATTCGAGGGTCCTGCTTCACGCTCGCGAGCCTTCTCTCCAACTCGAAGTCGTCCGTAGCCTTGGCCAAGTTGAGCTGGCCTGTTGCTGCCATGAGAATCGGTACATACTGTACCATCTGTTTCTGTAACAAGGCCCAGTAGCCTTGTGCCTCCTCGAGCGAGGAGAAAATGGCTGGCAAGGTTTCGAGGGAGGTGATGTTTGAATGCTTAGGACGAAAATAAGGAGAATGCTTGGTGAACGGCATGATCCCCGGAGGTCGCCGTGGCCGAGATGGTGTCTGGTCACCCTGGCTGTGAGGGCTGGTTTGACTTTGTGGGCTTGGCAAGCCTACCTGCGAGTTTCGAGATTCCTGCCCAGGCAGTGTGGCAGCATCGTTTGTACCCCATGGAGTCCCAGGCACACTTGGAGGGCTCGAACCGATGGGCCTGGTATATTTAGGCCTGTCCGTGGGATTTGTTGCACCAATCCCTGTTGGGCTGCAGTCAGATATAGACCCCGGCGGTGCTCCGGAATCGTCCGTCGAATGTATGGCCATACTAGTATTGGGCTGGGCGGGTTGGGTAGGTTGAGGTGGTCGACTGCCTGCCAGTTGACCAGGTGCGCTGCCACTCTGGGAGAAGAAAGCCTTCCTATATGAGCCCATGAAGGACCTTGACTGTTGCTCCAGGGGCCTGTAGCAGTCTAGAATCTCTTGGACCAACGACGGAGGTGCTGGGGCAATGCTGACCAGGCCTGGGGCATTTTCGGTGCACGCAGCCAGCTCATTGAGCATGTTGAAGCCATGTGTGATATGCTTGAGAGCGGCGGGCATGTTGGACCGTTGCGTCTCGAAGCAGATGAAGAGAAGCGAGGAGAGCATGGCGGTACGCGTACCGTCATTTGTTGGAGTCGCCTTGGACTGGAGGCGCAGTGCCTCGCAGTAATAGACGATTGCGTTGAGATAATGCTTGTTGTTATCGCTAAGGGCGGAACCGACGGGGAGACCCTCGAGCGAGTAAGCCTTTCTCAGTGCCCCGATAGCCATGGCTGCATAGCGTAGTGTCGGCTCCTCAAGACTCAGCTGGGGCAAAGTTGTTGTCCATAGTCGGGTTTGCTTCAAGCCCCCGCTCAAGAACATAACAGAGAGCGAGGCCCATTCGTCGAAATATGCCCGTTGCTCGCCAGTTTTGAATCGTATAGTGTTGATGGACGGTTCCTCAAGGACAAGAGACGCCTTCTTGGTATGGATGAGCTTGGAGGACGAGGAAAGCCCTGGGGTGGGTGGAACGCTGGCAGCCTCGACATATCCATCGCAATAGCCTCGCCACTTGACACAGTTGAGGCACGATGGCCTGGTCTCGTCACACTTAACATGTCGCTTTCTGCAACGCCGGGTCCAGAATGTCAGTTTTGTTTAGGTTCTTCCTCTAGGAGCCTGTCAATCTTTGACGGATATTGGGTGAACCCACTTGCCTGTCGGACGGAGATGTTATGGTCAGTCTACTGGTATGATGATTCTATGGTCTGCGCATCTAACAGAAGCGTATGGGGAGACGTACATGTAGCACAACCTGTGCGGGCACGCGTTGAGCTGCGGCGAGTGTGTCTCGTCCTCGAGTCGAGCGCAAATCGGTGAACGCCTCCACGGCTAGCCGCAGCCCCTGTAGATTTGGACAAGGTAGACGGTGGTGATGGCGATGATGGTGGCAGAGCTGGTCCAAGTGAATATCTGAAATTGGAATAGCCAAGTCAGTTCCGTTTGTCGGATCCGGCACAGCATGTACATGTAGGCGCCCACATGAGCAGAAGGCTCGAGGGGAGAGAAACGAAGCAGTGGTATCAATCGTATCCCCGCGCTCGGCAGAGTTGCAGGTTACCGCCCGCCCCGAGGTTGAGCCAAAATCTCAGGTTGGGAATGGACGTAGACACCAACGAGGAAGAAACAAAAGAGCAAATGTGGACAAAAATAGACATCCTTGAACTCACCGTTGCTTGCTGGTGTCTCGGCTAGGGCCGGATCCCATGGGTATAGAGAACTGGATCTCCATCCCGGCGAACGAGTGTGGGCGCGTCTTAGTGGCGCTGTGTCGACAAACGTTCGTTGTACGTGGTATTGAATATGTGGAAGGGAAGAGGGGCCGGGACCTCGAAAGGAGAAATCCGTATATCAATGATTTCCGCCGGGGGGGGGCTAAACGGAGACACGCAGACACAATAGCCCCAGCACCGCGTTGCCAACAAAACCCCTGGCCAACAAACGAAACCTAGCCTGGTTGGATACGCTGTAGGCGTACTCGTAAGGGAACAAGATGGGGGCTCCACGGACCTGCCTACGAGTGTAGATTGATACCTATGTCCATCTCTGAGTAAGGCGGAAAGTTCCAATCTTACATACTATTACTACCTGGATACCTACAGGTAAGTATTCATGGTGATGCTCCGTACGTACATATATCCTGGAAGGCGGCCGCCGCCAATGTCGTCAAGTGGGCGGCTACCGCGTACTAGCGATCCGAGGGACTTTGAGGCGAGCGAAGAAATGCCCCAGAGCCCCGTACGGAGTGGAGGAGAGCCCTGAGGAAGGGGGCGAAACGCCAAGGCTGGATCGTTCCACACAGCCTGGCCAGGGCCCTAGGAACGATTCCGCCCTCGCGCCCGGCCCCCTATTGCCGAGAAAAGAGAGCGTGTAAGACGGATTGACGGAGCATCTGCGTCTCCGTAGAGTGTTCATACAGGTACTCCTCTGCATCTCCGTACTCATTCTCGGACCTGCAGTCCGAGTGTACGGACAACTATGCTCGTGCAACTCAAACCCCTGGTCTGGCTTGCCCCGAACAACGCCTGACAACTGTGGGAAACGGGTGAAGCGGCGCGATTGCAGGAACCGCGGCAAAAAGGTCGGACCCGATAACACTCGAGCGGGTAATATGATACGAGTAGAAAACGCCTGGGGAAGCGAAGAGTGAATAATAATAGTGGGTGGGAAAGCCACACTGCGACTCTGCAACGCTCCCAGCGCAGAATCGGGCCCGTCGGCAAGTTTATGGCGGACAATGCCTTTCTCTGACACGCGATTACAAGTAGGGAGGCGAGACCCGGCCGGGAGGGGGGCATGTCGGCCCCGCCTGCCGAATCCCTTATTCAGGGCTCGCCTCACCTCTAGCTACTGGCAGGATAGTTGGACAGTTGGACAGTTGGACAGTTGGACAGGTAGGTATGTAACTGGCACTGCATGCAGCCTTGGATTTGCACTAAATTACAAATGGAACACCGATCATACTCGTTCGTATTAATGCTTTTCTGCACTCAAAGCGTAATAATATTCAAAGGTTGGTCACGAGTATGAGTGGGGCATTCTGGCTTGATTCCGCTCGCGGCTGGTTGTTTGATCCCTGTACATACACACGCCGTACGGAGTGCATGCATGGCTCTGATCCGTGTTCTTTGTGCATGCCGTCACCACACGCGCGACGTTAAGTATTACTACGACTTACCACACCCACTCACTTGTAAGGCGTTCCTATCAATATTTGTCCTGGCCCTCGGGCCGGGAAAACCCTGCAAGGAGATTGTAGTTTTCAGCCTCTCCTGGCCGGCTTCACACCTTCCCGGGGATCCTCTGTTTCCTTTCCACGCGAGGGGGGTTGGTTCGGTGATACCGACCCGAGATCCTCGAAGCCTGTTATCACGACGTATGTATGCCTCCACACCTGTACTCCGTACAATGCATTGAATGCCACGAGGATGCCAAGATATGACTGCAAGGATTTGGCAGTCCACAGCAAAGAGATCTATGCGGGCTGGCTGTACAGCCAGGCATGGCACGTGGACTTGTCAGGTAATAGTGCTCAACAACATATACCTGTACTCACACGATTTCGTCAGGCTGATTATAGCTTATGAGTGTACATATCGCAGGCAAGTAATGTACACTAAGCAGTGTGCGTAGTAGGAATGGCATTAAATTTATCATACGAGCTTCGTCCTCTTCCTGAATAGCATCCGATACACTTGGTTTTTGTTGCCAACTCGCCGATGGAACAAGGCAACACGAATGCTGCTGCAAAGGGTTCTCGAGGTTCTCGAGGCATACACCCATTTCCTTTTCTTTATTCCAATGACAGGCCGTAGTAACTCTGAGGGATATATATATACCCGTCCTTGTGCAGGTATCTAACAATAACACCTAGACCCCAATAAGTCCAAACCCAGAACTACGACGTAGGAGCCTCCAAGGCCGCCACCGTGGCGTTTTTTAAACCTTCTGAATTTCACCAACTACGAATAGCATACTGTATTACAAGTATGGCTGGGTTGAATGACGAGCCCAAACATGAATCCGACGGACCTTGCCGGAATTTAGAGTGGGCTTCTGCGTGGAGCCCAGCTCTCCAGTCCTAGCTTCAACATCCATTACCCACCGTGACGCCCACCTTCAGTGGTTTTCATACGAGTGCATAGCACCTGTCAATGGTTCCGAATCAATACTATTATTATTACGTAGAATCACGGTGCTAGTGGCGCGCATGTACGTAGTGATACTGATGCTAGATTATATGTTCTTTCCCCAAACCTCACTTACCGGAGAAACGCTTTGGCGGCCTGCGTTATTGTCCGTTGACGTGGTCGGCTGGCCGAAGGATTGATAGAGAGAGAGACTGAGGAGTAAGTAATATTGAGCAAAGGATGGCAATGACGAGATTAAGTGTAATGTTGAATGTCGCATGGCTGGCGAGTCGTTGGAGCATGTCCGTCGTCGGCTGTATAGGTATCTCGGTCTTTAGGTCCGCAGAACACGACCAAAAGGTATCACCGGTTTAAAAGATACCAATACTTACTATTGGTTTATATATGGATTATAAACACATTTGGAAAAGGTTTGAGAAAATCCGACTATCTTGCGTTGGAATATGCAACCCCATGTCTACCGTGCACGAAGTATCAGAATTACCCCGTCCGTGCTCTATACTAGTGGAATCCATATATCCGTTGCTGCTTGCTCGGAGATGTCGACTGTCACACTGGAAGACGAACAAGAGGGCAGATGCAGCCACAAACTGCGGCTAGAATCCTTGATCTGGTCAAATTCTACTTAGCTTCCACTCGCCTACTTCAGTGGAAGCGACCCAATCAACTGGAAATCTGGAGGTACTGGTGCGTATTTTGAATTTTCGAGGGTGAAAAAAAAAACAGTAAGGTCGTGATTCACTCGCGAATGTTCAGCTGAGTATTGCGATGCCAGTACGAGGCTGCCTTGATTAAATTAAGTCTTGTTCCTCTAAAACACTTCCGAATGATCAATGAGGGTTATGCAGGCGGTTGCTCCTGTTCCAAATACACCGGAATAACACAATCCGTGTGACTATCTGTCCAGAAGTAAGAAACAAAGAAAATCCAATCCTCAGACAAGAGTGACAAAGAATTTCGATATCGTGATTGTGGCTTCACAAAGTTCCCAGTTTGAGTATAGGTTAAGTTGTGATGAAGTGATGGTTCGAAGGTGAGGTTAGTTCCATTTTAGCTCCGACCTTCCTGCGACATCCAACCACCCGCAGCCAGCCAATTCTAAACGCTCTCACCAGCCAGCCAACAACCACCGGCACGAATACATCGCGGTGTCACAAGCTATCACATATCTATTGCGGGAAGTTTGGCGAATCAATCACACCTCCGAGAGCCAAGCTAGACCCAGCGCATTGACGTTGCGCCTGAGAGCAACATTGCGCAACAAGTGCTGCCCCTCCGAGTATGGGAGCTGCACCACCACAGCACCGGATCACGAGAGCGCAGCTAGCCGGGGTCCAGACCACCCGCAGTTCGAACAAAAATGGACGATGAAGATCGGTTTTCGGCCAGCTCAGGCGAGTCGGATCGCGATAACGAAAACGAGAACGACAACGACGCGGGCAATGACAACGACGCGGATGAGGCCATGGAGGACGCAGACGAGGGAGACGAGGGAGATGAGGGGGAAGATAACCAGAATGATGAGGACGACGATGAAGGGGAGAATGACGATAATGAGGCGGACAACGATAACGACGAAACTACCACTAAGAGTAACCGGGAGGGAACGGGAGCCGACACCGAAACTCAGAATATAACCGCCGAGGGCGGCAACAGCGAACGACCAGACGTTACGATCAAGAACGAAGATGCGGCGGACAATACCGAAGGCCTTACCGACCGCCAGCGAGAGAAGCAGCGGGCGATTACTCCCAAGCCTGCGGGCCCCCGCCGACCAACTGTACGCCCAGAGGCTCTGTCAGCTAGGCTGTACGATATCGTGCCAACCATGGCAGCACCCCAGGCGACGAGCATCAACACCATGGCCATTACGCCGGACCTGCGGTACTGGTTCACAGGTGGGTCGGATGGATACATTCGCAAGTATGACGGGCCGGGGACCATCAATGGCAAGCTTCCTCTGACGGTGGCGCAAAAACATCCGTTTGTAGACAGTGTCACTAAAGCCGGCATCCTAATGTCGTACTGGGAGAATGAGGAGCCGTCTAGTCTGGGGCGCGGCGAGCACGACCATGTCCTGTCGCCTGTCTACTCCCTGGCCGTCCACTCTGAGGCACTGTGGCTGCTGTCGGGCCTGGAATCCGGAGGCATCAACCTGCAGAGCGTCCGCCATGATGAAGGCAAGAAGATCCACTGCCTGCAGCAGCATAGCAATGCCGTGAGCGTGCTAGTACTGGCCCAAGACGAGAAGAGCGTGCTAAGCGGCAGCTGGGACAAGAACATCTTCGATTGGGACCTCAACAATGGCAAGATCAAGAGGAGCTTTGACGGAAGTGGCGGTCAAATCTCGGCCATTGAACTGCGCCCGGCAAGCGGAATCCCAATGCCCACGATTGAAGATGACCCGCTACCGTCAACCACAATCTCTACGAACAACGGTGCCCCCCCGGCGAGCGGAAACCTGGCCACGGGAGGTGACGATCCGACATCAAACAACGAGGGCCTGGGCGGTAATCCGTTTGGGGATGGCAACAGAGATGGTGCAGGGAGCCCCGATCACGAGAGTTTGTTTGGTGGTAGTGATGCTGGCAGCCTCTTTGGGGAGACGGCGGGCGGTCCAATGTTTGAACAGGACGAGGATGATTATGGAGGCAGCATGGGCATGATGTCAGGCCACGACAACGATGGTGGAATGGACCACTCGGCCGATATGGCTATGGCAGCGGATATGAACAAGCCGTCCGACAAGGAAAATGGCCTGCCAGAGCAAGTACCGGCGGGTGATGACGCCATGCACGTGGATACGACTGGCGGGCAGCCAGGAGCTCCTCAGGCGCAAGGATCCAAGGATGCCACTTCGCCAACTACCGATGCACAGGGCCTTGAGTCGACCCAGAAGACGGAGCCTTTCTCGCAAGAGCAGCCAGAGGCTACGCAGGACATCAAGCGGGAAGGCGAAAATGACCAGAAGGCAGGTGGGGATCAAACATCGTCATCGCCTAAGGTGGTTCTTTCATTGGGTGATGAACAAGAGGGTGGGAATACGACGTCTGATCCATCCCAGATGTGCCCGCACAGCTTTCTATCGGCTGCCATGGACGGAAATATTCGAATCTGGGACCGCCGCGTCCAGAAGCCAGTGGCACGCATTGGCAACCGGCCGGGCGTTCCACCGTGGTGTATGAGTGCGTGCTGGAGCCCGGATGGCAACATGATATACGCGGGACGCCGCAATGGGACCGTTGAGGAGTTTGACGTGCGAAAGGCCAAAAGCGGGTGGGAGCCCGAGAGGGTGCTAAAGTTCCCGGCTGGCAGCGGTGCCGTCACGGCCGTCAAGCCTATGGTCAACGGGCGACATCTTGTCTGGTAAGTTGGGGATACATATCCTCTCGCGCCTTTGGCATTTACAGATATACTGACGACAGTCAATTCAGCGCTTCGCATGATATTCTCCGCCTGTACGATTTGCGCGACACAAGAGCCTTCAAGCACTCGACGGTGCCCTTCCTCATCATCCCAGGCCCCCCTAGAGCGGGTGTTATTTCGAGCCTCTATGTCGATCCTACGAGCAGGTTTATGCTAAGTGCGGCGGGCACAAGGGGATGGGAAGGTACCAGCACTGAAGTATTGATTGGATATGAGATCAACGTGTCCGATAACTGACGGGCCGCACTTTTGGATCGTTTCTATGAGCTGTTAAGATTCTTAGAGTGGCAGGTAGATTGGAAGTGGGAAGGAAGCATTCGTACACTGGTCTTGGGTGTTTGGGATACAAGTTGGTAGCATTGATTACTTTATTCGAACAGTTCTGGGATAACGAGAAGTATTGTTTTTCAAGGTTTTTTTCATTACTTTTCAGTGCTTTTCTTCACGTCTGTACCCTCAGACCTGCCTCCCCCTATCTCTGTCTACTCCGAAGCAGTCGACATATGTTGATGACTACCAACCCCATCCCTCCCTCTATCATCTCCACACCAACCGACCCGATATCGTACAGAATCTAGCAGGACTTCCATTTTGCACTGCTCCCGAGTTTAGAATCAGATATTGCTGGCGCTATCTTTAGGATAGACTTCTGATGCAGTCTAGGAAGATCGAGACGCTCTAGACATCCGAGGCGCCAGAGACGTTATTGGACTCTCCTGAGGCTCACTCGGACCCGTCCTGTCCACCAAGTTGGCCAACCGTGTATCCCTGTCGCGCCCAACCTGTGGGATCCTTTCACTGTTATGTCCACTGATCCTGCGTCTTCTTTCTACCCCCCCCGGATCTCCCTCTGTATCTTCTTCGCCGACCGTCTCCGACTCTGTCCCACGGACTAGACCCGCCTTTTTCCGTTGCTGCCTGGGAGCTGTGCCAGAAGATGACACGCTATCTGTGTGCCTTGGAGGGCCTCCATAGGCAACATTCCATCTATCGGAGATGGCATGTTGCCAGTCTGATGTACCCCATGGCAGCCTTTGGCGGCCGTCTGCCGTAATTGTCGGATACTGTGGTTGCTTTATCTCCGACCTTGACTGTCTGTCGTATTGATCAGAATCACTGTTACTCTCGGAGGTGGAGGAACTTGAAGAATTGGACTGAGATGAATTGCGGTTAATGTGTCGAGAGTGACTGCCACTTGGTGTCACGCCGCAGCTGCTCTGCCTCGCGCGAGTTGAAGAGGAGGCGTGTCGTCTGCCGTTACTGCGACCCTCGCGACTGTGGTGAGATCGAGTATTCTGCCTTTCAAACTGTAAGCTTCTACTTCTCGGACCTCTTGCTGCTCTCTCCCTTCTCCCTTCTTTGCTTATCCTCTTTTTTCTTCTCCTTCCTCCTCTCCTTCCTCTCTCTCTCCTCTCTCTCCTCTCTCTCCTCTCTCTCCTCTCTCTCCTCCTCTCTCTTCCTCTCCTGTCTTTTCTTTTTCTCCTTTCTTTTTCTCTCTCTTTCATCCTCCCTCTCCCTCTCCTCCTTTTTCTTTATTTGCCTCTCCTTTTCCTTTTCTCTCTTCTTCTCCCTCTCCTTCTCCTTCTTCTCCTTCCCCTCTTTTATTTTTCTCCCTTTCTCTCTCTCCTTCCTCTTCTTCTCCTTCTCCTGCTCTTTCTCCTTCTCCTTCTCCTTCTCCTTCCCCTTCTCCTTTCTCTTCTTCTCCTCCCTCTCCTCCTTCTTATATCGCCTCTCACTCCTTTCCCCCTTCTTCTTGTCCCACTTCACAATTTCTGTTCCACTGGAACTAGCGCCGTCCTCATAATCCCTGTCGCTATCGTCCCCATCATCGTCATCATCCTCCTCCTTTTTATCATCGCTCCCATCCGTCGTCGAAGGCAGTGTTCGTTGCTGGTAATCATCCTCGTGCCAGCTAATTGGCCTGGAGGATGTGCCATCTTGTGACTCTACGTCCTCATCCTCACTCTCCTCATACTCAGCATCGGGATAGTAAACGTACCTTGAAGGACCAGGGTCATCAGATGCTGTGCCCGCATCTTCTTCTTCACCTCCCGTGTCATGATCTCCCTCCTCCCCCTCGCTACTGGGATGCCCGTCTCCGTGGCTGCTGTTGTCGGCGTCTTTGGAAGGACCAGCCTCTGCAGAACGCCTAGCTCGTCTCTCCTCTCTTTTCTGCCTCTTGTATTCATAGTACGCGGCCCACTTCTCACGCCTTCTGTTGCGAATCAGCGTCATCTGATCATCAGTGGCGACAAATTCGAACGCGAGGGCATCGAGGAAGTCAATGTCCCGCGGCGGCCTTGGTGGTCTCGGCGTCCTTGATCGCCTCGATCGTCTCGAGGGGATCATGGTTAGCCACGAATAAGAATGATGTCGACCTCGTGTGTGTGTGTGCTGTAGCATGTATGGTAATTTAATGAGTCGCTTGATGTAATAGAAGGTGTAGCTGCTGCTGTTGTCACTATTGCTGATGAGAGAAGAAGGCCATCATCGTAAAGGGGAGGATGCCATGGCCTTTTATGCTCCCCAGGAGCTCAATATGTTGGCATTCAGTGTTCATCACAATGGTGCGACTGGAGGCGCATGCTTGGTCTTGTTCAGTGATTGCCGGCAGTTGATATGGAAGAACAAGGTGTGTGTCTGTGGTGTGGACAAGAAAGCTACGTTAAAGATGAGCCTCACCGAATCACTCATAGCACTTGGCAACAAAGCATGAGGGAAAGACATGTTTCTGGACAAGCTGGCCGTGAGCTGATTAGAGGCCGGTGTTGACTGATGAGCCGCTTTGTCGTCGTAGACAATAGATGAGGCTCAAACATAGTCTTTGTTAAGAACAAAGCATCATTGTCCACAAACTGCCCTCCGCCTCGCATCTAGGGCGCAGACTACGACTGGCTTACAGTATTTACACTATATGCTACGGAGTACAATGATTTGCTGTTTTGGTACTACTACTATTAGTATAAAGTACAAAGATCAAGGACCATAAAGGCAACCCATTTGAAACAAAACAAAAGAGCATGGAATAGTCGAAGAGAAAGAAAACAAGAACAAGAACTCTCAAGAACAAGATGGCTATGACTATAAACATATACAGAGAATGACATATACCAAGCAGGTGCTTTTATTAAATCCCTTGATCTCCTCCACTAATGCTACACAGAGGTAGCTGCTAGCCAATAATCCGCTGCAAGGACCAAAGCTCTGTATATATAAACGACTTGTGTGTTTGTGTGTGTGTGTGAAGAGGAATGGACAGCGTCCGGGAACGAAAACAAGACGGGAAAACGGGCAAAGGGGAAAGAAGGAAGGCGCAACTCTCTGTCCGCCTTGATTCGTACGTTCTCATAGAGCGTCCATCTGCTGGGCGGCAGTGCCAAGTATTGGCCGTATCAAACAAATATATTCCACCCCCAACTCCGTGTGTTTCGCATGACAATGACCCCCAAACCAATATTAAGAGGGAATACAGAAATGAAAAGAGGTATAACGCTGGCCGTTTCGCTAGGAAGATGAAAATATATAGTAGATGGGTATGCCCCCCGCTCCTCTCCGGGTAGTACCGTGACAAGGTAAAGATCATCCAAGGACGTCGCCGTGAGGTTGATACACCACGGCAAGGAGAGCCAAGTGCAGCTACCATCGTCGTCGCCATTCGAAGAGGTTGCTCCTTGAATAAGAGATGTTTCGTTCGGCGCGATGTTTGAGTAAGTAGGTGCGTGCGAGCGTGTGGCATATTCGCTAGTATAAACATTATGACCGGTTGAGAAGAAGGTGGAAACAAAACCAACGCAGATCAGACAACAGATGTAACAGATATCGAAAAGACATGAATTAAGGAAATGATGATGTGACTCGGGTGAGAAGAGGCATGACAATTACAAAAGGCGACGAAGAAGACGATGCAATGATGACAAAAAACAGTGGGGTATGGCTGACTGTAGGAAATGGCTCATGAGGTGACTCGTGGATCGCTAAAGTATCCCATCATCATAGTTCCCCAGTCGGACTGAGACTGGGGAGCATGCTGGACCTGGGCCTGGGCCTGGGCCTGCGTGGCGTCGTCCATGCCCTGGCTGTGAATGCTCTCCCAGTCATCAAAGCGGACGGGGGCAGGGGAGTATTCAAAGTCCATCATGCCGTCCCCACCATCTGGCGCATGGTTTAGGGGTGGCTGCTGTTGCTGAGGCTCTTGCTTGATTATTGTCGAGTGTGTCGATGTGACGGGAGAGTGATTCGATACCAGCGGGGAGTGGGATGTTGACGACGGCGGCGATGGTCCAGGCGGACGCGCAAAAGGTTGCGAGGCCATGAGCATGGGTGTCTGAAAGGCGGCTGGGCCGTAAGACTGGTGGGCATTGGGATCCGACGCAAGCACGGGCGGTTGCTGTTGCTGCGGTGGCGGCGGCGGCATTGAGGTGAAAGACATGCGGGGGTCCTGGTAGGGAGGAGCGGCCAAGGCACCGTGAGTCGGGAACTGAGGAGGGGTGAGCTGGGCGGCATTGTCCATGACAATATCGGCCAGATCATATGCAACACTAGCAATCCACTGGGCCTCCCCTTCGTCGCCCGAGAAGAACTCAAGAAGGTCCTGCAACTGACCGGGGTTCTCCTTTTCCAGGAAACCCTGGGCACGCCCTGTCTTGGTGGGGTGCCAGCTGAAGCGTGGACGGCGGCCGCTGTACTCGGATTGCTTGCTGGTGATGAGAGCATCCCATGCTTCATGGATGAGGGGCTGGTGGAGCAGGCCGTAGACCACGCGAGAGTGCATCCACTCACCCTTGGTCATGCCGGATTCGAAATGGCGGGCGACATGCTCGACGTGACGTTCGCGGGCCGGGTGCAAGGCGGAGCAGAAGCCGCAGGCCCAGTACTTGCGCTTCCGGAGGAACTTGACGACCTTTTCGGCATGAGGGCAGGTGGTGCAGCCGTGGCACTGTTTGTGATGCTGGTTGAACGAGTTGGAGCCCCAAAAGCTACGGTTGCATCCCGGCTCGGGGCAGGGGTACTTCCTCCACCTCTCGTGAAACTCGTCTTCGTGGCGCTTCCAGTCATATTTGCGCTTGAAGCTCGTTTCGCAAGAGGTACACCAGTAGATGTTTTGCTTGCTCGCGGAGACGCTGGGTCCGACCTGACCACCCTTGATGAGCGAGCTGCCGGGGGCGGAGTTGATGGAGGGCGGCACGGGTAGCGGGGCCTGCATTCGTGGAGTGCAGTTGGATCCGGTCGAGGCCCATGACATGGCCGAGTGCGATGACAGATTGGAGAAGACGGAGGCATGGCCCGAGGAGCCGGAACTTGTCGAAGAGACGGAGATTCGGGGGCGGTGAGCAAAGGGGGCTGTTGGGGCTGGGTAGCCCATCATGGCGGCAAAATGGCTCCCGTCGTTGGGCGTCGGAGGAAAAGAGGGCGAGGTGACAGTGCTGTTAGTGTTGTATGTCGAACAGGCACGGGGAACATCGCTAGGGAGCTGCATATCGGGGTTGACTTCAGGGGCACCATGTGATGATGGGAGCGTCGGGATGGGCGTTGCCGTCGGAGACAGGACATGTTGCGGGCTGTGCGCATGCTGCGCATCCTGTTGCTGTTGCTGTTGCTGTTGCTGCTGTTGCTGCTGTTGCTGCTGTTGCTGCTGTTGCTGCTGCTGAGCCGTGGGAGGGGGAGGCGGAGGGCATTGCGGCGGCGGGGGAGGAGGAGCGAAGGTCGGAGCCGGTAGTACTTGGGCCTGCTGAGGCTGCGATTGCAGCTGAGGGAGTGGCGATTGGGTCGGAAGGGTAAGCTGTAGCGACGGGCTGTCGTCGACGAGTTGATGTAGTAGATCTCGTGAGAGGCCAGAGTCGATCAGGACCTGCAAGTTCTTTCTGGCCTCAGCGAGGACATCCTGTGGTTGCTGCTGCTGCTGCTGCAGTTGCAATTGTAGCTGTTGTTGTTGCTCCTGTGCCGATGGGATGCGCGGGGATTGGCTCTGGTTGGAGTCCATGGCTCACATCGAGCGTGCGCGCGCGATGAATCGAGGGGTGGATTTAATGGTAGCGACTGTGGTGTAGCGATGGCACAAGGCCGGTGAGAGTCGAGAAAAAATAATATAAAAAAGATAATATAAAGCCCATGAAAGAATAAATGACGATGGCGGTTAAACGAGTGGACGAACGTAGCGAAGCAGCAACTAGAGAGTTGATGGCGACGCTCAGGCAGTTCAGGTGAGGGTTGGCGACGGGCGGGCCGAACGGTGGTGGACGGTGAGAAATGGCAGAGCAAGCAAGGCGCCAAAAGAAGGAAGAGGAGGAGTAGAGTGGTTTAGAAGGGTTTTGGCAGTGGGTGGGAAACCCCGGGCCCGTAGAGCCCAAAGCTCATCAAACGAGATGGCTTTCGAGCCCGCCTCTCCCTGGGTGCGGCGTGCCTCGCAGCGGGCCCCGTCGAGCCCCTGGTCACCTTGTCCCAGTGTTCCCCCAGTAAGAGTAGCACAAGGGGTCCGGGGTGCGTGGGTTGGTGTGTGGTATTACGGAGATGGTGTGAGAGGCGCGGAATGGTGTGCGTGTGGGTGGGCTTGAGCTTTGGGCCTTGTTGATGTGGATTCATGGACAAGGGCCGGGGGTTGGGAGCTTGGAGCCAAGCGTGACAGGGAAGTTGAAGAAGAGAAGAGGATGACAGGGGTAGATGGGGGTTGGTCACTGGTCACTGGCCAGGGGAACCGAAGAAAAAAAGGGACCTCCCCATCTGGCAACGGAATCACGGGAGGAAATGCCTACTCGTAGCTGTACGATGGTAAGTACTCACACAGGTACGGAGCATTACTTTGGACACACACACACACACCCCTAGCAAGGTTGAAGAAAAGGAAGGGGTCCTTCGCAGCTGCAGATTGGCCTGGTTGGCGCGCTCTGGCTTCAACAGTACGGAGTACGGTATTGCTTATTACGAGCTGGAGGACTAACTGCTACGGGTATTCGTACCTGCCCGCGGTTGGTTGTACGAGTGCTCGCTATCACGAGCCTAAAGAGTATTATTACTTCGTACGCGGTTGTACCTGCCGCTCGTAATAGCGTGTAATGGACGTGCAACAAGCTCGGACTAGATGACAAGTGCTCTTTTCCCTATGCCCACGAGCTGTGCCCGGGCTCCGGATACCTGTGATAGTCCGTTCGTAATCGTGCAGCGTACGGGGTGCGCATGCAGATACAGGCCATCTGTATGACTGGCCCCGATACTTACTAGTAGTGCCTGTAGCCAAATTGTCTGTCGTCTTCCTCTGTTGACCCCCCAGGCCCCCCTGACTTTGTGCCTGACGGAAGGTACGGATAATGTGGATGGACAGAACGGAACGGCGGGCAGTGCTGCAGAGAAACCTGCAGTAGTGCAGTAGTGCAGTAGCGCAGCGGCAGGCAGCGGTCCATTCATAGCAACAGCAGTCCATTAACAGCCAGGAGAAGGAGGGAGCACTACAGGTACGGATACAACTACCTGTTGTACCCGCAGCGTATTACAACCTACAGGCCAAAGGTGCGCATGCTATTACAGCATGATTCTGCTATTATTATAATACTCGTACTACGTAGTACTAGTAGTACTAATGTACAGAGTGCTAATGCCTGATACTCCCACTGGTATTACAAAGAGTAGCATCATCATCATTATCACCACCACATATATGGTCACAATAGCACCATTCCCACGAGTATTAGCATCAATGCTGCCTTCTGACTGTGCTTCGTAGACGTGCTCTGACGTCTTGGATGCCGTTTATTTTTAGTTGACACTTTTCTCCGAGAGCCTCTGCCGTTCTGCGGGCAAGGTGCCTGTACAGGTACAACCTACTAATACAGCCTGCTCCGTACAAGCCTACAAGCCTACAAACCTACAAGCCTACAAGCCTGCTACTAGTACTACTACTCATACGAGTGAGTACGAAGTGACACGCCGTGTCTTGGTCGGGTCATCGTGCTTTGTTTCCTTCCCTTGCTTCCTCCTGATAGCGTCATCCGGCAAACGACCCAGTATCCGTGGGTCCACCCTGGTTCCTGTACAGGTACCAAGTCGTAAGTAGTGTCTCTCCTACGAGTACGAGTACCTGGATTTTGCATCATACCAATATCCTGTGATGGCTTCTTCTTTCCATCGCGTATTCCTAGGTTTGCTCCCTCCCCCTCTTCGTGTCCTTCCTCTTGGCCTTTTTGGACCCTAAGGGCTGGTGAGGAAACGAACAAGGAAATGAGGACGGACATCATTGCGCTACGCACAGGTACAGCTACCCGTACTACCCCGTCAGTAAGTACAGGCACCCGTTTCCGAAAGAGGGGAAAACAGACAGAGTGGGGGAAACAACTAATGCCGCTGCGTGTTGCTCCTCCTGCGTCTTCAGTACATCACATGTCTACCCGCATAATTGCTACTCGGACGCGCCACTCGTACTCGGTCCTCCTACCGGAGGTCAGGACACCAAGGCAGGCACCACGCATCGAGTTGTCTTACTCGTACGTACGTACTACGCATAGGAGAGCACGAGACGAGTAGCACAGCGTGCGTCTACATTGTACAAGTATTACGCCGAGGATTACATTTGTATCTAGGGAGGAGGAGTGCTTGGTCCCTGCGGTCTGCAAGGTTCTGCTACTCCGTACTACTTGTACCTACCTGTATGCGTACGCTGTACAAAGTACGGATACGATACAGAGAGAATCCATACATCCCTCTCTCTCTCTCTCTCTCAACAATTGCACAGTTGCTTCTCCCACTCGTATCTCGAGAGCCAACATCGACGAGCGCGACCCGCCGTGTCTTTATTGGGCCATGCACAATGATGAGGCCATCGGATCATGCCCCGGTACGCCGCGGTTCGATGTTCGATGTGGGACCCCTGCTGTTGTCGCCATGATTGGCGCTAAATAACACGCATTCGCGCTGTCTGCTTGTGTAAATTACACTCGTACCGAGTATTACAGGTACCGAGTACGGCCAACGGAGTACTATTACCGCTTCTTGACACTCCGTGGCCTCGTAATCCTCGTATCTCGCTCGCTCTTTGGCTGTGCACAGAGGGAAAGACGCGACTCGCCATACATGATACGAGCCATAACACTGGATACTATTGCAGAAGCCACCACAGACGCGCCCTTCTTCTTTTTTTTTTCCCGTGCCTGGCTGTCGGCTGTTACCTCCCGCGCGCGGCACTGCCATTACGGAGTAATAATATCATCTAGCTTCGAGGCCAAGCCCCGAGTCGATACGCACTGCCGGGTTGAGGATAATGCTCGTACGATTTGGTCTAGTTACTCCGTAATTTCTTATGACCTACATGATGCTCCATCCCGAGAGCCAGACTATCTGCGTGCCGATGTGGGTAATGGCAGCTAGCTGTGATAGAGCCTACCGAGCACGCATAGCAATAGAGCTAACAAGCATCTCGACAAGACTAGAACCCTGGTGCGCGCTTTTTTCCTTGCCAAGATGGACTCCTGTTGCTCCGGACTCCGTACTCGTACATAGGCGTAAAACCCGTCCCTCGTCTCCGTCATCACTCACAGAGCCATCACCCATCACTCTACTCTCATGAACCCAATCGACCCAGTTAGTCGGTACAGGGGAGCAGACGCTGATTGACATCAGCTACGAGTCTACTACTCGTACTAACCTATGGAGCACTGCAACCGTGTTCCCCGTACAAGTAGGTACTAGTACGTCAGCCCGTCACCCGGTCCTCGATCTCGCCCCTGCTTTCCCTTCCGTGCCCCCTCCCCAGCAATATTTACTCCGTACGTTGTAAGTAAGTACTACTCTCAGAGCCCTGTTCAACGCGCGTAATTTCCTTTGGGATAAGTTATGAGTGGAGGAGGAGGATCGGTTCATGTACGGTCCTTGCCCCCATTGCTCGACGGAGCGCTCCTCTATGCTGGAAAAGAAAAAAAAACCCCCAGGATCATAATGGGGGACGCCGTACAGTAAGACTGGTACTTTGTAGGGCGTTGGTACTCCGTACTTTGTCACATACGAGTACCGCGTATGCGCGTGCGTATACGCTGTATTACTGCTTGACATTGTGCCAGTAACACCTCAATTCAAGCCTATTTACCTATTTACGAGCACTCGTGCGAATAGAGCAGTCTCCGCTATTACATGTACCTGTTTCTGTCCCAGGAACAGAGTTTGAATGAATATTACTCGCAGAAAAAGAGTCCGAAGTCGATATCCCGATATCAAAATGTCCATATTCACGTGCCCGATATTACGGCATAGACTCTTCTACATGTCATTATGTTATCCGAATTACATCAACACTAGTCAGCAGCTTCTGTGACCCTTATGTGGGGGATGCTTGTCTGTCCCTTGCTCTATCCTTGTCTTGTTGCTTGGGATATGAGATGAGATGCCACTATGCAAGAAACTGCTCCGTACTCCGTATGTACTCGTACGCCTACTCATACCTGTGCTCATACTCCGTATTAATACTTGTACCGAGTCGTACGGAGTGAACGTCCTGGACGTGCTGGTATCGTACACTCTCTACACTCTGTGGTCTCTGCCGTGATGGAAATAGTAACATGCTATGGCACTGGTACCACGTGGACTTGGCTGTCAATACGGCGGACCACATAGATACAGGTACAGGGAGAGAGCATTGCTCGCAATTATAGACTCATACGACACATCACAGCGTAAATTCACGTGTCATTTATACGCCGTGCGGATATAGCACTCATTTGCTGTCCTTCGTTTGGAATGTTCTTCTCTCCTCTGCAGTGCCCGCGTATATCCGTGCCCATAAAAGCATAGAAGCCATCGCCACAATCCCTGCCCGTCGTCGTCAACACCATGCGTTCAGCAGCTAGCATCACGAGCGGTACGAGTGCTTTTTTTACGTCTGTCCAACAAGGTGACGTGCATGCCTGCATCCCATCTTCTGCAGGGACGGTTTCAAAACATCGATTTTTGCCTTACCTGAAACGACGCCAGCCAGTACCCATGGGCCCTTCTCCCCATCCCACGCTAGAGCGTTTCAACTCGGTCAAGAGGCGTTGACTTCCCAACGGTCAAGAAAAAAGCAGAGTCCGGCTTTCTTCCTATTATTTTTTTCCGCCTTCTCTCCATTCTAGGTCCTCGGATAGTGAAACCGCCGTCGACCATGCGTGGGCCTGGCGTATGGTTGCATCGTGCAATTACATGGGTTGGTCCAGCATCAACAGGTCGGATCGTGCCATTCCAACCTCCCCGGCTCCCCGGCTCCCCGGCTCCCCGGTTCACTCATCAGCATCATCTTCTTCTTCACCAGCATCATCATTAATGGCCACTGCCGGGTCATGTGCCGGCGTAGCGTAGCTGTACGTCGTGCTCGTACCATATGGCGACGCACAGAGAAGAGGGCGCGAATCCCTCTCTCGAATCCCGTAATTGGAACTCCTAGCCCTCTCAACACATCTTTGGAACCCGACATAATACCGAGTCCAGTCATTCGTTATTATCTTTTGACCTTGTCCGTTTCCGCGGGTCCCTAACGTGGCAGGGCGGACCGTTATATCGCCGATGTACGCTGCCAGTTGCCGGTCGACGGCCCGCTTCTTCAAGAGACGAGGCCAGAATACCGTTTTTTAGCCATGTCGACGTGCCTCCTTTAGCCGCAATTACACGCACGCACGTGCCTATATGGGCTCGAGTTTATGCATCGTGGCTGAGGGCATTGACCGAAAGGAAGCGAAGCAGGGGCCACTCAGACGGCTGATGTGCCTGTTTCTGTCTAGCATTGTCGATAATACGAGATCATAGATCATCAATTGGGAAAGCATATCGTCTTTCTAATAATAGGATATAGCCAGAATGGAAACAAGAAGGAACCCGATTGGAGAGAGCGTGTATGGTTGGTGATGAAAGAAGGAAGATAACGAAAAGAAAACTTCTTGGGTGCTCGTCGAAAGCTCTTCACGGCATGCTTATGGATATGAGGTCATGGTGAAATCCTTCTAGGAATATATCGTTCCCCTCTCCCCTGCTCCCCCGTCTCCTGCTGGGCGTTCTTCGGTATCTGGACAAACTCCCCTCGTGTGTCCTTCCCGTGCTCGTTCGTATCTTGTCGCTGGTGGCCCCCACCTTGTAGTCCCGTCTCGAGCAGATCGGCTAACATGATACCTACTCGTACCGCGAAACCGCGTATAAACAGACGCCGTCAAGATTCCCGAAACAAGGAGGGCTCGCTCGGGGCAGTGCCGGCCCGTCGTCTGTTCTACCTCTTGGCGCCTCTGTTGAGTCGGCAATCAGCCCAACGAACGCGTCATGATCACCATGCAGTGTCTCGAGTATAGAGCACCACTGTGGCTCGGCTCGTGAACGCAAATCGTAACACCTCTGGGTAGTAATTTATGCGCACTCGCGGATGGTGATGACAGAAAAGGCGGGATCGGTTCTGCCACGTCGCCCCTTCTTCTCGTTTCTCCCCTTGTGTCGTGTATATTGGGATGTAGAAGAAGGGCGCGTGGTGTGGTTTCCTTGGGGCCTAGAATCCCGTGGGTTTTTTTTGCCGAGCTGAAAAAAACGGCTCTGGGTGTTCAGCCGCAGGCCAAACGAAACAGTAGTGCTCCCACTTGCAATCGTCCGTCGTATCCGTGTTTGGGCGCGGCGCAAGTTATCCCAAGGACACCAGGACAAAAAAGAGGGGAGCGAGAAGAGAGACGCAAGGCAAATCGGTATGTTTGATTATGTAGAATACAGTAGTACACGCTCTCTCTCTCGGCCTCTCCCTCTCTACCGCCCATGTCCACCAGCCTAATGGCTTGTGCTGAAGTAATAGTTTTCCCAGAGATACTCGTAGTCCTCGAGAATTCCAGCAATAAAGCCGGGCATGCGGTTGGTGACGCCACCAACGACGTTCTTGGTCAGATTCTCATAGAAGGCACCGCGCATCACCCACCAGGCCATGCCCCAGCCTCGCTTGTTCCACTCGTCGCGCTCCAGCGACGTAGTGCGCAGACTGCGGTCCCTTAGCTGCCGCGCAGCATACTCAACCGATAGACCTAGCAGCCACGGCGTCCACGACTTCTTGCTGGGGTTGCGCGCCAGAGCCATCGCGTAAACGAGGGGGGCAAGGATATGCAAGATCTCGGCTGCCTGGCCACTTCCCTGCAGTTGATTCAGCAGCTTCTTGGCCGGCTTGATGTCGTCGGCCGTCAGCACGCGGCCGAGTAGGTAGGAGCTAATGTCTCCCGAGTTTGGTAGAGACGGGAGCTTCATGCCTGTGCGGGGCATCTTCCACTCTTGCTCATGCGGCGGCTTCGTCGGGCCCTTGGCGAGCATGGGGTGCGTCGAGACCTCATCCATGAGCTCCGAGCTCTCGCTCCGGGGGAAGTCCTCCTGCTCCTGATCGAACTCGGCATTAGGTTCCTCGGGAATAGGTTCCCTCTCGGGGAGGGACGGTGTCACGAGCGACCGGAATCGGGTGACTCGAAGGAGCAGCAGGCGACATATAGCCTTGATGGCCTCTAGAAGAACCACCACTTTCCACCTCGAACGCTCCCCGCCGCGCCGCTTGGCCGTCATCTCGCACAGCATCTCGGTGTATATCACCATTTGAAGGAGCATGGCTATACGCCGGTACAGTGTGCTCTTTTGGCTCCAGGCTCGTGTGTACCGCGCGTGTGTCGAGGGCATCGGCGTAGTAGGCAGCCTGGAGACGGCCCGGGACAGAAGGTTATCGTGGTACATTGAAAGTAGCTGGACGCCCGAATGGATTGACTCTGATGCGATTTCGGCATCTCTAAAGCGGCCTGTTTCGCGCCTGTCAGTGGGGTTGAACTTGAGCGAGGGGGGAGAAGGGGGGGCAGCGCGTAGACAGAGTGCTCTGGGTCGCAATCACATACCAGGAATGATGTAAGTCAGGCTGCGCAGCGCGCTCTCAATTTGAGAAACCTGACCTGCATTCTTTGTGATGAACTCCTCGTACATCTCCAGCCACTGAGGCGGGAGCGCCATGATAAGGCTCAATGTCCTGCGCGACGACTTGGGCGCGGTCTGGGAGGGTACTGCGGACGACGCCATGGTGACGGCGTGAAGCGAAGTTGCCTTTTTTAGCAGGCGCGTCGTCGCATCTGTAATGTGATCAAATCTGTCTCGATGGTAGGCCTGCCGAGATGGGATTTGATCGTGTTGGGGTGCAGAAGGTGATGGCACGCGTGATGCCCACGGCCCAAGACAGATGACGCTCTCGCCTTAGCGGAACTGCCCCGTCGGACACTTGCCGAGGTACAGTACGGGGAAGGCGCACTTGCACATGAAGTCGGCCTACCCGGTACTGTATCGTCACCAAATATTTTTCTTCTCAACACTTCGATCAATAATTCTTCTTCGGTCAATGTGTTTGGCTACTATTATAGGCACTGGTCATAATTAAAATTTGGTCTATGAGTGTGTTGATGGGATGAACAATACATACTCCATGATCTTACGAGGACAGAATAATCATGAGCGTTTTATAGCAGCAAATTGTAACAACCAAGCATATTCACTACTAAGAGGCAGACAATCACAAGAAAAGTCAAGGTAAAGCCAAAGCCGTAACACATTTACTCATAAACGGCGTGCATGATAGCAGAACTATTGATGATATTGATACACATTGACCCCACCGACCCCCTTGACTAACCACACTCAAACAGTGTTGGTACATATCCAACCATGAATGATAATTTTTAAATTGTTTTTTTTTAGAGCGGTGCAAAGCCAGCCTGCTCCAACTCCTTTCCAACGGGGAGAATGGGCCTCCCTTGCATGGGAAAAGGCCAGAAGAGCGGGTTCTCCATGTTTTCGCCAGACTGCTGAATGGATGTCATTTCATCCAAGGGATCCTGGGCAGGTGCCTTGTAGCTCCAGTCGCAGGAGAAGTCCTCCTCGCGGACGTCTGGGGCGAAGAAGTTGAGGCTGCTCGTGTAGGGTTTGACAAAGCGATCGTAGTCCTGGCTCGGGATGTCACCGTCGTCAATCTGGACATCAATGTTCCACTTCTTGGCAAGATATCGGAGAATGTTAAGCGCCTGCTCGGCAAAGTGGTGGCACGGGGCCATCTCTGTCAGATCCGATATGCCCTGTCTGAGAGATGCTGAGACTCGTGGGTCTAACTTGGCTGCCGTTTCCATTTTTTCCGTCGCCGAGGATCCCATTTCATCGGGAGTCGACACGGCGCCAATGGCAAGGTGCATAATGGCCGACGTCAGGACAAAGTATGGCACGAATGACGGTGTTCTTCGCAGAGTGTACAACTGCGAGTATGACCTCAGCAGCCCTTGAATGGCATCTGCCGCTTGACAGCAGACATCACGTGGTGTTACTTTAGAGCCGGTGATCCGCAACTTGATTAAGGGCCGGAAGAGGAGGAGGATGGCAAAGTGATAGTACATGCTGTTCACGTGCCGATGATTAGCAGGTGCGAAACAGAGAGAGGGGGGCAATGCGGATTCTCAACTTACTGCGCAAACAGAACCGCAGGAGTGAAGTTATGACCAAGCCGCAGCACTTCTGGAATACGATCGTACCAGTTGAGGTACTGGGTATAGATGCCCAGTAGGTCCCTGGCCGTCAAGGGTCTCCCGGGTGAATGTAGAATGTAAAGTGATTGGTGAACCAACTCGCTGAGTTCACAGAAGCACTTGTAAACAGACCGTACATTGGAAGGTTGCTCGCACCTCCTATGCAAAGAGGCACCTGTGATGAGGCAACGGAATGTGTCAGTAGGCTCATCTATGAAGCTCTCGATATGAAGAGTACAAGTAGTGGTATCTTACCGTTGTCCGTATATGGAACCCAGAGCGACGCCTCGATGTCGTCAATAATAGCAGGCTTGGGAGGAAGGTGTGGGAAGCAGGAGCATTGGGGAAGGGATCCCGTAGCCAAAGACCACGCACTGGATAAACGTTGTTAATGACACTGCACGATACTGAACAAAAGAGGACTGCAACTACATACTGGTCCAGAGCAAAAGCGCCCCAAAAGGTGGCCGACTTGACTGCGAGCTCATCTTGATCGCCTTGATCTGAGATACGATGTAGTCCCATCTCAACGGCCAGCCGTATACTTTGTCCGGCATAGTACCAACTCTCCGAGTCGCGACCGCAGCTGGCCTCCCTGATGGACATTATTCCAAGAGCCTGGATTGTCGTCAAAGAGTGATGATCCGGCTCTTGGTAGAAGAGGCGCTGGCATTCCTGGAAGAAGTGATCACCCGAAGAGTATGGGTCATTCGGATTGGCACGTGTCATGGGTTGGGTCGAGAATCGGCAGCCGAGGGCCAGAAGAGCGTTGACGAGGATGGGAGAACAGAAGCGAGGGCGTCCATCCTGGAAGTCTCGGAGAAAGTGCTCTTTGCTCAGTGATGCAAAGGTTGGGTACTCCCAGCAGAAGTAGAGGGCGAGAAGGTGCTGGACAAGGTTGATATCGTTGGTGATGTTGGTCCAGGTGCCCGGGGCGGATTTCATCTCAGGTTCTTCCAAGGGCGACAGGATCTGCTCTAGCCCGTGAAAGCGTGGTAGCCCGGCAGCAAGAGATTCTTGACGACTAGGAGCGCCCCAGCCCCCGACCTCAGACGACGGTCCACCACCAGCTGGTACATCCGGTGTCCAGTTCATTGGTTCTGTGTAAGAGCCGCTGTGGCTGGAGTCGGTATGGCTACGTGCCGAGAACTCCCAGCCCCCCCCTCGGGCCATGGCCGGCTGGTGCGAATGCTGCTGCTGCTGTTGCTGGGTAGCAGCTGTAGGGATAGCCCCTATGGCGAGGTTGATTGCCGACAGGGCCCCTGGAGGAGGGCGGGAGAAGTCGGCCAACGCCGTCGTGCCCGGCCTTGTGCCGCCAATGGTCGCATTGTGTCGAATTGCAACAGGTATGGTACCGCCGCTGCTGACACTACCACCAGCCTCAGAGAGCGAGCCTCCGAGCCAGTCTGATATATTTTCGACAGTCTCGCCGCCTCGTAAACGTTCTAGGACATCCTCCCATAGCTGTGGTCGGACGAGGGCAGCGAGCACCGTGTCGCTGGATCGCTGCCTCTGGCGCAAGGACTCGATCTCAGTCCTCAGGTTCTCTTTGGACTGCCGGACAGGTACTTCATAAACGCATTCGATATCTCTTTGGACCTGGCAACGTCCACAAGGCCTCTTTCCATCACACTATATGAGTCGATGTTAGTTTTGGATACTGCGACAAACGTGAAATGTCTGAGGAAGTCGGCAGCGGAACATCAAGCACGTACCTTTGCGCGTTTCTTGCGACATTCAGTACACGCATTAGGGGTGACGACACCGAGACCGCGCTTGCGCTTGAAATTGTGATGAGAAGACGCGCTCCCCGCGGCCGATGGCTGCGAAGGCGTCGAGTAAGTGCCCGTGGCCGCAGGGGTAGGATGGCTCTGCGAGGGCGTGCCCGAGTTGCCCGAGTTGGTCGAGGCTCCCTGAGGCGTGTTGCCATCGGAGGGGTTATTGGCAGAGGGGGTCTGGCCGCCACCGTCGTCGTCTTCCATGGCGGATGCGCCCGCGTGGTGATTTCTATATTCGGTATACAGGTATTTTGCGATTATCGGCGTCAATCTCCTGCGCAGCCTGGGCAGCTGCTACGATCGAGGGCGTGGTCGCTTCGACTGGTTGGAGGCTGGACGCCTCGAGCGCAGGGGAAATAGAGATGGCACACTGGCTCTCTATAGAACACAACGCATGCTGAAGTAAATGCGGGGGATGTTTTGGGATGCAAAATGGGGTTTCTAGCACCTAGTTCGATTCCGTGTGACCAGCGTGGTGTTGGAAGGGGATTTGTCGTCGTTGTCGCAACTGAGCTGGTCGCATAGGCGCGGACCTAATGTACGCGTACAGGGCGAGCGGGGGGGGTGGCCGATGACTGGGGGAACGGGCGCAGACCGCAGAAAACACGAACAACTAGCTGTCTTCGTTTCTTCTTCTTCCCTCCTCTCTCTTATCTCCTCTCGTGGAAGGAGGCGTTTCTTGGTTGTCGTTGTCCACTTAGTAGTGGTCTTGGAATCGTGTGTGCCAACAACGGAGAGACAGTCAAAGCCAGAGGGCCGGCGACTTTGAGGGGCAGGCAGTTGTGCATCAGATTGCGACGCAGAGACCATCCATGCCCGTCAGCTCGATGCAAGTTCCCTGTCGGTTGGTCGGTCGATCGTCGAGTAAAAACCGTTGTTGACTTGTTCGATATTGGCTGAGGCGTATGCGGTGACGGCTGGTACTCTGGTGGCTTTGAGAAGCACGGTGACGACCTGACAAATGCTGGGGACGATTCAGAGTGATCTAGCACGTACTGTATTGGCACTGTAACAATATCGTCATGCTGCCGCGTTAGTCTGGCTTTTTTCCGTCCTTTTTTTCTGAGGAGAAAGAGGAGGCCAGACCAGAGACAAGCTCGCTTGGGAGCGTCAAAGTGGGTCTAGATGTCTAGAAGATTCAAACCTCAAAAACTCTCACAATCGCTTACTTGAATTTGTTGTCGTAGTCGTGATTCGCCTTCGTCTATCCGGGGTTGCTTCCCCCCCTCTCCATTCTCCAAAGACAAAAAGCGTCAAAATTATGTCACCCGTCTGCTGTGGCAAGAAAACCGCTGCTGTCTCCGAGGCTCACGATCTTCTTGATTGGACAGATGACAACGTATGGTATCATGCCACCCAAATGTGCATAATGCCAACTTGAGCTCTAGATTTACCGATTGGGCCAGACATGGAGATTGCCGACGAAGTAGAGAAGCCAAAGGTACTGGACCATTGAAACAGCAACATCATCGGGTGACAAGCTAGCAAGCGTAAAGTGGTGTGTGGCACATGTTCAGAGGAGAAGTGACTAGATGGCTCTCGATTAAACCTCGTCGTGGCAGGTACCTGTTGCTTTACACACCAAATACTCGTGTCATTGTTGGCGGCTGTATGTTTCTCGTCGCATATCTAATGACTGGAAAACACTACTAGTACTATTCAATATGTAAATACCGACTAAGGCTATCGCCTACTCAGAACGGAAATCAGCAAGAGGAATATAACGATGCTCGAGTAGTCCGTCATTATCATGGCTTCAGAAATGTCCTTCCTTTGTTTTTTAATGTCCCCCCTGCTTTTCCAAGCCCATTTAATACCCCTATGCACCGAATCATACCATCAACTTTCCCAGACAAAAAAAGAAAAGAAAAAGAAAAACGGAGAAAAAAAAAAAAAAAAAAAAGAAGCAGCGAAAAAGGAATGTAGAATGTCCCAAACTCCAGAGTTTGCAAAGTCGTGAGCATCCGCAGTATAAAACGTGCTCACAGTTAGTAGCCCTTATTGGGACTCCGCCCGTACTTTATCGGACTAAGCGAACGATCTCGTTTACTCGGGCTACGCCTGCCGGACGGGGTGAAAGGGTTAACGGCCGCCCTATGCATGCTTGGAGGAGTGCCGTCTGTGTCCGTTTCATCCTCTATAAACCGCCGGCTGCGCATCTTTGGTGTCTGCACCGGAATCCACATGACATCGCCGGAGCTACTCGGGCGTTCCGAATGAGCCCCGTTTGATACATTTGGCCGTGTGCTGGGAGCCGGCGCGTTTGAAGCGCTGCCCCCAACCATCATGTTGTTGGCAAATGTGGTAAAGACAATGAATGCCAAGACGGCGCCCTGTGAAGGGTGTTAGCGAAGAGAGAGAGAAGACGGAGATGTCTGCCAACGTACCCAAGCCTTGAGATTCAAGTTTCCAAAAAAGTCATTCATGATGTTGGCAACCTCTGTCATGGTAGCCCTGACCCGCACAATGGACTCTGGGTCTTGCATCATGCAGTCGTACCACTCGCCGCACATCTTCTTGAAGGCTGGCGCATTGGTCGTAGCACATTGATTGGCCATGTACTCGTCCTGACAGGCCGCCATCTTGACCCTGATCTCCTGGCGAGCCGCCTCGTTGACGGCATGGATGTCGGACCGTATCGTATGCACGACTGAGATGACGACAACACAAAAGAGCCCTCCCAAGAACACGTTGATACCCAGCTGGATCCACCGGTGAAGATTCTCTGGCGCCGTATGGTGCTCCTCCATCATGTGGAACATGGACCCTACCAGCCCGCCCTGGCGCTTCGGTGCCCTATCGTTCCTCCGGCGTCGGCCGTAGCCCATGTCATCGCTTGAGTCTCCATCCGAGTCTTGTGATTGTCGTCGCCCGTGGTAGAGGTCCCTCTCATGGCCATATCGCTTCTTGCGACGTGTCACTTCGGAGAGCCCGTAATCACGATGTGGCCTGATCTCTCCCTTCCCAGACATGTGGTGCCTTCGATTCGACGACGTCGCTTTGCTATAGCGAAAAGCCTTATCGATCTTAGCTGGCGTAATGGTTCCCGTCATACTGATATCGCTCATACGGTCCGCCTCCGGTGTATCGTTGAGGAAATCAGACGCTTCTGTTGGTACAGGACTCTCCTCCATGTCGGAGGCTTCCGATAGCACCACCTGGTCGAAAGGCTTTCTCGGCGTGGTGAAGGCTGGGTTTCGAAACGGAGGGGCTGAGGGCTTGGAAGGACTTGATGGTTGCTGTGACGAGAACAGTGTTCGGTTCTGTGAGCTTCTCGCCGGCGAGACAAACATGGATTGCGATGGCGTTCCCTTGGAGGGAGAGGCGAAACCTACAAGGACACCACCGTGTGTTAGCGACGGACAGCTAGCTGCCATCATGTGTGGCAGTAAGGTCTTTGTGGGAGAGGCCCATACCATTCTGCAGTCCACGATTCTGCGCAGCCTGCGCAAATGGACTGGTAGGGTCGACGGGCCCTCGGTTCTGGTATTCCCAGTCCATGGGCCCCTCGTAGGTTCTGCGATCCATGATTCGAACAAGGGGCGTCCACCTTCGTCGAACGGAGTTGGCCAGGCAGAAATACTTGAGAGGAGTAGGCAAGAATTCATACAAGAGTTGTCAAGCGAACGACACCCCGGACGACTCTCAATGTGCAGGGTTCCGGTTCTGGTCAGCAAGCTGTCGAGTCTCTATTTGGTACGAGTAGCGTATCGTCACTAGCAACCATAGCGCCAAAGTAAACAAACAGTTTTCTGCCTTAGGCCCTACGCCACAGGAGGCAAGTGCGCTGCCACTCGTTGCACTGACCACTAGAACGAGGGCGCGCCGCCTGCGCTTCTTAGTCATCGAAATTATTCCGCTGGCTCTCCACGGCCAGTTTGATGCAACTTTGGCTGACCACCAACCAAACTGCCTGGTAGGAATCAGGTTATTGCTCAAGTGATTCGACATCGGGAGACCTGCTCTCATACGGTTACTGAGAGCCTAGCTGCGAGCCCCTTTTCTCAACAGAGCCTTTGTGTGCTTGACGCTGCGCCCGCCTTTCTGAACACCCTTTCTGTTTTCGAGCGTCGCTTGTCATAGCTTCGCAGGCACTGCCAGGGCATTTCGATCAAAGCACTTGGCACAGACCCGTCCACCGGAATAATGTCCGACACTGGTTCTCCGGCGGCGGCGCTGGCAAACGACCCGGTAGACGATGGGCAGGAGCAAGAGTATGAGGACGCTGTCGCGGCCGCCGACTCGGACCGTGACGAGGACGCCCTATCGGAGGTGGACGAAAATCTGATTGAGGATTACGATCCCGAAGCTGCCAACATCGAAGACCGACCTGTTGACATTGATGAGGATGTGGCACGGACGCTCAAGGCCACGAAGCGTAAGCGCGCGGAGGGGGAGCTAGCTAAGAAGCCACGCGAGGGACGTCGGGAGAAAAAGCGACGCGACAAAGAAGACGATGTTCCAATGGACGATGCCGAAGCCGACGATGGTTCCAAGAAGCCGCGACGTTCCAGGAGAGCTGGCGATGGCGAGAGGCGACCCAAAGCCAAGGAATCGACACCTGCCCAAGACGACGAGGAAGGCCTCAGCCCTGAGGAGAAGCGCAAGCGAGCCATCGACCGTGCACTTGATGCAGCCATAAAGAAGCCGAGCGGTTCCAGGCGGAAGAAGAAGGACGAAATTGTAGGCCTACCCAGAACCACTTGGACTCGTGAATCGATATCTTTTGCTCAGACCCGGGACTGACCTATACGTATTATAGGATCTCGAGGACGAGATTGACGACCTGCTGGCGGACCTAAAGATTCGCATGGAGAATGCTTGCACAGCAGACAACAAGGCGCGCGAAGATGGCGAGCCGGCACTGCACAAGCTGATGCTGCTGCCCGAGGTGACTGGCATTCTCAACCGAAACAACGTGCAGCATGCCGTACTGGATCCCGACACGAACTTCCTGCAGACGGTCAAGTTCTTCATAGAACCGCTCAATGACGGATCGCTGCCGGCCTATAATATTCAGCGCGACGTTTTTGCGTCGCTTATCAAGCTCAACATTGAGAAGGAAACGCTCCTGAGCAGCGGAATCGGCAAGGTGGTACTGTTCTACACACGGAGCAAGAAGCCCGAACCCGCCATCAAGCGCATGGCCGAGAAGCTGCTTGGAGAGTGGAGCCGTCCTATTCTCAAGCGTACCGACGACTACAAGAAGCGACGTGTCGAGACGCGTGACTTTGATTACCAGTATGTTCTTACCTATTGCACACCCTTTTACAATGCCATTCCAGCGACACAACTGACGCTCAGGATGCAGTGCTGCCAAGATGCAACAGAGACAGCAGGCTGGCTCTCAGTTCAGCCTTACGCAGCGACCTGCCCAATCGTCGTTCCAGACGGAACGTGAGCGCGCCCTGGCGGCTCCCGGTGGTAACAACCGTGCACGCATGTCTAACCTCCCGGCGAGCTACACCATTGCTCCTCGCAGCACGTTTGACGGTACAAGGGGAACCGATCACCGCCCGGTGGGCTCTGGCGGTGCCGAAGCTTTCCGTAAGATGGCACAGAAGAACAAGAAGAGGGGTTAGAAGCTACGCTGGGCGAGATGGTATGGGGTTGTATTTGTGTATTTTAAATCGAATCCGACATTGATTTTCACCCTCCTTCTCCTTGTTGTTTCTAGGGTAATGGAACTGGCGTTTTTGTTTATCAAAGGAGAGAGATGTTTATCACGGGGATTCGAAGCGGCAAGCTGCTCTTCACATTTTGCTTTTTTTTGTATTGCGGGCGGTAATAACCGCAGCTCTTCAGTGCAACCTGATGATGTTATTACGTCTTTTGGTTGGTGCATAAGATGACCGGGCAAACGGGGTAGCTTGAAAGAATGCATATGGTCCCTTTTATTAGTAAAGTATTAATGTCACTATTGTTTTTCACAATCTGGGTTATTCTTCCCTGGCAACAAATCGCCACACCACAGCGGCGGTACGTAATTAGTGTATGGCGCCTAGAAAAAATGACTATGAGGTCACACGAGGGGCGGCTCCCATGATTTGTAGTGAGACCCCCCTCCGTCATCTGTCATCCATCCCAAGCTCCAAGAGAAGGAGCAGAAAGACAACGTCCACCACCACAAGTTTCGCAGAACGATCGCTATATATTCTTTGTTTCATGAAAGAAGCATCTGTACGCCTACGTCGTGGCCCCCTTCCCTCACCCTCTGTCCTGTCTGCTTGTGCATTTGCGCACATTGTTTTGCGCTTTACGCTTGTTGGTGAGTTACCTCGTCACCAACCCAGCCCCTCCCTATAATAATAAACCCGTGATACGCTGCGACCGCCACTGTCGTCAGTCCCACGCGCCTTCCCTCTATGCCTCTGTCCATGTACAGTGTTGTATAGCGGCCGAAGAAGACGGGAAGCGCGCAGACCTGGTCTTGGCCAACGCCGCATGCTTAATTTTTCTTGCTGTTGGCGCTTACTGACACTTTGCGACGCTGGCAACAACTAGGTTACTATTTATTCGCTGCCGGAACCGTGTAAACACTGAAATACAACAACAAAAGCGACAACGACGGCCGTATAATCACCAATCCTGCCTATATCAGGGTTCATGGCATTGTGTCACGGACATTGATAACCTGCCGAATCCATACCTGATATATCGGTTTGTCTCTTCGTCCCCATGCCCCGTCGGCTCCCACGTACTTCAAGATCGACCGGCTAACATAGCTGGAGGGCTTTTTGGACAACATCACCTGTCAATTTAGACTGCTTCCCGAGAAAAGAGGTGTCGAATACTGCGACGCGCCACTGGAGAACGAAAACGAACAAGCACCAAAAGCTCGTACACTTGCGGTACGAATATAACGGCAAATCGAAACATCAAAACAAATATGGATGGAGACCAGCCGACCGACGAGCAGAAGCCGCCAGTCGAAACCCCGCACCCAACGGCCGTGGCATCGGGAGCCAACGGCGATAGCCTCGCGGCCAAGAAGCGCAAGAAGGAAGCGTTGAAGCCGATTATCACCAACGAGGGTCCCGCAGCCGAGCAGCAGACCCCTGAGTAAGTTGCATTCTATCTCCTTTTCCCGTTTGCCTTTGCGCATTTTTGGATCACTTCACCTGAACCCCCTTCCCTGACTATTCGAGCTGTTCTCTGCCCTGACCCAAGTGTCAGGTTTTGTTGTTGCTCCATGTCTCTGCTCTGCGTCGTTGATTTTTGCGGGGCAACCGTTACTAAATGGGAACCTGGAATGGGCATCCGTTGAAATAATGACCGGGGGTCATTGTCTTTATCTGACAATGCCAACCTGGTTACCTGTTTTCGCTCGTCGCCGGGAGAACCGAGTGATTCTTGGTACCTGCCTCTCCTGCACGCATATACATACTGGGGATTGGCTGGGCGAGCTGCATCAGCCCTTCTTATGTGTGATGTGGTGTGTTGCAGACGAGGAGGAACAGACTCTGGGTCACATATACCCGGTATGGTATTACGAGCTGCCTGGAAACGGGAAATAGCTGACGGCACCTGATTGCCCAAATTTTGGCCTTGGGCAGGCAGGCAAGAGCGAGTGCTCGCAGTCGGTGGTTTCTTGTTTCTCCACACGCTTCGCCTCTTTACCACGCCAACGCCTGCATCATCCCACTCACGTAACCGCCGCCGACCCCTTGTTTCTCTGTTCGTCTCACAACACCGCCAAAAACACCGGTTCGGTCAGAGAGGAACACAGGAAGAGACAAAAAAAAAGGCGCAGACCAGACGCATTCTTCTTGCTGAAATTACGCATCTTGAATTTTTTTGTTGGCAGTCCTTTGCAGCCTGCCTCGCTGTCTCGCCTTCTCTCCGCAGCTTACTCCTGGTACCTCCCAACCTCAACCCCCCCCACCGACCGGTCCAGTGACAAGCCATTGGTAGTGGTGCGGTCATGTAGAGAAGCATCATGAGCTTCCTGAAATCAAGGTCCAACCATTTCCATCCTCCCCCCCTAGCGATGCAATCGTGCACCTCAATATTCATCTAGTGATGAAGCACACATTTCCCTTTTATTGTCTGATCGGCGTCCGTGTTGCTTGTATGGTGGTTTGAGACTCTACCCCAAAAAGTAACTTCGCCATCTGTCGCAGTCGTCCTTTGCTATGCGCTGAGCCCCGCTATCCCCCGCCCCTCTTCCTTCGCTCTGCTTTCGTTTCTCTCCCTCCCGCCCCCCACCGCCGCCGCCAATAGGCCAGCCAACCCACCGCTTTGCCCTCACTGCCGCCCTGGACACCGACTGGAAAAAGAATCTTGCTAACTGTTGCGCCTCTCTCCCCCCTCCTCGGCCGTGCCCCCTCATTACAGATCGCATCAATTCTCTTCCACAATGACGCAGTCACCGTCGTCTTCTTCCATTGACGAACCCGCCGAAAACACGGCCGACGAGGAGGATTCCGAGGACTACTGCAAGGGTGGTTACCATCCTGTGCAAGCTGGCGAAAAGTACAAGGATGGAAAGTACACAGTCGTTCGCAAGTTGGGATGGGGCCACTTTTCCACTGTCTGGCTCTCAAGAGACAACACGAACGGCAGACACGTCGCCCTCAAGGTGGTTCGCTCCGCCGCCCACTACACCGAGACGGCCATCGACGAGATCAAGCTCCTCAACAAAATAGTCCAGGCCAAGCCTGAGCACCCCGGCCGGAAACACGTCGTCAGTCTTCTTGACTCGTTTGAGCATAAGGGCCCCAACGGCACCCATGTGTGTATGGTCTTCGAGGTCCTCGGCGAGAATCTGCTGGGCCTTATCAAGAGGTGGAATCACCGTGGTATTCCCATGCCTCTGGTTAAGCAGATCACCAAACAGGTCCTCCTGGGCCTCGACTACCTCCATCGCGAATGCGGCATCATCCACACCGACCTGAAGCCCGAAAATGTCCTCATCGAGATCGGCGACGTCGAACAGATTGTTAAGAGAGTCGTCAAGAATGACGCCAGCGAGAAAGACAACAGCAACAGGAACGGCAGGAGGAGGCGGCGCACTCTCATCACCGGGAGTCAGCCTCTCCCGTCGCCCCTCAACACGGGGTTCAACCAGTCCAACCTCTTCACCAGCTCTAGCGCTCAGTCCAGCCTAGCCACTATGGTGAATGAAGGTAGATGACCCCCCAGCCCCTCTTGAAGACTGTTCTTTACACGACACTTGGCCCTTCTTGATGGGACGCCAACATGCAAACCAACACTAACTGGATGTATACAATGTA
This sequence comes from Geosmithia putterillii, assembly GCA_900188575.1. Classification (NCBI taxonomy): domain Eukaryota; kingdom Fungi; phylum Ascomycota; class Sordariomycetes; order Hypocreales; family Bionectriaceae; genus Geosmithia; species Geosmithia putterillii. Next base: position 117,718 of record FYEU01000299.1, on the reverse strand, counting down.
GGTTCCGAAGGCAAGAAGGACTCGGCAGCGTCGGCAGAAGAAGTACAGGCACAGAGGGAGAAGAGCGCGTAAGTTGAGCCATTCCCCATACCCTCACCCTGTCGATGTCCATCCGTGTTGTGTACCTGGAGTCTAACTTCTCTCCAGAGACGTCCTGTCGCGAGAGGTTTCAGGTATATCGCTGGACAAGTCGAGCAGCACATCCGCGTCATCGGGAAGCAAGAGAAAGGCCGAGGACGCGCTGCCTTTCGAAATCATCAGTGTCAAAATTGCCGACCTGGGAAATGCATGCTGGGTGAATCATCACTTTACCAACGACATACAAACCCGACAGTACAGATCTCCCGAGGTCATCCTGGGAGCCAAGTGGGGAGCTAGTACCGATGTCTGGAGCATGGCTTGCATGGTAAGTCTTCGCATCCTCCGTTACCTTTGAGATATGGTACTGACAAACTGGCAAACAACAGGTCTTTGAGCTCATTACTGGGGACTACTTATTTGACCCCCAGTCGGGCACCAAGTACGGCAAGGACGATGACCACATAGCGCAAATCATTGAGCTACTGGGCCCGTTTCCCAAATCACTTTGCCTGAGCGGCAAGTGGAGCCAGGAGATCTTCAATCGAAAGGGAGAGCTCCGGAACATCCATCGTCTACGACACTGGGCGCTACCCGACGTGCTTCGTGAAAAGTATCATTTCAAGGAGGACGAGGCTAAGAGGATCTCGGGATTCCTGGTGCCCATGCTCGAGTTGGTGCCTGAGAAGAGGGCCAATGCTGGTGGCATGGCAGGCCACGGGTGGTTGGAGGATACTCCAGGGCTGAAGGGAGTCAAACTGGAAGGTCTAGAGGTTGGCTCGCGGGGTGAGGGGATCGACGGCTGGGCCACGGAGATTAGAAAGCGTTGAGAAGAAGAGAGCGAGAGCGAGAGCGAGCAAGAGAGAGCTCTTTTTGGAACATATTGATGACATCCTCCCCACCTAACCTATACTGCCATGCCGTTACGTTATATCTTTTCTTGGTTTCTTGTTTACAGTCCACGGTACCTGCAAGGGTCAGCCGTACCAAACCAGCTTCATTGCCACGATTGGATTCCTATACGTGCCGTCCGTTGTTTCTGTACGTGCGGGTGTGTGTATGACCATTGAGTGGGGGGCAATGTTATACAGGGGAGGACGGCAACAAAGCCAGTGATAACTTGGGGCTTTGTTTTGTTTGACTGGCTGTACATGTGCCATAAGGAGGAGAGCAGGGAAAAGTGGCGGGAGCGTCCCACTTTGTTGGGCAGCAACTGTATAGACGAATGCTATCTTGTTTCTTGAATGGGTAATAGAAAAGCACGTCTGATTTAGCCGATCCAGTCGACTCAATACTCCTACGATATGCCGACGATACGTTCGAAAAAGAGGCATGTGCGTGATTGTGGTACATTTGCCTTGGGGGTTTGAGAGCGGCAGAGAACTTTGATGATTTGAAGAAGAGCACATTACAACTTGACAAATATGTAGAAGATGGCATCGCCTCTCTTAGTGACCCTCTTCACCTCGAGGCTTTTGACCGACGCTTCCTAACAGACGCAGCAGGACCACCATCTGTTTGATCCTGATCGTCGTCACTACTGACGCTGGGCTCTCTGCCGGCCTCATCCTCAGCCGTCTTCTCCTCACTGAGAACCTCCCTGACAATCCTCTGGCCCTCATCCTCAACCGTCTCGCCGTTCCGAGTACCGCACGACATGCAGCGCCACATGCCTACGTCGGCTAGTTTAGCGACACCTGGGGGAGCCTGGCCGTTGACGAGGCGGCATGATGCACATATGAGGACTATGCGGTTCTTGGGAGCAGTCTCATCCTCGCCGAGAAGCACATCAAATACGCGGTCATACCAGTGGCTTTCCGGGGCTGTTGTGATTGGTTGCTGCTGGAGGAACGGGGGAGGAGCTGCTACCGCCATCGGCGTGACGGGTCGTGTGTACTCGGCGTTTGGGGCGAACTCGGCACCGGGCTCCATCTGGTTTCCTTCGACTTCACGAACAATAGGGGAGCCATCTGGCCCACGGTGAATGTTGGCCGTCGGCGGAGGGCCTAAGGATGTGCGGCCCGGTTGTTGCGAAGGGGGGCCCTGGCCGGGCTTGAGACCCTTGCGGTTACCGTCTTCTCGACCGCCCTCGTTGTCTGTAGAGCCCTTCTTGACCGACTTGTTGCCACCTCCACCGCCGTACTTTTCAATCAACTCCAGTGTCGAGTCGTATTTGGTGGCATCCTTGAGCTTCTGGATCGTTTTGGTACGCTCCTCCTGATACTGTCTGAGGCGCTCGGAGAGACTCTCAACACGGAAGTTATAGTATGTGGACAGGATGGTTCGTATAATGTATACCCTGAGAAAACCCGGAGGTTATTAGTTTGTTGTCTTTTGAATTTTCGGCTGAAATGGGGAGGGGCAAGGAGCAGGAGCAGCCTTACAGGACAGGGCCGCCAGCCACGCCAGTCCACTCGTAAACGCCCATGTTGCTGTACCCGACCACAAGGAGGAGTACAATCGCGTAGACAAGGTAGGCAAAGCCGAGATATAAAGTCCACAGGACCCTCACACGTCGCGAGCTGGAACGAGTCTTGTCCAAACGGGACTGTGTATCGGTGATCTTAGCTGACACTGTCGAGAGCGTCTTCTCAAATGAGGACGGAGACGAGTCATCACCCTGGAGAAAAGGAAGCTTGGGATTAGCCTACAATCTTATTATAGAAGATCAACAGTCCGAGAAGCAGAGAAAACCAACCCGCCATGGCCAAAACGACACCATGTCGACAAGCTGGCCGGTGCAGTGACGTCGTTGGCTGCAGAGCAAATTGTCGATGGGTGACGGTTGTTCGAGCTGAGGAGAGAGGCGGAGAGAGAAGGGAAGTAGATCTGGTCGTCGCCAGGAATGGCTTTCTCAGTATATGGCAGCACGCAGCATCGGGAGAAGAAGCCTAGTGAACTGAGTCGGACAGGCTACTGCTACAGTTCCATCTTGGTGGCACAGCTTCGCAGCTGCATATCCGACTGTCGGGGTCTTTTTATCTGTCACGTGGCTCTTGAGCTTGGGGCTGCCAGCACGGAAGGTGCTACGCAATTAACGGACAGCTACTCCGTACTACTAGCAAGTAATACCTATTATTACATGTCGCCTACGGAGTACAGCAAATAGGAAGGCGACCCAAATTCCGAAAATGAGGAAAACACTTTTCGGGGACTGTTATTAAATCAAATCTCCATCGATCCAACGTTGATGCATCGCAACTGCGACCCGTCAACTTTCTTGTTACAGTGAGGTGGCCAAATAAAGCCGTCACTGTCACTTACTGGTGGCGCCCCTCTGTAATTGGCCTAAGTCACTACCTGTACGGACTTTACGACGCTCCCAAGACTCTGGGGAGTTGGGGAGCTGTCCCAACTGTCGAGGCCACCATTGCCGCTTACGTCGCCGTACTCTTACTTTTCGATCCTTTGTGATAATCTTCTGCACACTCCTTTTCCTTTCGCCCCTGGCTTCTGTGACTATGTTGCGAATGCTTCATTGACAGTCCTTTTCTGTGCACTATTTTCGTTTGCTTCCCTTCTTTTTTTTTTTTTTTTACCCAATCCTCTCTCTTCTCTTCTTCCGAGCGTTTGCTTTCAACGTAGGCCTGGTCTATTGCCATACATTCCTCTCCTGGCCAAACATCGACAGCCTGGCCTAGTTGGCGACAGGCCGATTCACCATGTTTTCGGTGCGTACACATGAAACCCCTCCAATAATTTCTTCTACCACGCACGGGGTAATACTGACTTGTTGCGAAGCGTATACGAGGCGCGATCGACCGAACCATTGCCGAAGAGCAGGCTCGCCAGAACCAACTGTCGGCTTCGGCGATCAACTCACGATCGGGCTCAGCCTCGTCGCGGCAGACCGACGGTGGCATCAAGCGTACCAAGTCCAAGTCTGGACACGGTGATACCAACGAGACCGAAGCCCCAACCAACCCCGATCCCGCCGTCTTCGAAGAGGCCTTTGTCATTGGCGACAGCGAGGAACCTAGTCGAGCTACTACTCCGGCTCCGGCGCCCCCTGAGAAGGACACCACTACCCAAGCGCAGAGCGAGGAAAAGAAACCTTCGACGATGGTGGGTGCGGATAGGACAGGTCCTGTTGACGATGAGGCTGCCAAGAAGTCCAGTGATGATGACGGCCAGAATGCATCCTCCGAGAAGCAGGAGCCGGCTCCCGATCGAGGTGCAGCGCCAGCACCAGTAGCCGAACTGTCTCCCGAGATCAAACAGAGACTGCGCAAGCTGGAAAAGCTTGAGGCAACCTATCCAGGCAAGTAGAGAACCCCCCGCTGACGCGGACACAAACAAGTATGACTCAGGCTAACGTGTTCTGTATTTATAGAGCTTTTGCGATCCTACAGAGTGGCACACCGCCGTGCGACGGCAATCGAACCGTTTGAGCGAGCCCTGCGAGAGAACACGCCGCTTACCTCCATCGGCGAACCCTCTGCCCTAACAGAGTACCTTAGCCAGCTGAAGCTTAGGTCGGACATGGTCATGGACGAGCTGAAGCGCGTATCGACTGAAAAGGACGAACTCAAGAAGAAAAATGATCGCTATGAAGACAGGATTAAGGATCTAGAGGCGAGTGTTGAAAACGCCAAGTCTGGTGCTTCCACAACTCCCGAGAACCCTGAGAAGACTGAAGTTGCTGGAGAACCCGACAAAGCGAAGTCTCCAGAAGCAGAGGGGAAGCCTGCCGACAGTGGCGAGGACCAGGACCTGTTTTCATACGACGACGAACTTCCCAAACTTCAAGCCGACCTACAATCCAAGACCGAGGAGATCGAGAAACTCAACGGCGAGATTAAAGGCCTCAAGGAGGAAATCTCGGTTGCCAAGGAGAATAGCACCGGCCTTGCCAAAAACTTGGAACAGACGACAGAGGAGCTCGCCGAGCTGCGTGATGCTGCTGCCATCCAGAAGACGACGCAGTCTCAGGTGGAAGATGGGAGCAAGGAAATTGCAAGCCTCAACGAGAGACTGGAATCGGCCCAGTCCCAGCTCAAGGAACTCGAGGCCAAGCTGGAAGCTGAAACTAAAGCCCACTCAGCCAAGCTGGAGCAAGTCGAAACGTCCCTAGCTGCATCCGAAAAGCAGACACGGGAAAAGGACAGCGAGCTCGGGAAAACCTCCAACGCACGGACTATCTCCAAGAAGCTCATTGACGATCTCAACAAGCAGGTCGACATCCTGAAGAAGGAGAAGGAGCAAAGCCAGGTCAAGATTACCGAGCTCACCAAGAAACTCGAGACACCCGTCACGAAACCCGAGCCAACCTCGTCTACGCCAGAGACTGCCGTAGCTTCTGGCGGATCCAAGAAGAAGAACAATAAGAAGAAGAAAGGAAAAGGCGGAGCATCGGCCACAGCTGCGGCCGCTGCCGCTACCGAGGCTGCAGCCGCTCAGGTGGCAGACGAGGTCGAGGTCGAGCAGGGTTCTTCTATCCAGGACGCCGGAAATGCGGCCTTGGAAGCGGAGATTTCTCAACTTAAGGAGGAAGTGACGGACAAGGACGCGCAGATTGAGCGTCTCACATCCAAACGAAAGTCAGAGGAGGAGCTCACTGAGGAGATCGAGTCGCTGCGGGAGGACTTGATTAATATTGGCGGGGAGCACGTTGCAGCTAAGGACAGGATCAAGTCACTCGAGGCAGAGAAGGCTGAGCTCAAGTCAGAGATTGCCGACCTGGAGAATAAGCTGAAGGCATCGACATCAGATTCGGCGGCTAGCGTCAAGGCCCGGAATGACAAGGATAAGCTCCAGAAGGAGTTTGACGACCTGAAGGAGAAGTCTTCAGCACTGCAGGCGGACCTCGATGCGACGCAGAAGCTGTCCCAGAGCCGCTTCAAGGACCTGAATGAACTCCGCGAGGTCCTCCAGAAGGCGCAGCCAGAGCTCAAAAGCCTAAGGCAGGAGTCGGCCACGCTTAAGACGACAAAGGATGAGCTGGCAGTCAAAGCTAAGGAGCTTAAGGACATGGAGAAAAAGGAGAAGGACCTGAGGCGGGATCTTGGCAAGGCGCAACAGCAGTCAATAAATCACGAGGCGGAGATCAAGAGCCTCCAGGACAAGCTGACGGCAGAGGGCACGACAAAGGCACGCCTAGAAGACGAGAAACGCACAGCTGGACGAGACTTGCGACGTGCAGAGACCGAGAAGGCCGAGCTGAAGTCGCGAGCGGAGAAGGCGGAGAAGGAGTTGAGCAAGCTCCAGGAAGAGCTGGGCAAGCTGCGGCCGCGGGTCCGCGAACTGGAGGAGGAGATGCATAAGCTGCGGCGCGAGAAGGCTGCGGCACAAGAGGAGGCCGAATTCAAGACACAGCAGTACGCCAATGCGCAGGGTCTGCTGGGCAGCATGCGTGATCAAACGACGGAGGTGTCTGTGCAGCTCAAGGAGTCCAAGTCACAGGCCGAGGCGCTCGAGGAGGAGCTGGCCGAGGTGCAACGTCTCCTACAGGAAAGGACACGAGAGGGCGAAACAATGCGCCGACTGCTGGCCGATGTGGACGAGCGGGCAGACAACAAGGTGAGGGAGATGCGGAGTAGGATGGAGGCGGCGATGGAGGACCGAGATCGCATCGAGGACGAGTCGAGCACACAGGCGCGTCGTCGGGCGCGGGAGACGGAGGAGCTCCGGAACCGAATTAGAGAGCTGGAGCGCGAAGTCAAGGTCATGGGCAACGAGCGAGATGAGCTCGAGGAGCGGAGCAAAGACTGGCGCCGGCGCAAGGAGGAGTTGGAGACGTTGGAAGAGAGGGCCGAGTCGGAGACGGCTGAAATGCGGACAACAGTGTCGCAGCTACGGACTGCTCTGGACGCCTCAGAAAACCAGGTCCGTGAGGGCGAGAAGCAAAGACGCGAGCTTCGCAAGCTTCTAGACGAGGCGCGACAGCGGTACGAGCGCGTGTCCAAGGACCTTAAGGGGACGCAGAACCGGCTAGCGGCAGGATCGTCGAGCCGCAGTTCGATTGACTCGAATCGCAGCGGTCTGACGTCCAACGGTGGCGCTCCCGGCGGTGGCGACTTGATGTACCTCAAGACGATTCTGTTACAGTTCCTGGAGCAAAAGGACGGCAAGCTACGTGCACAGCTGGTGCCGGTGTTGGGCAAGCTTCTGAAGTTTGACAGGTATGTCTTTCCCTCCCCATTACCCCTATGTCCATTGGGATGTAAAACTGACACGATGTCTTCATCCTGCAGGGCCGACGAGCAAAAATGGCAGAGTGCAGTACAACATATCGAGGTGCGATGAGGACGAAGCGACGGAGGGACCACTATTGTAGAAACAATGTAGATGACTGCGGTTCAGAGCCGTTTTCTTTTCGCCACTCTGTATTCTATTCGATGGCGTGTATGAATGTTAAATCCGAAACCGAAAACTACGAAAAGAATCACGGTAGCCTTCTCTGCCTGACTGATCAATGTGACACCTGCATCTTGTGAGGACCATGCTAGAAGGACGAGGGTGAGGAAGGAGAGATAGGGTCCCAAGGAAGGCGCGTTGGACGAGTATAGTTCTTTCCGTCTCCTAGAGTCCCGACGACAGCAGGCAACTCGCTCGCTCTGCCCCCCCTCCCAGCTACCATATTGGCCAGACAGACGGAAATGAAACATCTTCAACGATGTCAACTCCCGGCTGTGTCTTGTTCTTATACCACACGAGTGGACCCCCTTTGGCTTGATACGAAAAGCCCCAGATCCATAGAGGTATCGTCGTCGTTTCTTGCTTCCTGAGGCTCTAATTTTTTTTCGGTGCACACCCCCCCCTCTCTTGACAGTCTCTCCGCTTCCCCACAACGGGTCTACCCCATGGACGTAGGGCTGAAAGCGGGCCGAGAAAAAACCAAACCAAGATTTACCTTGCTTGCCCGCCCCCTGTTCCTCTACAAACCCTGGCTACGACGCCACATAGCGAGTAGCCTGTACATGCGCGACGGCGCCAAATACAGCAGCTTGCCTGGTTTGCCTGTCTATACAGGTACGATCTACCACGCTAGATTCACAGTTGTGCACACAAGACGAATCTGGCTGTTGTCACGATTTGAAATGCATGCATTTGAAAGGTAGCTTGTAGGGATTTTGTATGGTTAAATGTATATTCAAATGAAAAAAATCTTTCCTGGCTTGGGGGGTTGCGCCCCGTATGGAGTAAGCCTTCCTGTGCCCATGGTTTCCTCGGGCACAACCTTGTCCTGTCCCTGAAATCCCCTATCATAAGAAAGAAAAAAAGGGTGTTGTCTGTATCCCTAGAGATTGACCATCTCGAAAGGGCGAAAAGAGAGGGGAAAAAGAGATAACCAACGCCGTAACAATCCATGCAATCATCCATAACAGCTGTCGTACCCGTAATGTTCCGTTGAATCATTCTGTCGTCGGGGTAAGGGGTGAAAAAGGGGGGGCAATGAAGAAATAGCAAAGTCATAAGAAACGCCATAGGAGATGAGGTGGGAAACGTTGAAGAAAGACCAAAAACAAATGCAGAGTGGAGTGATGTGACGAACGGGGGACATTGCACTCCGGGTATCAAGAGAGTTCCCAGATGATGTAGTGTATGAAGGTCCTGTGTATGTGCCGGTGAAAAATGCAAGCGCTATAATGCAGTGTGTGTGTGTGTGTTGTGTGTGTGTGATCCGTGAAAACGTAGAAAAAAGTCATGAGCCGCAATTACAAAAGAGACAAAACCGAGTGCGTACCCATTGCCTCATCTGGTCGGTTGAGTGAATGGGGCAATGGTCGTGGTGAGAAGCGAAAGACAAGCAAAGGGGTCGTGGATATTTGCAGCGAAAACGCATAGAGGGCGCGCGGGCGAGCGAGCAGGATCGCAATCACAAAAATTTCTTGACCCAAGACCCGTTGAGCCAGCCGACGCGGTCGAATGCTGTCCAAAGCTTCGACGCCTTGTTGACGTCAATCTTGCAGGCCTGCTGCGCGTCTGTCTTGCGGAACTCCTTGCCGGTGCGGAGGCACTGTAGGCGACGATCGAAGATGCGCCGCTTGCTGGTGAGGTAGGTGGCGCAGTCCAGGCGCAAATTCCCAGCCAAGGCCACCTCGTCAGGGTGTAGACGATGGGCGTGAGGGTCTGAGCTGAGGTCGATGGGCTGACCCTTCCACTCCACTTTGAGGCTGTTGGGACGACTGGGTAGCGACGAGACAGGGGGGCAGTAGTCAGGAAGCGAGTTGAAGTCCTTGTCTTCGCGGTTGGGGGCGACAATCCTGCGCGAGGGCTCAGGCGTGGGGCTAGCACGCGGCACTGAACGCTTCGCAGCAGGGGCCGAGGAGGGACCGTTGGCGGTGGTGGAGGACGAGGTGGTGGTGGTGGTGTTAGTGGTTGTGGGGTGATTAGCCCCGCCACCGCTCCGAATCGGGCGTGGGGCCGGACCACTCCCTGCTGATGTAGGCTTGGTGACGCGATCGCCACCACGTTGGACACGCGACGACGGCTTGGCAGAAACGAGCGTCTTGGGCCTCGCAGGCATAATTGCGTGGTAGCGGTGGGCACCAGCACGACGGTCAGCCTCGAGAAGGGCTCGCTCCTTGCGTAGCCACCCGCGCGGGTTCGCCTTGTAGTGCTTCATGACCTGAGACCTAAAGGTCAGGATGAGGTGGTAATGTTCCTGGGTGGGAAGCTCGAATTGCCCAAACTTGCCCGCGGACCGAGCCTTGAGATGATCCTCGACAATGCGCTGGTGGGCTTCGATTTCACTTGGGGCGAAGAGTGGCGGCTGGGGCGGGCTCTGCGTCGCCGTGGAATTGTCGTCGGCAGGATAGAGGACGGGGTCCTTTGCTGTCTGCGAGGGTGGAGTTGAGGGCACCTGTGCCGGGTGGGAGACGCTTCGGCTGTAGGGAGAAACGGGAGGAGACATTGGCAAGAGCTGAGGGGTTGACTGGCCGGCAGGAGCGGATCGCGAGTCGCTGGAGACTGCAGCGGCGTCAATGGCGGAAGCACCGGCCTTCCTCAGGCCGTCCAGGCTGAAGCTGTCGAGAACCTGGTCGGGAGGAGACATTAGGCTAGTAATGTCCATCTTCTTGGGTGTTTCCTCCGGGCCAGGACCAGCCATGGCCGCGGAAACATGGTGCATGTTGCCTCGGTTGTTTGGGGTTGCGAATGACATGGGCTGCTGCGATGTCATGCCGTTGTTGCCGTTGTTGCTGTTGATGTTGTTGGACAATTGCGCGAACCGAGCATTGGAAGGAGGAGAAGAGGAAGAAGAAGGATGGGAGTGAGGAGGGCCCATTGAAGTAGTGGTAGGGGTAGGGCCAGACATGATTTGCTGCTCGCGATGACTGTTGTCAAAGGAGCGTGAAGATGGACCTTGGAGGCTGATGGGTTTGTCAGCCATTGTTGGTAGCCTAGACCGGTATGACTGACGTGTGCGTGGGTGGCGAAGGCTGAAAGGGTGTGCGGCGATGGATATAAGTGGCTAGCCCGAGCAGCTTATTCGGAGGTCGGACTTAAAAGGCAACAATGGGGATTGGAAAATCCGTCCTGAAAAAGCACCAGGCTTTGTAACGGGCTATTGCCCGGAGATTGAGTTTGTGACAGAAAACTATCCGAGCTTCCGGGGGAGAAGGTGAGAGAAGGGGTGAGAAGAGGTGAGAAGCCGGTGGGAGTCAGAGTTGGCGACTACTCGTATTATCCTTTTGCTTTCCGCAGGCAAATGTGGCGTGCCCCGCAGGATTTAGCGGTGGATTGGTCCGATTGATGAATCAGTACTCTCGAGCAAGTCAATACAGTAAGCCAATTGGTGAATGGCGGGATACTGATAAGTAGATGTTAAGCGTATGGGCATGCGTATGTATGGCCAATTGATCAGAGGGAGCCAAGGAGTAAAGAGGAAGACGAGGCGGGCAGATGACGGGAGCTGTGCTGCGGCCGAGAACCGAGTCAATTGGCGTAAGAGTATCTCGCACGCGGGTGGCGGTCGTTGTTAATGCCGTTTTACTTGTAATGGTGGTGTGGTGGCTTTGTGTGTGGGTTTCACCGTTGCACCGGTTTTGCCCCGTTGCTCTGGGTGTTAGAGAGTTGTGTGCTTGTGTGCGTCGGCCCTGGATGGCAGATGCTGACGGTCCCAGAGTGGCGGGGAGGTGGGGTTGAGGCGGTGCGGGTGGTGCACACTGGGATGCGCTGACAAGAAGGCGAATATTACAGCAAGTCCGCCCAAGTAAAAAGAAGTCGCCGAAGATTGGTTGCGCAACGGAATGCGCAGCAGCGTGGAGGCGAAATTGGTCGAGGCAGAGATGATTCTCAGCTGGACAGCGGCGGCGTTGGGGATGCTAGTTGCCTGATTGACTTTGAGAAGAGGCAAATGGCGCTGTGAGTACTACTAATGGTATCTGCCTGGCCACAAAGGAAGGAGGTAGCCGAGGGACGCGTTTTTTGAAACGGGAAGGCAGCAGGCAGCCAAGAGGACGGGACGATGGAGGGGAAGGCGTGAGATGATAGTAGATAAAGGGAAGGAAGTAGACGGAGGAATAGTAGCCCGGGTGAGGGGGTGGACGCAAGCAACCGTCGTTGATACCCAATGCCTCTTTGCCTTGGAGTCAGAGGGCAGATGGCGGGGCAGAGATGCACGTTGTTTCTCTAGGGCAGGGCTGTCTCGTGTGTCTCTTGTATGAAGACGAGAAGCAGAGGAATAGGCTGCAGAGGCAGAGGGCGGGAGAAGGAGTGTTTTCTCTCACTCTGCGGCGCGTTGAATGATGTGGCAGCCAGAGACTTGATGGGCTGGGCGTGGTGATGCAGGGGGAGAGCCCCTCTTTGTGCGCGACGGCGCGATCCACTGCCTAGGTCGAGCCCGCCAAGGAGAATGATGTTGCTGGAGGGGAAAATGGAGATTGTCGGGCGGTGGTGGCGCTTGTGGTGAATGCCGCTTTGTCGTGGATGTTTGATTGGCTTTGTTTGCGGGTTGTATCAAGTGAAGAGGTGCACGTACGGACGAGTATGGAGTATTGTACGATAATACGGCCAGCAAGATATGAACGTGACAATAAGTCGATTGACTAGGGAAGAGAAGTATTGGGAAAGTGACGGGCAATATCAATCAACATGGACAATGGATATACTAGTAGTCCAGTGGGCATTAGCACGAGTATGCGGAGTGGGCGTTGGCATTGCACGAAACAGAGAGGTCGTTATGCGCCGACCAAGACGAGGCGGAATCTCCTCGTGAGGGCTCTCCCCATCTGCCTGGATTGCTCGTATCTTGTTCTCAGTTCTCAGTAGCCAGGAGTGAAGGACCAAAGAGGGAGGAGGCCAACCCTCCTTGGCATCCGTGCAAAAACGTCACTAGAGGCACCCCCACCCAAGCCACCCCTCTGCTTGATCCACACCCACATCTCTGCTACAGCCTGTCAGGTGCCTTGCCGCTGGCGGGTTGACTGGAGGATTGACTGTCGGGTTGCCTGGCGGGGGGGTTGGCTGGATGACCCCCCCTTCCTCGGGCAGGCGCCAAACAAAGAAGGGCCTCCCGATCACAAGCGTCTTGACGTTTGGATAAGAAAGAGGGACGAAGTCGCCATCTGCGCGCCTGCTCCTGCGACTTGTCTCACATTGGCGTCGCAACTACGAGCAATCAAGTTTTGATCGTCGTCGTCTGCTACAGCATTTGAGCATTCAGATATTATGCCACACAAGTACTCCGTAGCTAGTAATACCATGTTCAGCTTTCCGTCTTGGCTATCGACCAACAAGCTTCTTCTCCACGAGTCGTTTCCCGCTTGCTCGGCCGGTATGGCGTGCAAACGCGGCACTCTGAGCCTCTTTGGATCTTCCCGAGATTCCGATGGGACCACTTCCATGGTGGTGTCCATGGTGGTGGTGGCCGTGGCGTCGACGGCCCTCTGCTGACCGCTGGGCTGTGCCTTCAACAACGCGCACGCGCGCAGGCACACACAGGCACACCCAAACACCACGCACGCAAAGCCGCGTCGTGCGCCGTATATTTGGGGGTTCGGCTTTTTTTCCATCACTTAATGATTTTCTATTTTCCGGGTCACAACTAATCTTCACTTTCTTTTTTGTTTTATTCTTTTTGCACTTTTAATTTGGGGCAGAGGAGTGAGAGTGGGCTGGATTTGCACATTCCCCCACCAAGGCGTGACTCTTCGGAGTGCACCCCGCCGCTTAGAGAGAAAGGTGTGACGTGCTATCCAATTGACGGGTATGAGTGGTTCAATTGAGGTCCGAGGAGAGGGGTTAATGCGTCGAGAACAAAGACGCGTTTGCACAAACCCAAATGAGGCGTACAAGGGACAAAGAGTCCGGTTCCCTGGCACGAGGAAAAGAGGTCCTTTTCCAATTCAATTAACCCTGGACCCTATGTTGAGCGCATTTATGGCAAGGACATTACGGCAAGGACAGGACACAAGAGGAAGAAAGGGCAGTAAACGGTGAAACGGAGTGAGCGTGTTGGTGGTGGTGGTAATCGACTTACACGACCCACGGGCGCGTTTTGGCATAGCTTGGATCAACGGCCCCAACCCCACCAATCCATCCATCCATCAGCTGGAACAAGTGCAAAAGCCATGGAGCCACAGCGCGTACGAGCACTGATCACTGAGCACTGACTGCTAGACTCTGCTACACCGTCCGAGTGCCAAGAAGCGATTGACAATTGTTGCGTATGCACTGCTGCAGTATCTGCAGTAGTCGAGGCGTGGCAGCAGAGACTTTGCGAGAGACTTGCGAGTTGCCAGGCCTAGAGAGACTCTTTTAAAGCCGTGGCCTGGAGTCGGCCTGGAGTCAACCTGGAGTCGCCAGCTGAGGATCCGTTTCGCCCTGGGCGTAGTGCTGGGTGCCCAACAATACGGACATGATGGGCCCAACGAGGGTAGTACTCGTATGCATGCCCAATCGCCGAGTCGTGGTCCCTTGTTGATCTCCTCCAGGCATTGCCCACTCACGCACCGCCGTGCATGACCAACGCAGGGCCATACTGTGTGTTGTGCGTCATAGCCGGTCCAAGTCCTACGTAACAGGGAGTTTTAGTACTCGCATCAGGCCCCTCGCAGCACGGCTATTGCTTCGTACGGACAGTTGCCCGTACCAAGTATTAATATACTAGTAATATTCCTTCTTAGGCAGTAGTGCTATTAGCAGTAGTGTTACCGGCACTCCGCACTCGTACTCCATACTACCCTTAGTATCAATCTGACTCCATCACCCGTATCCGTACATAGAAATGGTCTTGTGCGGAGTACGGAGTACGAGTACGAGTATGGTCTTGTATGGTCTCGATATTTTCCTATATCCGTCCACGTTGTACGAGTAATATATTACTCGTCCTTACGGACGCATCAATGCCAATGCGCCGTGTCGTGTCGGCTCAGCTCGTCGCCAGCACATCCACTTATTGCCCGCCCTGTCCTCCCCCAATCCTCCCCCAGGGCGGGAAAAAGAAACAAGGGTGGGAAAGGGGACACCAATGGTCCCTGGCCAACTTGGTCGCCATGTCTGGATGGGATTTGTCCATTGCCAGTGCCTTGGAAGGATTGAAGCGTGAAGACGGCCGGCAGGTGAGGCCAGGCAGACCACCAGTGACGAGTCACACGGGCGTTTGTCCGCCCCGGAAGCACGGTTGATTCCATTGGCCAATACCCACCACACTCTCTGGCTCATCACACACACACAAGCCACACACCCCGAATCTCCCATCCCACCCCTTTACCCCCTCTTCTGCTTCTTCTTCTACTTCTTCATCTTCATCGTTTTCCTACTTTGGAAATAGATAATCCTTGACTAAAGGACAGGACGAGGGAGGGGCGTGTCTCTTTCATTGTTCGTAGACAGAGTGAGTCACACATGTGGTTCCTTCCCCCACACCTTCTTCATCATAACGCGCCTGCCCGCTCCAGCCCGCTCTCCGGCTCCTCCTCTGCCAATTTTCGTATCCACCCTTCTATAGAATGAAAAAAAAAACGGTGAATGTCCCCTTCGACCATTCAAGGAATTGGGAAGAGGAAAAGAAAAAAACCAGAGCAATACTCTTTATTGGAATCAAGTAGATGAATTGGAAGCACGACTGGAAACGTAATTGGTGACTCATACTCCGTAAGTACACCTTCCGCCCCTCCACTACGCGATGCCGCGATAGTAATACAGTAAGTACACCACTGTAGCAATGTCAACTGGTTGCCTGGCACGACTGGCTAGCAGATGGTAAACAACTGGGCCCTCACGAAACGACAGGGCGAAGAGGGGCAATGGCTTCGGAACTGCTGTAACCTCCTAGGGCCCCTCCTTCATCCTCTCTGTGCCTCTGTGCCTCTTGTGCCTCCACGCCTCTCTGGCTTTTGGTTGGGTACGATGATCAAATATAAAAATAAAAGTACATCAATTGGCAGGTTGGCAGGGTTCAACATGGAAATCCGCCACGGAACCATCCAATGCGGTAATTCCCGGTCAAAGGAATTGGCCCAGTTTGCGGCGTATTTGCACTTCTCCGCATGTCTGACATGACAGCGGCGAGTAGTATTCTCCGCTGACCGGGTCAGCCGGGTTGTTTCTGTGTTGAACGCGCAAGGTCGAGTTATCGAGCTGTCGAGCTGTCGCGTTGTCGAGCGCGCAAGGTCGATGTTGGCTGAGGCTTGGTTGGTTCGCCTGGCTCTGCTGCCAGGAGTCAAGTCAAAGCACGCTGCGCTGCACGGGAGACTGACAGGACCTTGACCCCTCCCCCTCCCGCATGTTTCGCCGCGTGACATCTTATCTGATTCCTCATCTTGCCCCTCCCCCACCATGGGCTCTACTTTTATCATGTTTGATCTCAGCATTTAATCGTTATCTTGCTTCATTTCTTCTTCCGGTACTAGGCTGTAGCCACCATCAGATGAGCTGCGCTCTCCCGCACCTCCATTCTCCAGCGGAATTAAGAATGCTACTGCTCTGTGGTGATAACTCGTAGTTACATGGTGGGATAGCGGGTGTGGGCAGATGACTTGGGGCTGTCCCGGGTCACTTGACGAGACCAGAAGGCGCTTGGCTGAGACATTGAGCAGCGTATTACCGTGTCGCCCTTGCGTGATTCGGGTGCTCGAGTTTGCTCATTGCCCTCTCCCCCTCTTAGACCCTCTCTTTCTCCAGAGAATCCTTATCAACCCGACGTCAATGAACCATCCCACCCATCACGGGAAACATGGTTACAGCGGCGAAGCGCGCGCGCTGTCCCATGTTCCGTGGACATCGAATGCTTGGCATGTGCCCTCTGCTACTCGCAAAGGGCGGACGCAACTGTGCAGACAGCTTGGAATCCGCGATTGCTCTTACACAGCTTATACGACTTATACGAGTCTCATACGTGAGAATACGAGTATTTTCCGGGGAATGCTTGTGGAATATGGAAACGAACACCGCGACTGCAGCGATAACAGGGGTGATAGCATGGAGGAGGGGAAGCGGGATGACGACAATACTGGAGAAGGCAGCTGCATGCAACTAACTGCCCGTTCGGAGCAGCTGCACAGAGTACGGAATACGGATTACGGAGTATCACTAGCAACTGTTATATTTATCCTTGCAGTTGCCTTGGCCTCCGGCGCCACCCGTAGGCAGCTGCAAAGGCCTACTGCCGGGGGGGGGGGGATCACGTGTCGTGTAAGTGTAAATCAAGTGTAAGTGGACAAGCACTTGTGATATGATAATGACAAGAGGCCAGTGGTGTTGTTCTGTGAAAAGGAACCTGGCAGTATCCTTCTCACATTTGCAAAGGATACAAGCTACTAAGCTTTGTAGCGACAGAATGGAAGAGTTGGGAATGTAACTGCAATGGATGAGTAAAAGGCGTCGCATCACATCGCGGCATCGTCTTGGGCAATTCCAAGCTTCTCGAACTACATCGTGTGAGTTGGTATTGCATTACGGTAAAGAACCTTTGTCCATATCGGAATACGTATTTAGTTTATGTCCGGATCTTTTGTTCTCTCCCGAGAGCATCAGGAGAAGTGAATAGGTAAACCGGCAGCGACGTCACTGCCAGTATGCGCATTGACTCGTACCACTCCAGGTTCAGGGCATTTCATCTTGAAAAGGGATCCGGCCGCTGTGGTAAGATAGAGAGGATGCCTATGCATCGAATAGTCTGCACACAGACAGCCCTCTTGTAGAAACCGCTAGGTCGGCCGACTCGATTGTCAACTCAGCTGCCCCTTCCGTCCCCTGGCTACCCTCGAGGTTGGAAGCAACCAATGCTTCACCGGCGTAATCGAGGGGGACATGTTCGCCATAACCAGTCCAGCAGACAATGATACCATGTGCTGCAATCATTGGCAACCACTAAGCACAAAGAACTCAAGGTCCAAGACCTCTGACTGTTATGCTGTAGTACCATAGTCATAGACCCCGGGTAGCGCAAAATAACCTCGACGGTCTAACTCATCGAGTATTCAGGTCCCGTAGGTGAATCCTATTCACTTCTGTCACTGCTATTATGATACATACTGCTACATTGTAACGCTCAACCCGTCTCGCCTCGCTTGCCTGGGATTTCTCAATCTGAGCTCAGGCAAACTCAGGCAACGCAGTGCAATACCGCCGTGCTACTTTGTTATCACAAACTGGCCCCTCGGTAGGAAGAGAGGGCCCGGGATCAACTGTCGAGGACCGTGTCCGACCACACAACGCTCCAGGTGGGATTTAATGTCATGCGGATTCATCGGGACACGCGTGCCGTCGTGAGACTTTGAAACAGTCACGTCGACAGGCTGCAGCAGGAAATGGAAGGGGAGGAAAATGTTGGGAGAGCGACCTTGTTTTAGTGTTTTGTATGATAAGAGAGGATCGACGGCCAAGATGCTGCAATCACACACTCTTTTCCTTGTCTTGTCGCCTCACATGGCCCCCTTGTTGACGGTTGACGGGTACCACACCACACCACTCCCCTCTTGTGGCAGGGCTCTACGGAGTATTAGTATCTAATACAATGCACCGTCGCCAATCATTCAGCCAATCAACCAATGCTGCCCTTACAAGCCCGTCGTCCCGTGGACACAAGCACACACACACATTGGTATAGGGACATCTGCTCATTTTCTGTAGACTTGACATCCCCTCTTCTTCCCACATGTGCATCATCTGGCCCGTAGTGGGGACCTTTCGGCCCGCCTAGGCAGTGCCGGCTATACCCACATGGCCCCGTGCTTCGATGAAGTGGCGTTGCTCAGCCAAACACCAGCCACCATCACCGCCACATTCAATCACGGCCGCCTCCCGTGTGATATGGAAGCAGAGAGCTTCTCTGTCAGGAAGAGGGGCAGAGAGGGGAAGATGTAACGAGGGGGGACGGGAAAGGCGCGTAGCTCCCTCGAGTGGCTGTGTTCGGAGCGCGCCTTGTCAGGCCTACGCGTCCGAGGCCATGGCTAGGCAGACGCCAGGTAAAAATAGGACCAACAAGGTGGCCTAGCCAAAGGCATGCCAAGGACGTGGGGGGGGCAGGCAAAAGCGGCCTTGTTCCATGCCATTTCAGAGATTCGTTCAACTGCCAACCTGTTTAGGGGGGTCTGATACTCCAGTAGCTGGTTTGGCGGTTGACTTCGATGTATGAGAAATGATGTAGCGTTCTCTTGTTTGTAGTCGCCGGTATGCCCGTGGTCTCAGGTAAAATCGTAGACCATTAGGGACTCCCTGCCGTCAAGCGCCTCTTTGAGAACAATGACCATCTCTTCGTCGAACCCAACCTTGTTCTTCTTCCAGTCCAGGGACGCCGATAGGGATGCTGCTCCGGTGCCGTTCTCAAGAAAGGCGGCATCCTGCTGTCTAGGTCTCACTTCGATGCTGTAACCTCCCATGCGACCTTCGAGCTCCCATACCCGGACCTCGTCCCCCCGGGCACTTACGCTGACGGCCTTGCCCCGCGCCGTGATCTCGGCGTCCGAGATACCCGATGTGTGACCCCACAGTCGTGTGCCGGGGGAGATGGTTAACCTGCTCGACGTCGTGGTGCACATATGGAGTAGTAGAGTGTTGTCTGGAAGCGTGGCCAGTAGATAGGGATGGTTGTAGCAGAGGCATGTGGGCCCGGGAGGGGGAGGGGGACTGAGTGCCGGTGTTGGGTCGTCGTCGGCGGCACATGGGCTCTCGTCACGGTTTGACGGTGATGCCACCGGTGAGGTTTGTCCGTGAGCCGGGGTCGGTATGGTATGAGCTATACGGGAGTCGACAATTTCGGGGGGGCCGTCGCCTGGCGATGGTCGTATGTCGAGGTCCTGTATACCGATGCACCAGCCACCAAGAGTGTCCAGTGTATAGGCTATCGAGGCGATGACGGAGGATGAAACCCTTCGCATGGAGAGCGTCAGGGGCGCCCGGGTGCTGTGCGACTTGAGGGAGCGTAGCATGTGCGGGACAGGACAAGAATCCTTGATCTTGGTAGTGGCTTCGTCATCGGCCCCATTGCGCCGAGTCTCGTCCAACGTCCACACGGCGACGTAGCCGCCAGTCGACGCCGTGAGAACGTACGGCTGGCAGCAAGCGATGGCCTCGAGGCGACCGTGGGGTCCTCTGTTATGACGACAGAGCTTGACCAAATCCTTCTTGGCCAGGTCCACCTTCCATACGCCAAACGCGCCGTCACCGAAGCCGACGGCTATGCCCACCTCACCCTGGGACAACAACTCGTCGTCGACAGCCAGGCAGGTCGGGTGAATGTCGCGCCCAGGGTTCAGTTCAAGACTCGTCTGAGCCATGAGCGAACGCGTGCGCAGGTTCCAGACAAGGAGACCTGATGCAGAGTCGGCAGTGATGGCCAGTCCCTCGACAACCTTGACGAGGGTCCTACCGAGGGTCCTGCCGAGCGCCAGGGGTTCGCGAGGGCGGATCTGGAGTTCTTCGACATCGCATCGTCCTCTGGCCCAGTTGTGTAGCAGTTTGTACGACTGTTTCCAATCTACAGAGTCTCCGGAGCGGCTCGCGGGGTCGGGCCTACTGGCCCTGCCAGCGTACGGGCTGGCATTGCGGAGGGCGCTTTTCCGGAAGCCGGGGATCAGGTGCGCGCGCGGCAGGATGAATCGTCTGTAGTAGTGTAGGCGCCATAGATGGCGGTCGGCGGTGACGCGGTGGAAGAGGCGGGAGACTGTCGCGATTTCGAGGAGGGTGGTCTCGCGAAGGTAAGACAAGATGCGGACAAGGAGCTCGGCGGGGAGAGTGGATATTAAGTCGCAGGTGGGCGGTCGGCTGGTGATGGAGTCGTCGGGCGACGGACGTATGCGTTTATGTAGTCGAGGTCGGCTGGAGTAGTCGTAGTCGTCTGCTGCGTCGCCGTCGTCCTCTTGACGAGACAGGCGCCTCTTGATCTGCATGGTGTGGGGAGGGATGATGACCCCGGATCACCGCCCGAGGGTGACGTCGGGGGCAGAGGCAAATGGCGGCAAAGGGTGCGTATGTAACTCGATAGGGCGTCTGCACAGGGTTGTTTGTCGAGAAGAGCGCCTTTTGACTGGCTCGCTATCGACCAACAGCTGCGCCAAGGCACATGGGATATGCCCCTCTCCCGTGTTTGCAGCGCGCGCAGGCGTGTGTGGGCAAGGGTCCAATATGCTGGTGTCCGGAAGAGGTGACAGTGTTTGCCGTTCGGCTTTCTCGGGGCGTTCGAAGGGAAGAAAGGAAGAAGCGAATGTCAAGAGAAATTAGGAGAATGCAGAAGCAGCGAATGTCGGTGGTGGGAAAGAAAGATGTACGGAGTAGCGAACCAAGAATAATCTGGATGGGAGACAAACTTGGCGAAGCTTGGTGCTGCTCCTGTTCCTGCCAGTCGCCGTTGATTACTATACACACGGCAGAGACCTTACGTACCTGCAAGTCCTTACGTCGTACGTTGAATGGGCACTCTCGTACAGTAATGGGGTAGGAAACAATGCAGTGAGAACAAGGAATCGAAATTATTAGGAATAGACAGTAAGCAAAAGAAAGGAAACAATTGTAAGAATGTGAGGCCTCGGAGCGTTAGACAGAGCGCAGATGGGTGATGTCTATTTTGATGCTTGTCCCCAGGTAAAGATAGGTACTTCACAGTATCACCAACTCTTCATCACATTTCCTAATCGGTGTCGCACTCGTGTCATGTTAGTGCCCACCGTGAGCACCAATGCCGACAACCCCCGACAACTGATTGCTAACGTTCTTTAATAGACTGGTGGTGCTTTCTGTATTGTATTCTTGTCCAAAGACTACCTATCCTCTTGCCTCTTTCCAAGATGGCTGAGATGACGTGCTCACCAATCTATACATCTGTGCCCAACACAGCAAGGTATTAGTATTACGGAGTACTTTCATACTGCTTCTCTTCTCACTCTCCACTCTGTTTCTTTTGAAATACGGGTATGGTCCGTATGGAAGAAGAAACAATTTCAGAAGCACTGCGCTTTAGCTCGATAACCAATCCGAGGCAACATTCTGGGTCAAGTTGGGCACGGCCAAGCCCGTTCAGATGAGCCAAGACGGCCCGTTGCCGCATTGTGCAGGGTTTTGGGGTTGTTAGGCAAGGAAAATCAACATCTGCATGCTGCAGCTGACAGGTATATATTTTAATTACTAGTATTCGCTTTTACGGATACCTCGTCTTTGCATTCGACTAACTCGCCCAGGCCCTACGTACTCGGATTCGTATGAGTGCTAATTGACAGTGATACCTCTTATAATCTTAGGGATTAATACTACTCGTAGGTGCTAAGGTTAGCGGTGCTGCTTTGCTCTCGCTACTACTGCACCACTACTGCACGGTACGAGGAGACTAGTGGGCAGTAGCCAACAACAAGTCAACAAAGTCCCCGAAAATCCGTTGGCATAATGGGGACCAAAGAGATAATGATGATGGAGCATCTTTGCATTGTGGGGTGTCGTACGACTTCAGTGGTAAAGGAAAAGAAAAGAAAGACAGCTGAACGTCCCCCTGCCCGTCTGTCTCCGGATAGAGACAGGACAAAGCCAACGGCCAGTGGCAGTGGTCATGGTCTCCGTCCCCCTTGCATCCCGCCCACCCGGCATATGAGACCCTTCCGGGACGACTCATTCCCTCGTCATTCAAATGAGGAGGGTACATACAGTGCCTGATGGGCGGAATTGGGAGGGGGGGAGGAGAAGGAATACCAGTTCCGTGTTTCGCGCATGATGATATCACACTTTCGTCAGTAGGTAATACTTGTATTGATGCTACAAGCCAACTGTTGTGTACAGATTGTCATACAGAGTGCCGACCCATCCCTCCGAGGGACCAGAAGGGGCGACGATGCCCAGACCGCCCATAGACCACAGCGCTACCACGCCGAGCGTGACGGCGTGTACACCAAGCCACTTTCTCCTGCGCTGGCGGCGAACATCCTTGCTTGGTGAGCTCAGGCCTGTCAGCGACGGTGGCAGAGACATCCTCGTCGAGGGCGCCAGCCCAAGCCACCTCGCCGTCCCCCAGACCATGTGGCCCGCCGCCGTCACAATGAGACCGACATATGCCAGACGCGACACCGTCGGGTGACGCGCAAACCCGTGAGCCACGTACGCTAGCCCAATGTTAGAGCTATCGCCCTCGACGACGAGCGGTAGCACTCGGTTCATGCCGACATGGGCCATGTAAAATATCATCAAGCCGTACCCCGACGCCGCAATGTAGCTCAACGCCGGCCACGGTGATGTGGTAGCCCCAGCCCGCTGCGGGGTGTACGTATTCGAGGCCCGTCCGTATCGCTTAACGTTCTGTGACCGCCGTATCAGCCGCAGGGCCACGCCAGAGCCTATGTGCGCGGCGAACGGTATTAGTACCAGTGCTGGTTCTGATATCGATGTCTGGTAGATCTCGCGCGTCATGAGAAAGTACGTTTCGGAGGCGTCGATGGATCCCGTGGCAGCCGGTATCAGGGAGACGTTGCACAGGTGGAGAGATGTGAAGATGGACATGGCGTAACTCGAGTATTTTTGTATCCGCGTCACTATTAACAGTGTTAGCACCCATTCCGCCGCATACAGAACGAACAAGCCGTCAATTATGGGAGTCCCCGAGTCCCGGCAAGTTAAACGTACAATAGTAGACGGCCCCACGGCCCGAGCCGCTGAGCCCAGGGGCCGTAGTTGACCCTTTATTTGGTGCAGAGCCATCCGCGTGGCTGGTGTTATTCGAATCGAGACGTTCGGACTCTGCTAATTGTTTCTCTTCATCGTCCACATCGAGCGTCTCGATAGGTGCCGGGTCGACTAGAGCAAGGGAAGACATCGTGGCCGTCGTAGCCTGGGAATCGCGCCGTAGCCGGCTCTCTGCCGCATGAAGCTCGTTGTCGGCCATGGGAGTACACCCTGCCGGATACTAGAAAAACGATTGAGAGTTACTCCAAGAGAATAATAATATAAAGGAGAAAGAAAAACTTCGAAATGTACACGTCTTGAGGGTAGCTGGGACTCGTTTTTTTTCGGTGTGTTGCTGTTGATGAAAGTTGATGACGTTGGGGGTACGGAGTCCCTGCAGTGACTTTTTGGTGGGTTATCAACGATCGGCAGCTCCCCAACCTACAAATCATAACCTCTCAATTTCACACCCACTTCACGACAACACAAAACCACGCATCATGCCTCCAGTGCGTATCAGCCCCCTCCCCCATCCCCCCGTATCATCCCATCTTGCGCGCCATGCTTACACTCAGCCTTTCTCTCAGCGCCACCAGACCCTGCCCCCGGCCCAGACGTCGGCGGCCCGCGAGGCCCAGCGCGCCTTCTATTGCGAGCTGTGCTCCAAGGGCTACAGCCGCATGAACGACTACGAAGCCCATCTAAGCTCCTACGATCACTCGCACAAGCAGCGTCTGCGCGACATGAAGGCCATGGTTCGCGATCCGGCCGCCTCTAGTCGCGCCCGGAAAGCAGAGGCCAAGGCCGACGGACTCGTCAGCATCAAGCTAGCCAACCAGGATGGCTCTTCGGCCAAACCGCAAAGTACTAGTGCTAGTGGCAGCAGCATCGGTGGCGGCGGCGGCGGCTTCAAGAAAGGAGGCTTCAAAAAGAGCGGCTTCAAAAGTGCGTTCTCTTCAGTCAGCGATGAGCAGCCCGCTGCAGCGCAAAAAACGCTCAACACGACACCAAACGCTCCGACCAGGCCATCCCTAGTTACCGGCAGCACGGATGCCGAGAGCGACACCGAAGACGAAGGCTACGAGGTCTACGATCCACGTTTCCCGACCGACTGAGCCGTATGGCACCCAATGAGCTTACATCTTATTTCCTCGCCGTCGCCGGCTCCCGGATCTACATACTCGGACCACCGCTCCCCGGCGGCATCCATCTAGAGGTGTCTATATTCGACAAGTCCGTCTCCAACATGTCGAACATATCGCGACTTCCCGTGAACCAGCTAGCCATCTGAGCGGCCTGTACTCCCTGCGATGATCCGCCGCCCATGGACATGGAGCCGCCAGCCCCTCCGCTTGTGCCGACGGAGCCCATTGCGTGGTCATCCAGCGGCATGAAGCCTAGCTGACCCAGATACATGTCCATTTCGTCGTTGATGGGTATCAGAGACTGGTCTTCCTGCTGCCGCTTTTTGGCCCCGATGTACACGACAGCTACCTCACAGTACAGCTGGAAAACTCGGTACAGCTTGTCGGTCGTCGGAGATGCGTCGCGTATTGGCTCCAGCGAGGCTACAAACTCCTGGAGAAGCTGTAGATCCTCGACCGACAATGTCTCGATAACGTGGCAAAAAAGGACGAAGAATGGTGCGAATGGCGTTAGCATCAAATTCCTGCGGTTCTGTTAGCTACTTGTCCAATGAAAGCCATTCTCTTGTCAGTCTTCCCCTAATCGGCTGCCTGAACGTACCAGTGGACATGTATAGCTTTGACATAGGATGTCGATCCAAGGAGGCAGATGCTGTGATGCTCCCGTAACGTCTTCCGAGCCGTGTCAAGACACTCGATGCAGAAGCGGCTGGACGAGCCCTCAGGCGCGGGGATAGCCCGGTAAACCAAAGTCATGGTCGTGAGGAATTGTATCTCGTCTCCTTTGATAAAAACCTCGAGGAGAGACGACGAGCTGATGGACTTGAGGTACGCGCTTGACTGCTCGCGCGTCGCAAGGACCTGGGGCTGTAGACTCCGACACTCGACAGCCAAGTTGTTTGCTCGGCGGCTTATTTCGGCCGGGCTTTGTTTCAATGCTGTTGGGCTGTATCTGCATGCATATGCGCCGTTAGCTTGTCTCCATTTCCCGTTGATATCTACGCCGAATGGACAAGTGGCGACGCTTGACAGCAAAGTCAGCCGGAATGAGGGTACGTACAGCTCCTTGTATATCCTGCCTTGCAGCGTTGATATTCTCAGCCAAAGCCGGGGAAATGATGACTCTTCAAGGTGAAGGAATCCCGTAAAGTCCACATCAAACGGTATTGTTATGTCACATTCCTCGATAACAGGAGCGCGTCCTAGCCGCAGGCCTAACCCTCTGTCCCAGAGGTAAGTCTGCCAAAACACAATGGCCTTTATCTGGATATTACGTTGAGTGTCGGATCCCAAAGTCTCAATACGGTGGAACCCAGCCGTTTGGCAGAGCTGGGCCGCCATTGTATTGAGGTACCAAGCAACTGATGGCTTTGACAGATCGATGGCATACTGGGCCTGTCCACACATGTACCGCTGTCAGTAAAATAGCGCGCAAGCAATGGGGTATAGTGAGGGGACGGTTCGATGTGACAAAGGACATACCCCCAGAAGGAGAGCTTGCACATTCTCGACTTTGGCAGGCATGAACAAGGGTAGGTTGGCAAGATAGGTCTCGAGGTTAGACTGGGCCAGCCCGGCATACATCTGGTATGCCGCGCGTTGATCTGGATCTGTAGATGCCGACATCTCCTCGTTGAACAAATTGTACAGCCCTGAGTTGACAATGGCGAAGGTGGCATGGGTAACGTCCTTGGTGGGGAAGTAGACCTGCTGGCATAGGCTGGAAAAGTCCGTGATGGCCATGAGGGCACACGAGATGGTGAAGAGACTCGGCCGTGTTTCTGTTTAGAGCAACATCCAGTTAGCATCTGGACTTTTGGCGGCGCTCAGTAGAATACCAGAGACTGATTATACCTTGGGTGCGCTTTAGCAAGGGCACGACTACATCAAGTGGAGGCAACGGGAGTGTTGTGAGTCCGCCTGGGGGGAGGGGCTTCTGGAGAGGAAACCGAGGGCATTGGCTGCTAGACTTTCGCTTCTGCACCTCGACGAGCTGACGGAGGTTGGTGAGAGCAGTAGCGATGCCTGCATCTGAGTCGTGGAGAGAGGTACGCTCGACGGCGTGCTCCAGAAACTCGCTGGCGAAGGCCGTCTGGGTGGTGAAGCCTTCGTCGCCCCCAAATGTCGATTCGGCATCACTGGTGTCGTCAGGATCAGCGGTGGAGGACCTTGTCTGGTCATCACCTGGCGTGCGAGAGGAAGATGAGTGCGGTGTTTGCCGGGGCTGGATATCCCCTCCCAACGGTATCCGGGATGAGGCAATGTCCCGGAGCAGGCTCTCTATACTACCGAGCCGATCATCTAGCTGATCAATCTTTCTCTCACTAAAATCGGGTTCACCATGAGTAACATGTCTTTACACACACAGAGAACAGTCTTGGAAAGGCTCCGGAACGGCGACATCTGACGTACTACTTGGAGGAGATGAGGATACGCTGGCGCTGCTCCTTGGGGCGTTGACCAGCCCCGGTTGAGGTACAAGATCGTTTGGATATCCGGCAGTTGGCACATGGCCACTCCTTATCGCATCTGATCTATAAATATGCATCGCGTCAGTCCCCGTCTGTACGAGTACGAGTATTCGTCTTAGCTAATGGGCCGGTTTACCTTGCGGAGTCGACACTGATCGCACTGTTTTGCAAAATGTTAGCTTCTGGGAGGGGAACCGATGGAATTCACGGGCCATGGAGCGGAGGAAGGGATGCATACTGCTCGCTTAGCATTTGGGTCATCGGCAGCCCCAGGTGCCTGAGTTTGCCCTGCCTGGGCATGACCCAGATCCTGAGGTAGACTCTGCATTGACACTGAATAAATGGATATGAAGGGTAATGGTTTGCACACGGTTCTGCGAGGGTTAACGTGGTAGTAGTCCGACGATGCTTTTTCTTGGCTGAGGACAACGGATGCAAATCCGGCTGAAGAATGAGAAATACGGTGGAGGGAGGCGATAAAAATAGCAAAACTTGCAGCCGGTCTAGGCGTAGAGCAGCGATAGAATGCTAATAAATGGTGGTGATGCCACAGTATGACTGGTGTTAACTGTACTAGCAATTATTATTAGGGTGCTGTTCTGCTTGTCGGCTCCAGTGCTGAAAACGCGCTAAACATATTCCACTGTATCTTGGCAGAGGCTGTGTACCGTGTAATAAATTACGGCACTTTTGATATCCCGGCGAATTCACCTCAACAACGCTCGTACGAGTACGACAAAGGTCTTTTTTTTCTCGCAATCGCCGCAGACCGTGAATCGAGGAGACAATGGCTGGTGATACCCTGGGCGAGGGACTGTGCTATGTGAACGAGAGCAGAGTGTATGCATATGCAATATTACTACTAATCCTCCTGCACAGGGTGGCGCGCGGTCTATCGAAAGCGGCAAGGAAGGTGGCGGCCTAGTCGCGGCTGCTTGCTTACATGTGCATTTTCGCTCTTTGCTCCCAGCTCTCCTTTTGGCTTTGGCAAGTTCAGACCTGAGGCTCGCCTCACTTCTTTGTGTGATAATACCCCGTACGGTGCACATGGACTTTGCCTCCCACAAACTGGCCGGTGTAGCCCAAACGTCTCATCTTCGTCCTCTACAGGCACACTACTAACTGGCAGTCGTCGGGCAACCTAAGATTGGAAGCTCAAATCCTTTTCAAGCGCATTCACCCCGCCGCGGGGATTCCAGAATAGCAAATGCAGTGGCCTTGACGTCTCGCTCGCACATGCCACCATTAGTGTTGACATGGTATCTCAGCAAGAACAAGACTCGCCGGGGGTCGGCGAGGAGTCGATAGCACACTTGGATCTTGAGCCCGAGCCTCGATTTCTGTCCCATGACGATATGAAAGATCCTACGGCCGACACAAAAGGACTAGCGGGAGCAACAAACTATACTGTGAGCCAGGTTATAGAGTCCTCCAGCGAGACGGACAGGTCTGTTGCAGACTCCAGCTTCAAGTACTTTTTGGTACGCTTTGTGTACCCTCCTAGAATATGCTCCACCGTCGCTCACTTATACATCTAGCGTGTCTTTACGTACAACGACAATGCAGGATGGGTTCTCAATTCAGTTGCACTCATCTGCATGATTGCTTCAGGAACAGTTCTCCCTTTGATGGATGTCGTCTTTGGCCAATTCATCAACATCTTCACCAACTTTGTCACTGGTCAGCTGTCCCCTGCCGGGTATAGGTCCAAGGTTGACCAGTACAGGTATTTGTTCCGTTTCTTAAACATGCAACAACTGGGTATGGCATCGTCTAACTTGCACTCAGCCTCTATTTCATCTACCTGTTTGTCGCCAAGTTTGGCCTCACTTATATCTGGACCGTAAGTTGGCGCACCCTTCACCGACACACTGCAAAACACATGTCCTAAGGTGTCGCTGCAGGTGCTGGTCAACATCACATCGATTCGTACTATAAAGGAGCTGCGCACCGACTTCTTGCGTCAGATCCTACGCCAGGAAGTCTCCTACTTTGACACGCCTTCATTCTCTGTATCCGGTCAAATCACTACCAATGGCAACCTCATCAGCAGTGGTATATCAGAGAAGCTTGGTACCACAATTCAGGCCATATCGAGTTTCGTCGCAGCATTTGTTGTGGCTTTTGCCGTCCAATGGAAACTAACCCTGATCGTCATTGGCATTGTTCCTGTCAACATTGTCGTCACTATTCTTTGCGTTATTGTCGATACAAAGTACGAGTACCAGATGTTCGACATCTTCGGCAAGGCCGGATCTCTCGCAGAAGAGACCTTCTCTTCAATAAGAACAGCACATGCATTTTGGGCCTTTCCAAAACTTACACGGCGCCTCAACTCGATTCTGGACGATGCTGCCAAAGTTGGGGCCAAAAAGTCCCCCGTTTACGCCATACTATTTCCAACCGAGTTCTTTTGCATATTTGCTGGATATGGACTTGCCTTCTGGCAAGGTATGAGAATGTACTCCAGTGGAGAGATAACTAGCCCGGGAACCGTCGTAACGTATGTCGATATATCCCGACCTTATTCTGTGTCATCGCCACTCTACCTGCTAGGAACTGACCACATCTTCACAGCGTCATATTTGCTGTTTTAGTTGCCGCGCAAGCGCTCACCCAGATTGCCCCACAAACTGTTGCCATGTCCAAGGCGGCAGCGGCGGCCGCCGATATTTTCAAAATGATCGACCGCAAGTCACGAATTGACTCTCTGTCCAGTGACGGCGCTACGATTGAGAACTTTGAAGGCGAGATAGTGCTCCAGGATGTCCGCTTTGAATATCCCACTCGCCCCGACGTTCCAGTGCTCCGCGGTCTTGATCTAGAAATCCCCGCTGGAAAGACAACTGCGTTGGTTGGTGCAAGCGGCTCCGGGAAAAGCACTGTTTTCGGACTACTAGAGAGATGGTATCTACCCGGTGGCGGAAAGATCCTCTTGGCCGGAAGGTCCATAGAAGAGCTAAATCTTCGATGGCTCAGGAATAGCATCAGACTTGTCCAACAAGTAAGTCAATTCAAGCATCTACCGGGGATTGGAACTGACAGGAATAGGAACCAACTCTTTTCAGTGGAAGCATCTACCAAAATGTCGTCGACGGTCTCACGGGGACCGATATGGCTGATCTCCCTGAAGATGCCAAACGATCCCTTGTTGTGGATTCTTGTCGAGCAGCGTATGCACACCAATTCATCGAAGAACTTCCTCGGGGCTACCAGACTGTCATCGGAGAACGTGGCTCTTCCCTATCGGGAGGCCAAAAGCAACGCATCGTCATTGCCCGCAGCATCATTTCTAATCCCAAAGTCCTCCTCCTCGATGAAGCTACTTCCGCTCTTGATCCCACTGCTGAAAAGATTGTTCAACAGGCATTGAATAATGTTTCCAAGGGGAGGACAATGGTTGTCATCGCGCACCGCTTGTCGACGATCCGGGATGCTGATAATATCATTGTTGTGTCTAAGGGGCAGGCTCTTGAAAAGGGCACCCATGATCAGCTTATAGAACAGAATGGTGCCTACGCAAATCTGGTCAAGGCACAAGATTTGGGAAGTGGTCACACCATGTCTTGCGTCGCCGATGATGACACAAACATGAGTAATGACGACAGAACGGATGAACCAGAGCCGCGTGTATCAGATTCTGCAAACGAAGAAGCTAGTGGCACGTTTGAGACTGGAGCCGGATTGTCTCTGTTCCACGGCATATGGAAAATTGTCAAGGAACAGCCGAGTCTATGGCTAGCCTTCATTCTTATGGGACTCTGTGCCGTAGTAGGAGGTGAGTTCAGCTGAGGCACCACCGGCCCACTGCTCTCGGCTTTATCTCTGACAAATTTAGGGAGTACTTATCCGGCTCTTGCTGTCCTCTTCTCGAGAACGATGGAAGCATTCCAGGCCTTGGATGTCAGCAGATGCAACTTTTATGCTCTCATGTTCTTCGTTGTTGCCTGTGGAAACTTTGTGGCCTACGCAATCGCTGGCTGGTACGCCAATGTCATCAGCCAGCACGTCACAAAGGTTTACCGTGGAGAAATCTTTGAGAATACTCTGCGCCAGGACATGACCTTCTTTGACAAATCCAGTCATGGGACTGGCGCCCTTGTTTCAAGGCTATCTGCAGAGCCGACCAGCCTGCAAGAATTACTGTCAATGAATATCGCGCTCATTATGGTCAACGTTGTCAATGTCTTGTCCAGCTCCATTCTTGCGATAGCCTACGGATGGAAGCTGGGACTGGTCCTTGTTTTCGGCGCTTTACCTGCCCTGGTAGGCTCTGGGTACGTACGCATCCGACTCGAGTTCAAATTTGACGACGATACAACCAGCCGCTTTGCTATGAGTAGTGGGCTGGCTAGTGAGGCTGTTATGGCGATTCGTACAGTTTCGTCCCTGTCTTTGGAAAAGGCCGTTCTTGAACGCTACAGGGCTTCCCTCGACGGCATCGCCAGGAAGGCCACCGGCGGCCTGGGGCTGAAGATGCTATTTTACTCTCTGAGTCAATCCATATCCTATCTGGCCATGGGACTTGGTTTCTGGTGAATACACTATGGACGCCTGACACTACTACATGTTGATGCTTACAAGTGTGCAGGTACGGAGGACACCTGGTCTCGACTGGAGAGTATACCACTGGCCAGTTCTACGTCATCTTTGTTGCTGTCATATTCTCGGGAGAAGCTACCGCCGTCATCTTTCAGTACACTACCAGCATAACCAAGGCGAAAACAGCGATCAACTATATCCTTGACCTGCGTCACAATGTTGTCCTCCGCGATACTGGAGACAATGACGATATAGATCCAGAAAAGGCTTCATCTGGGGAGGGAATGGCAGTGGATGTTGTCAACGTTGGATTTTCTTACCCACTTCGGCCGAGGATACAGGTTCTTCAGGAAGTCAGCGTCACAATTCCCGCAAAGAAAATGGTGGCCTTTGTTGGAGCCTCTGGCTGTGGCAAGTCCACCATGATTGGCCTCCTTGAGCGGTTCTATGATCCAACAACGGGTGAGATACTTATGGACGAAACACCCATTCGGAAACGAAATCGCCGGCTTCATCGCCGTGACATTTCTCTTGTCCAACAAGAACCAGTTCTTTACCAGGGGTCCATCCGAAACAACATATCGATGGGTGTCGAGGATGCTGAGCCGGAAGATGCAGCCATCGAAGATGCTTGCCGCCAGGCGAATGTATGGGATTTTGTTGCATCGCTGCCCGAAGGGCTTGGAACCCCCTGTGGCAACCAGGGACTGTCACTTTCAGGTGGACAGCGGCAGAGAATTGCCATTGCGCGTGCCCTGATACGCCGACCGAGGCTTCTGCTCCTCGACGAGGCCACGAGTGCCCTAGACACCGAGTCTGAGAAGGTTGTCAAAGATGCACTGGACCGCGCAGGCGCGGGGCGTACGACTGTTGCTGTGGCCCACCGGCTCAGCACCATTCGAGATGCGGACCTCATTGTCGTGTTTCACAAGGGTCGTCCAGTCCAGATGGGCACCCACGATGAGTTGATTGCTAGAAAGGGGTTGTATTACGAGATGGTGCTGGGACAATCTTTAGACCGGGAGGCCACATGAATAGAACAAATAGATGAATGTACGTCATATCCGTTCACTCCTCCAGCTGGTGTGCGAGGGGTCGGGAAGAGTTAAGAGCATATCTCACGAGGCATATGAAGCAGACGAGCGATTAAGTTGTCTCGAAGCCCAGTAGTCATTTGTATATTTCATGCGCACACATATATATATACCTATGACGTTCCATTCCTGTCGTTTTCCCGATAAAGTTTCGTTAAGGCCTTCCGTTTCGTCGTCTAAAAGTCTACTCCAGTTTTGTCATTCATGCCAGAGACTTGGCCTCGCCATCCTTGAGCTTGCCAGCGTCGACAAGGCGCTTCACCTCGTCGCTCCAGACGCTCTTGATCTCTCCGGCAACCTTCAGGTTGCCAAGCTTGGCGGCGAGGTCAGCAATCTCGTCAACGTCAATCTTGCCCTGGATGAGCTCGACGTCGCCCAGGACCGAGTCGATCTGGGCGGCAGAAGCCTCGCCGTCGACAAAGTAGTTGGCATCCTTGACGGAGCCCTTGAGAACACGCTTGTTCTTCTTGGCAGCGTTCTTGGCAGCCTCCTTGTTCTTCTTAGAGGCGTCGCGGTCGGCCTTGGCCTTCTCCTCGGCCTCCAGCTTGGCCTTCTCCTCAGCCTCCTTCTTGGCCTTGACCTCCTCGGCAGCCTTCTTCTCGGCAGCCTCACGCTCGAGGCGCTTCTTGTTCTTGGAGGCGCTGGCTTCCTGGCGGAAACGCTTGATGCGCTCATCGCCCGCAGAAGCGTCGTCGAGAAGCTTGCGGAGACGAGTGTTGTCCTCGGCCTTCTTCTTCTTGCGCGAGTTGGCGTTCTTGCGCTCCACGTGACGCTTCTGGTCACGGTTCTCGTTGTCATCGGGGACATCCTCATCGAGGTACTCGAAGGTACGCCAGCTGTCGAAGTTGTACCAGAAGTTGTAGAAGGCCTCAACCTGCTCCTTGGTGGCATCGGCGTCACCAAACGTGGGGACGGGGTGGGTCTTGGAGAAGCGGCCCTCGGCCTTGAAGACCTTACTCCACAGCTTGTAGTAGTTGCCAGACTTGAGGTCCTTCTTGGCGGGGGGGTCGACCTCGGCTTCCTCGTCGACCGAGTCGAACTGGCGGCGCTTGGTGGGGTCGAGGAGAATCTCGGTGGCCTTCTGGATGCACTTGAAGAACTGGTCGTCCTCCGAGCCACCCTGGGCAGCCTTCTTGTCGGGGTGGTGCTTCAGGACCTTCTTACGGTGGGCCTTCTTAATCTGGTCCTCGGTGGCCTTCCAGCGGTACTTGCTGAGACCCAGAACCTGGTAGTGGTCCTGGGACTTCCAGTCCTTGGCCTCACGCTGGAGCATCATGGGGTCCTCAGGCTCGCTGATATCTCCATCGTCGACCTCCTCAACGTTCTTGGCCTTCTCCTGAGCCTGGATGCGGTCATCCTCGGAGAAGGTGCGCTTGTGGCGGGCTCGGCGGGCGTGGGCCAGGAAGTGCGGGCCGACAGGCTCAATGGAGCGCTGCGAGGCAGCCGAGAGCTTGCCGACCGCCTTGAAGTCCTTGTCGGCGCTCCATCCCTCGGGAAGGAGGGGTAGAGGAATGGTCACAGTGGCAACGGAACCCATCTTTGCGTTGTGCGTGCGTACACTGAAAAGTTGGTGATGGAGGGGAAACAGGCTCGAGTTAGAATCTGCCACTTTTTTTTCCTCTCCTACTGGTTACGGCCACTGAAAATCTGTGGTGGGGCTGACGCCCCACGCTGACTGACCAAGGAGAAGGCGAAAAAAAAAAGAAAGCAAAAACTACAGGGTAAGCGAATTACAAATGCGACGACGACTCCTGGTCCGTTCAACTTCAACTTTTGCCGTCTCTAAACAACAGACGTTTACCAGCATTTTTCAGATCCACGACAGTATCCACGATGTCTCTCGCAGCCTATAGACACTTGATGCGCTCTGCGCGCCTCGCTTTTCAAGGTAAGATGAGACCCGTCCCCCGCAATATGCCTACCTCTGGACAAAAGATGCTGACTATTTGCGCGCAGGGGACGCACCGGTCCTTTCGGCGGCCAAGGCCCAGATCCGTACCGAGTTTCGCCAAAATGCCATCCTCGCCGACAACAAGAGCATACAGGAGGCTGTCGTCAAAGCTGAGGACGTCGCCAGGTTTCTGCGTGAGAACCTTGTGCAGGGAACGAAGCAGGATGCAAAGGAGCACACTTATGGTACAGTCTTGTCACCCTGATCCATCTACCTGATGTGCATTGCGGATCGGCTAACCCCTTTGTTTCTTCTACAGAATTGCGTATACACGAGCACACGGAGCGCGGTGATAACGAATCCATAAAGACGGCCGGCAATGGCAAGGTGACAGGAGGCGGCTGCTGCCAGTCGGCATAGTCACGATTTTGAGGGAGAACGTTCTAGAGGGAACAATGCGGTTGCTTTGTATAATATTTGCTGTACCACTATTACATGTACCTTAGACGAACGCACTACAGGTGCCACGATATCACCATCTCATCCCTTTATGTTTTAACAGAAGGCGCATTATAAAACATTTGCTGTCATATCCTTGTGCGCCTATGAACTCCTGAACCAAATAATGCGTATCACGGCCCTTCCTACATACAAAAATGCCAAATTCGTTGTGCGTATACCCTAGTCTCCTGAAAGACTAGCATAATTGGGGGTGTCCTCGGCCCCCGGAGGCAGAGCTACGGCAGGTTCTGCCAGGGTATTTGAAGCTCCAGCCTCCTGAGGCCCCGAGCCACGGGGGCCTCCTTCGATGGCTCGCTGCTGCTGCTGCTTCTTCTTGCCCATCCTGGCGTCCCGCAGCATTTCTGAACGACCCTGCTTGTCCATGGTTCCGATCGCCTTCGGCTGGCCCCACCGTATGCGTAGAGGGCAGCCCGCAATGAGAGCACGACCCTGGCAGGCGGTAGCGGCCTTTTCGGCAGCCTCACGCGTCTCGTAGTTGACAAAGGCGCAGTGCGACATGTGAGAGCATACAAGACTCTTGATCTTTCCATAGACCTTGAAGAAGTCGCGGATCTTGTACTCGGGTAGGTCGTCCTCGACACCAGTGACAAACAGGGACATGATGTTCTTATCGGCCGGGGGGATCCAGTCGCGTGGTGACGGTGGTAGCTGGGCGGCACTGGGGAAGACCTGGCGATTCTTGGGCCCCGTCCTGGCGCCCACAGCGGAGGCGGCCTTTGTGTCCCTCGTTCGGATAGGCCCAGGTCCTCCTACACCAGCGCCCACGGCCGGATTTCCGTGCGACGACCTCCTCTCGGCTTCGACTTCGGACTCGTTGACAGAGCGTCCTTTGCGGAAATACGGCTTGCTCTGCGCCAGGCGCTGCAATAGCTCACGCGCCTTTTCGTCTGTCTTTTCGTATTCCTCCGTCCCCAGGCCCTCTTCGATGAGCTTCTCGTTATTCTGGGCGTAGTACTCGCGGTTCACGTCTGACTGCGGCCCGGGCGCGACCATCTTGAGGGCGGCATCACGGACGGCGATGGGGAGCCCGAATGACAAGTCGAGCATGCAGCTCTGGCAGCAGTTCTTGAGTCGCGCGCATGTCAGGCAGATTGCGGTTCGCTTCTTGCGTCCCTGGGCGCGTGTCGCACTCCAGCTGAAGATGGTAAAGGGTCTCGTACACTGTTTAGAGTCGATGATCAGTCAGTATATATTTTCTTGCTGTGGTTGAGTGGCGACAACTGTATATATCGTCATCGAGGAAGAAGATGTAGCAAGCTTACCAATTTGCACTCTGCGCCATGGTCCTCCTTGAGCATCTGGACGTAGGGATTCTCGGGCAGGCAGTTCTCGCACACGGACGGGAAGTCGGTGGACTCCCACCCTGAGCGATTTAGATCCTGCTTAATTTGCGGCGGCATGTTCGCGTGCAACGTTGGCTGTGGGAACGGGGATGTTGGAAGCTGAATCAAACAATAGACGAGGGTGGCGTGGAGCAAGAAATCCGCATACGAGTACGGTCGGTATTAATCGTACTCGTACAAATATTTGGCCGGCTGAGTAATAATAGGCTCGGAAGTTAGTATTATCGATAACAAAAGTAAATGCGCCCAGGGATTGAGCAGGTGGTGCCCATGTGGTCATCCGAGCTTTAGGCGGTCGGGAATATTTAGGTCTAGTACTGATCGGGTGACCTTCGGGTTGCTGCTTCGTACTCGTACCTCTGCCGCGTGGAGGGGCTCCCATTCACATGCCAACATTAAACGTTGATTCGCGTTCGTATTCGTATCGGAAGCTGCATCTTGACCGCTTACCCCTTGGAGACCAATTGCCCTCGTCAAACGGTCCACATGAGGACTAGCCCCATGGGCTAGAGACTGGAGATCGCATGAGAATCCAGGGGCCAGAAAGGGTCGTGGAAATTGCTACGATACGGATAATAGAAGGGAAATCCAAAGGCGAAAAATAATAAAAGGCCCCAGACTGGTTCCCGCTCTCCCTCTCTGCTCATTCCCCGCCCCCCCTTTAGAAGCTTTAGTACAAGTATTTACACTTCTGTCAAAGGAACCTTCCTCAATCCATCTCCCTTCTTTGCTCTTCTCCTTCGCCCATCTTCTCTTCTTCCCCTCCACACCAGTTTCCAGGCGCAACCAGCTTCAACATGGTTGCCTCATCCACAATGTCCAACCTCGAGCGCGAGGACCACAAGCGCGATGCCGACTTCAACAAGGCTCTGCACGGCAAGTCTGCTCAGGCCAAGGGCGGTGTCGCCGCCATGTTCTCCAAGGGCTCTGCTGCTAAGCAAGCTGCTGTCGACGACTACTTCAAGCACTGGGACAACCAGGCTGCTAAGGACGAGACGGAGGAGACGCGCGCTGTGAGTACAACCATTGGCGCACCTTCACGTGGCAAATTAACTAACAATGATTACAGGCTCGTGTTGCCGAGTACGCGACCCTGACGAGGCAGTGAGTTACCATTCCAAATTTCATCTACCCCTCAAGCGGTGTGCTGACCGATGCCCTCTTCCTCCAGCTACTACAACCTTGCGACCGACCTTTACGAGTACGGCTGGGGCCAGTCCTTCCACTTCTGCCGCTACTCCATCGGAGAGCCCTTTTTCCAGGCCATTGCCCGCCATGAGCACTACCTGGCCCACTGCATCGGCATCCGCGAGGGCATGAAGGTCCTGGATGTTGGCTGCGGTGTCGGTGGCCCTGCCAGGGAGATTGCCAAGTTCACCGGCGCTCACATCACCGGCCTGAACAACAACGACTACCAGATTGACCGCGCCACCCACTACGCTTCTAAGGAGGGCCTGTCGAAGCAGCTTGACTTTGTCAAGGGCGACTTTATGGTGAGTAATTCTCGAGTCCAGAAGCATCTTCTTGCCCAAGTACTGACTGGTCTGCACAGCAAATGTCGTTCCCCGACAACAGCTTCGATGCCGTCTACGCTATCGAGGCCACCGTCCACGCCCCCACGCTTGAGGGCATCTACAGCGAGATCTTCCGCGTTCTCAAGCCTGGCGGTGTCTTTGGTGTGTACGAGTGGCTCATGACGGACCAGTACGACAACGAGAACATCCACCACCGTGAGATCCGTCTCGGTATCGAGCAGGGCGACGGTATCTCGAACATGTGCAAGGTCCAGGTTGCCCTTGACGCCATGAAGGCCGCCGGCTTCGAGCTCCTGATGAACGAGGACCTTGCCGAGCGTGACGACCCCTTCCCCTGGTGGTGGCCCCTCTCGGGCGACACCCGTTACATCCAGTCCGTCTACGATATCTTCACCATTGTGCGCATGACCAAGTGGGGACGTACCCTTGCCCACGGCTTTGCCGGTATCATGGAGACCCTCAAGGTCGCTCCTGCTGGAACCAAGAAGACGGCCGACAGTCTGGCTCTCGCCGCTGACTGCTTGGTTGCTGGTGGTAAGGAGCACCTCTTCACCCCCATGTACCTCATGGTTGGTCGCAAGCCTGAGTAAAGGAAAGGACCATCTTGGTTCAAAGGGAAACGGCAAAACAAAAGGAGAAAACAATCATGAGAAGCAGAGACGCAGGATAAAGAAGGCGTAACAGGGATTTTAGTGGGAGGTAAACCCGATATATAATTTTAATTACCAATGTGAAATTCGAATTCTGGTTTCTTTCTCTCCACTTTCTATGGTGTCGGATTTCATCCAGCGTCCTCAATGCTTGTAAATTTATATAAGATATTGATATCAGATCTATGCCATGTGCTTACATTACTTATGCTCGTACGAGTACGGAGTATTACTCTGTACGGATTAGGAGTACGGAGTATTACTAGAGGCATTTGCGAGGTCCATTGTTGTTATGGAGGGTACCAGTACGTACCGGGATGAGTTTAAGCCGCGTCCCCCCAACAGACAAGTGTCAAGCTCCGATATCTACCATTCAGGGTGCCAAGGCTCCACTCGGTCCTGCCCCCCAATGGAAAGAAAAAAAAATAGCACAGGCCAATCAAGCTCCGGTTCCGCTCCTTCCCGGAAATTCCCTCTGCAGTTGCTGCACCCTTAAGCCAAACAAATCTCAACCGCCCTCAACTTCCATCTTCAATTACCTCCTTGATCAGGTCATTCTTTATCCTCTTCTCGCCCCTTTCCTCTCCCCTCCCTCCTTCCTTCCTCGACACTCCAGATACGTCATCTGGACGTTTGTCTACAGCTAGAGAAGCTTCTTTTCGTCCGTCTCGTCGTTCACGTCGCGTCGCCCATCATGTCCCGCATCCTCCGACCGGCAGCTCGCCTCACCACTTCGGCCAGGGCCGCCATCGTACCCAGGGCCCCTGCGTCGCAGAGCCTCTTCCAGCTTTCGCGCACTGCTCTCGCCCACAATGCCTACTTCGGTGCCTCTCAGACGCGTTCCTACGCCGACGGCCAGGGTGTCAAGGAGTACACTGTCCGTGACGCTCTGAACGAGGCTCTGGCCGAGGAGCTCGAGGGCAACGACAAGGTCTTTGTCATGGGAGAGGAGGTTGCCCAGTACAACGGTGCCTACAAGGTCACCAAGGGTCTCCTCGACCGCTTCGGTGAGAAGCGTGTCATTGACACCCCTATCACCGAGTCCGGCTTCACTGGTCTCGCTGTCGGCGCTGCTCTCAGTGGCCTGCACCCTGTCGTACGTTCCTCCCCTAGCTTATCTATCAACCGCCCGTTTCCCCGTTTCGCCTTCTTCTCGCTTTCCCTTTCAGCGCAGTACGATGATAGCTGACATTTTTTATCTTTCCAGGTTGAGTTCATGACCTTCAACTTCGCCATGCAGGCCATCGACCAGATTGTCAACTCGGCCGCCAAGACCCTCTACATGTCTGGTGGTATCCAGCCTTGCAACATCACATTCCGTGGCCCCAACGGTTTTGCTTCCGGTGTCGCCGCCCAGCACTCGCAGGACTACTCGGCCTGGTACGGAAGCATCCCCGGCCTCAAGGTCGTCTCGCCCTGGAGCGCCGAGGACGCCAAGGGTCTCATGAAGGCTGCCATCCGTGACCCCAACCCTGTCTGTGTTCTCGAGAACGAGCTCATGTACGGCAAGAGCTTCCCTATGTCGGAGGCTGCCCAGAAGGATGACTTTGTTATCCCCTTCGGCAAGGCCAAGATTGAGCGCACCGGCAAGGACCTGACCATTGTCGCCGCCTCCCGCTGCGTCGGCCAGGCCCTCGACAGTGCCGAGAACCTCAAGCAGAAGTACGGTGTCGAGGCTGAGGTTGTCAACCTGCGTTCCATCAAGCCCCTCGACGTGGAGACCATCATCCAGTCTGTCAAGAAGACGAACCGCCTCCTCGTTGTTGACTCCAGCTACCCCATGTTCGGTCTCGCTGCCGAGATTCTGGCCGTCACCATGGAGTACGGCTTCGACTACCTCCACGCTCCCGCCCAGCGTGTCACCGGTGCCGATGTCCCCACGCCCTACGCCCAGAAGCTCGAGGAGATGTCTTTCCCCACCGAGTCTCTCATCGAGTCCCAGGCTGCCAAGCTCCTCCGCCTGTAAAATCTTGTGTTCTCTAGCTGCTTGATTTCTTGAAAAAACCAAAGGGTGTGGGATGTAGTCAAGGAGGGAAGGGCAAGGCGGTGTCAGTTTCGCGACCGTTGAGCTACGTCAACGACGATGTATGCTGGCTCCTCGAAAATTGAGGCGAGAGCGTCGTGGAATCCTGATCTCGCTGCCTCTTGGAACTTTGGAAGCGCTATCCACAGTCTCGATTTGTTTTTTCTTCTATAGACGGACGGAAGGGATTGGACCTGTATTTGTAATGCGCCTTTGTGTACACATCTGTACGAGACCCCAGCCCTAGGCGCAAGTCACTTAATGATTATTTGGGAAAACAGTTTGATATCTGCACTCTTTGTCGCCGTGTCTCGTAATGCCGTGTTACCTCCCCCGTCCGTAGAATGACCTGTTATGCCAATACACATCACTACTAGTACCACTGGGTGCAAATCGGAGTTGTAGAGGATGACAAATTGTAAGAAGCCTGCAAATAGGATCACACTATCCTACGGTAGTAGATTTACAATGTTAGTGAACAATGTTGCCAAAGTGGTGCTCAGGCAGTTGAATTGACTTTGAAGCTTCTTTGCCGTGGGGTAGCGACCGCCAACTGCCTTTTTTGTTTGCCCACACACGTCACGGGCTCTGGCCAAATACTGACTGATGGTGGGGCACACTACACCACCACCACCATTGGCTCACTCACTTCTTCGTCATCGACAACCGCATGGACTGAAAAGTGCCATCTTTCACGGAATCTTTCACAAAAAAAGATGGCAGAATCCGAAGATACGGTCGGTATAGATGTCCTTCTCAGGGAGGAGTCTACTCCTGGACACGTGCCAAAGACTCTTCAGAAGCGCTCACAAGACCCAGACGAACTCAAGCGGAGTCTAGAGCAGCTTCTCCTCAACCCGTCGCCCAAGTTCTCTCCCGAGTGGCTCAACCGCCTGCAACAACGTTGGGACACTGAGGCCGACTATTCTTCAATATTCAACATTGCTCCTACGCAAAGCCGCACCGTTACTCGCTTCCAACGCCATGGCCTCGAGGGTCGTGTCACAGGCTACCAGAATGTCACAATCCCCGCAGCAAGCTCCACGGCCAAGAACTCAACCAGCTTGCTGAGAAAACCGGGAAACCGTGCCGACTTTGTAAGAGGTGCCGCCGGCTTCTTCCCGTTTGCACCAGGTGGTCTGGAAGGCGTCGAGGCCGCAGCAGCCTTGGAAGACCAGATTCATGGTGGTGGGCCAGTCGGTGGGGAGGGGGATGACTCGGGCAAGGGGAAGCTTGACAAGGTGATACAACTAGGCCCCGAGGGAGGGCTTCTAGAGGTCGCTCCTGGACTGGACAGGGGTATAGACTTCTCCTTGAGAAAAGCTGGTCCCGATCAGAACGACGCCGACGCCGTCCGCGAAGTGCTTGAAGAGGACCCCGAGGCCATGGGTGGGGATTCTAGAGGCCAGGAGAACAAAGATTCGCCAGCAGCCAGCCCGTCTGACGAAGTCGAAGTCAGCGAAGAGGAGAATGACGATATCGATGACATTCTGCCGGTTGAATTTCCCTCTCTCGAGCCCCACGGCGTCCTTGCTGCATCCAGCGCTAGAAAGGCAGGTCGGGAATGGGCGCACATGGTTGACATTAAGCATGACATGTCGAATTTCCGCGAACTTGTCCCAGACATGGCCAGAGAGTGGCCTTTTGAGCTCGACACCTTCCAGAAGGAGGCTGTTTATCATCTTGAGAGCGGTGACTCAGTCTTTGTCGCCGCTCATACGTCGGCCGGAAAGACGGTCGTTGCAGAGTATGCCATTGCCTTGGCCGCGAGGCACATGACCAAGGCTATCTACACTTCTCCCATCAAGGCTCTTAGCAACCAAAAGTTTCGCGACTTCCGCCAGACATTTGACGAAGTCGGTATCTTGACAGGCGATGTCCAGATCAACCCCGAGGCTAGCTGCCTCATCATGACAACGGAAATCCTTCGCAGCATGCTATACAGGGGTGC
Organism: Geosmithia putterillii; assembly: GCA_900188575.1. NCBI lineage: Eukaryota > Fungi > Ascomycota > Sordariomycetes > Hypocreales > Bionectriaceae > Geosmithia > Geosmithia putterillii. The sequence continues at coordinate 75,448 of FYEU01000299.1, read as the reverse complement.
TGACTTGATACGCGATGTCGAGTTTGTCATCTTTGACGAGGTTCACTACGTCAATGACTTCGAGAGAGGCGTTGTCTGGGAGGAGGTCATCATCATGCTGCCGGAGCATGTGTCCCTCATTCTGCTATCCGCCACCGTCCCCAACACGTATGAATTTGCCTCATGGGTTGGCCGCACAAAGCAGAAGGACATCTACGTCATTTCTACGCCCAAGAGGCCCATCCCGCTAGAGCATTACCTTTGGGCTGGAAAGGACATGTTCAAGATTGTCGACTCGGAAAAGAAATTCATCGAGAAGGGATGGAAGGACGCACACCAAGCATGCCAAGGCAAAGGGAAGGACCAACCAGTCCAGTCAACGGTGGCTACACGTGGAGGGAACCCCGGTGGTAACCAGAGGGGCAACTCTCAGAGGGGAGGCCAAAGGGGGGGGCGGGGTGGCCCGCAGAGAGGAGGGAACAACCAGCGTGGACGGGGAGGCCCTCCCCGCGCAAGTCATGCTCCTGGACACATGGGTCGCTCCGGTCGCGCAGGAGGTTTCACGTCGGCTAATCAGGACAAAAACCTCTGGGTTCATCTGGTTCAGTATCTCAAGAAGAAGACCCTCCTCCCCGCCTGTATATTTGTCTTCTCAAAGAAGCGTTGCGAAGAGAATGCCGACGCTCTGAGCAACCAGGACTTCTGTACTGCTTCTGAGAAAAGCCACATCCACATGATCATCGAAAGGTCTGTTGCACGTCTCAAGCCTGAGGACAGGCAGTTGCCGCAGATAATTAGGTTGCGCGAGCTCCTGGGTCGAGGCATTGCTGTTCACCACGGTGGACTGCTGCCCATTGTCAAGGAGATTGTCGAGATGCTGTTTGCGGAGACCCTCGTCAAGGTGCTATTTGCAACCGAGACTTTTGCCATGGGGTTGAACCTGCCCACCCGTACTGTTGTCTTCTCGGGATATAGGAAGCATGACGGACACTCTTTCCGAAACCTTCTCCCGGGCGAGTACACGCAGATGGCCGGGCGAGCCGGTCGTCGCGGATTGGACACCGTTGGGTCCGTCATCATCGTGCCACCTGGGGGCGACGAAGCGCCACCCGCCGCAGACCTTCGCAACATGATTCTCGGCGAGCCATCCAAACTCCGATCGCAATTTCGCTTGACCTACAATATGATCCTCAACCTTTTGCGGGTAGAGGCGTTAAAGATTGAGGAGATGATTAAGCGCAGCTTCTCGGAACACGCGACGCAACAGCTACTTCCAGAACACGAGAAGGATGTCAAGATCGCCCAGGCGGACCTTGCCAAGGTCAAGAGAGACTCGTGCACCATCTGCGATGTGCACATGGATGACTGCCACCAGGCCGCCGAAGACTTCAAGCAGTCCACCGTCGAGCTGTACAAGGGTCTTCTTAAGATACCCATTGGGCGTCGCATGTTCTCCCAGCACCGACTAGTTGTGTTCAACTGGGAAGGTATCCGCACAGCCGGTATACTTCTGGCGGATGGCATGAGCATGAAGTCTACGGCCGATGAACCCTCGCTGCACCTGTGCGCCATCAAACCGCTTAGAGAGCGCCGAGATGCGACCGATCAGCTCCCCTTCATTCCAGCGTTCAGAAAATACTTGCACAAACTGCCACAGGGAAAGAGGCGAGCACAGATCAAGACACTGCATGTTCCTCTGAGTGATGTCGAGTGTTTAACACGTTGGGTCACCAAAGATATCATCCCCGAGATCTTCCAGGGTGGGGAAGCCCTGCAGAAGGCAGACAAGCGGCTTCAGGAGATCTGCTCTGCCTGGGACAATCGGTGGGATGAAATGGACTTCTCGAAGGTCAAGAGCATGCCGCTACAGGAGCTCATGGAGAAGCGCGTGAACCTGGACAAGGCGATATCAGAGTCTCCAGTGACGAAGTGCCCCCACTACCTCAAACACGTATGTTGTCTTCTTCTGCTCCTCTTTATCTACCAACATCCAGTGCACAGACTGACGTGATTCTTACAGTTTGCCATGTGCCACGACGAATGGCTTATCAAGGAGCACATCTCGCAACTTAAGCAGTCGCTGTCGGATCAGAACCTCCAGCTCTTGCCGGACTACGAACAGAGAGTTCAGGTACTCAAGGAGCTCGGTTTCATCGACGACGCCACGCGGATTCAGCTCAAGGGCAAGGTCGCATGCGAGATCCACTCTGGTGATGAGCTCGTGCTTACCGAGCTGATATTGGACAATGCGCTTGCCGAGTTTGAGCCAGCCGAAATTGCGGCTCTGCTGTCGGCCTTTGTGTTCCAGGAGAAGACTCAGGTTGAGCCTGTCCTGACAGGCAACCTCGAGCGCGGCAAGGAGACGATTATCCGGATATCCGAAAAGGTCAACGACGTGCAGACACGACTTCAAGTTATTCAATCTACGGATGACAGCAACGACTTTGTGTCGCGACCGCGCTTCGGCATCATGGAGGTAGTATACGAGTGGGCCAGGGGAATGAGCTTTAAGAACATCACAGGGCTCACTGATGTGCTCGAGGGAACCATCGTGCGCACAATCACTCGACTCGATGAGACATGTCGCGAGGTCAAGAATGCGGCACGCATTGTCGGGGACCCCGACCTGTACCAGAAGATGCAAACGGCCCAGGAGATGATCAAGCGTGATATCACGGCTGTGGCAAGCTTGTACATGTAACGAATTTGGGAGCTTAGTGAGCATATTGCTGTTTAGGCATGGAAATCTTGGCAAGTCATTTGTCTCGATCTAGACAATGGATGTAGATAATATGGAACAAAAAGGAAAAGTTTGTGGGGAAATGGGGAAAGGAGTAACAGTTAATGGATAATGTAAAAGAAAGCCGTGATGATTCAAACCAAACAAAAAGCCCAGGCGCAATCGCTCAACGCCATCCACGTAGGATAAAAGAGAAAGACGATCAACAGAGTAGAGTATACAATGCGGGTTTGGTAAATCAAGCCCTCAGGGCACGCAACCTCTGTTGGAGCTTATCCTCCTCCTCCGCTGATGGTTCGGCGGCGGCCGAAGCAGGTTCGGCGTTGGCGGGTGTGGCCTGGTTGAGTTCCTTGCTGAGTTCGAGACCGGCGTCATCGGCCAATTTTCCGAGTAGTTCGTGCACAGCATCCTCCGGGACCTGAGCAGAAGTGGACTGGGTCATGGCGTCTTGGTAAATGTTGTTGGACATGGCGTATTCCTCGTTCTGTGACTTGAACTGTTCGAGCGTAAGGAGGGTCTGTTGGAGAGGCAAGAGTTAGCAGGTGATACAATGAAGCAGTGCTGTGCAAAGTCAAAACTAAGAATGTCGACGACGGTACCTTTTCAGGGTTGCTGTTCTTCTGGGCGGCATTCATGACGCGCGACGACTGGCCCATCATCTGGGTCATGCGGTTCATGGCATTGTTGGCCTGGATCTGGGACGAGTTGAGCTCGGCCATGTCGGCGATCTGGTCCATCTGCTGGGCGAGGGCCTGCTTGGACAGAAGGATCTTGGCCTTTTGGTATGCCTTTTGCGTCTCGCCCTTCTTGAGGAGTTCCTGGATCTGCTTCTTGAGAACGGGGTCTTGCTTAGCGGCCTTTTGGGCCTCTCGTCGGGCCTGCTTGGCCTGGAATCGAGCCTGGAACTCGACATTCATATCGCGGGACATCTGGCGGTTCGACATTATGGGCGTTCTTTTTTGGATGGTATCCGTGCGAGGGTAAGCGTATGGGCTTTGTCGAGCGATTTGGGGTTGTCTGTTCTGTGTGAGGATGGCGATGCATCGTCGAAAGAGAAGAGGGGCACTACATTTGTGACGCAACCAGCCGTCTGCGCCACGTTCCGCCCGAGCCACACAAGTTGTGGCACAACTACCCGGTACCAGGCCCATGCGAGATCAAATGGTTCTTGGAGGCCATTAAGTTGACGCGCATGGTTATGACCATGTGTTTATTTTTGTTACAGTTCAAGGCACGAAAAGGTGTATTTTGACGAAACGCTTCCCTGTTCAGAAAATCACCTTGGTGTATGGAGGACGGGAAAGAAGCTCGTAGAATCAAGACCGAGTATTGCAATCTACGTCTACAGTCGGGTCCGAATAATATCAACTACCCCTCTATGATGGCATCGCCTAGGATCAATATCGGAGTTGGTTATATGGGAGAGACATACATTGTAGTGGTCTCCTGGTGAAACCATGCTGACAGGTTTCTTCATGTCTGGTAGTTTTGGTACTGTTTAAACCCGGGGTCAGTGAGTTGCACACAAACGCATCCTCACAGACGAGAATATTGTGGATATGTAGAAGTGAAGCACGTTGCTGCCAAGCATCATTAGTTTACTTACTACAGAGCAAGCAGTACGAGTGATATACGAGTGTTTCGTGGGCGAGATTAGTGTGAAATATACTAGTGGCTGGAGATATCTAATAATATCTTGCTTCCTGAAGGACTGGAGTATTAGGTACCAAGCAACGAAGTAGGAGTAATACGGAGTAAGTGCGCCTGTATGGATGTCCGGAGAGGAAGCCACAAGGGATCGACTATGATTTGCAGTGTACTCCGTACGAGTATGAGTAGGAGATTTCGCGAGGGAAGATCCGCCCTGCTTGTTCGAAAAGAGTAGGTCAGAGCTTGGTTTCAGGAAGATCGGAAGAGTCTGGAAGGTGATAGACATATCAAAGAAGGGGGCAAAAAAAGGGGTATAGCAAAGGGGGCAGGGAATACGGGTTGGCAAGGGCCAGAGCTCAAGCTAGAGCAAAAAAGGAGGCATTAGCCTCAGCCCTTGCGGTCCTAAGACACGAGCGCTGCCGATTGACGCACAGAATGACGACTACAGTGGTGCGCACGTCGCAATCGTGTTAGATCGACGGTTAGACGAGCCCACTAATATGGATGGATCATTACCTAACACTGAACAGCGACAGAAAGCTCTCGACTTCTTTGACTGTCCATGACGATCAAAGTCTCCAGGTCCTACTAAGATGGTCTGTAATACAGCTGTCAGCCTGTTATGGTAGCTCTCGTAAGATGGCTAGCAATAGTATGCAGCAAGTAGCTAAATTAGTCGCTTGAACGTGCGCATACTTTGCCCGCTCTGAACGCTGTGCCTCTAGGATTGCTGCGGTGGGATTGCGGAGTACCCGTACGGTGTCGGTGTACTCCGTATTACCAGTAGATTCGGAAGTCTGGGTACACGCATCTGTGGCTGAGGTTATAATAACTCGTAGCGCACATGGTGTTATTTTTGGTAATGATTAGGCCTTCTTCAGTGGCCCCTTGAAAGAAACACTTGCTATTGTTTCCCTACTCGTACTCGTACTTGTATTACGGTTTACGAAGTAGTGGCATACTTGGGAAGTTACGAGTCCGGATAGCGAGTACGGGCAGGAAAATGGGTTGCCAAGTTGCCTCAATCAATATTGCCCCGTGTCTTGTCTTGGCCCCCTGCGGTCTGAGGACCAGCCATAATTGCCATTCAAGGCCCCCAACGTCCAAATGGTGGCGGGCATGCGGGCGGACATTCAGGCCCTAGGAGGAGAATAGCCAAAGTCAAAAGGAACGGTGTACGAAATACCGGTATGTATTGATACGGAGCAATATGCATGCATGGCTTAGCATTTGCAGCCGTCCGAGTGCTTGTACGAAGTATTACGGAGTACGGAGTACTACTAGGCTTTTGGTGGCGGGTGAGTTTTTGTTCGAAGATTCGGGCGGACCGACCGGCGTGTAGACATAGAACACAGCAAGCCATCCCTTGTGTTCACCCGTGCGTGTAACCTTGCGAGCCCAGAGAAAAAGAGGTTGGGCCTTGCGCAAATACCAAGGGCTCCCTTTCCTCTCTATTTCTTGTACTCCGTACGTACCTACTCATACTCATACTCGTACTTGTACGCTGCTCATGCTCGAGGTATTATTATTATGGCCACGGCGTATTGCATCGTAATATCGTCCTCATACAGTAAGAGGTGCAGTATTATTACTCCGTCGTAGTAATACCGAGGCCCGCTCGAATTCCCTGCTGCCTTTTTGGGTTGTGGGTGCCCCTTACGAATACGGAGGAGCGAAAGAGCCACAGCTCAAGAGCTCGTACTCGTACTCCGTGCGGCGTGGTGCGACGTAAGGGGCGATAGGGGAGAGGGGCTCCGTTGCGTTTCGGGTCGACCAACTGACTCTGCCGCGCGTCGGATGGCAACCCTTTGCTGAATGAATAGCACTGTCGCGGGTATCAATACAGACTATGTCGACAGGTGATTCACTTGTATAGAAATCCGTTGCTGTTACTCGTACTCGGGGCTTCGACGGAATGGCATAATACTCGCATGCCCACAGAGGCCTGCTCGTATCTTGCGGTGTACGAGCACGCCGTACAAGCATGCAGTAAGAACATGCGTATTCCTGCTCTCCGTCAGCCATGCTTTGTAGTGCCCCGTACTCGTACATGTAGGACAGCGTAGACGGGGTGAACCTCCCAGGGGCTGCAGCTCCTGACTCGTCGGAGCGGCCAGCGCTCCGTACCTGTAGGTCGTAGATCTTGCGGGTTGCAGTAGGTACTCGTACCCGTGGGCCGTAATACTGCCAACTGCGTACTCCGTAGAGGTTGTGCCCTTTGGCTGATGCTCCTTGGATGGCGGATTCAGGGCTGACGCAGACAATGAGGGCAGTGCTCCAGATATGATTGGCGCACTATGCCACCGGGGTCATGATCCGTATGGATGCGCCAACAAAGCCATGTGGGCCTTATGTACCGAGTAGAGAGCCTTGACGGCCTTGGTACGAAACCTTGGGGGAATGCGTGGGTCAGGAGCTGACACAAATCGGCGTCTGAGGCGCAGTTAATGCCTGAGGCACGAAGACAACCGGCCACTCTGTCCTTAACATAAAGGGAAGCCTTGGCCACAACAGGAACATCTGTCTTCTTCTCGGAAGGCTTGGTCAAGAGATTCTCATCAAACCGCTCGCTCTTGCTGGCTGGCTGGTCCTCACCTAACCATCGGCTGACTCATTGTCAGTGAGTCACGTATACTCCACCCAAGATCGAGCGGCAAGGTGCATTGTCACCTGTTGCCGGAAATCGCCTTCGCTTCATTATATCTCCAAGCATTCCCCATTATTAGCTTGGTAACGACACTGGTAACGACACATCCACATCACATCTGGGTTGTTTCATCACCACAACAACTTCTCAAACAACATACGACCACACTACAGCGGCAACATGGCTACAGAACAGTCACCATCTGCCACCATGCAGCCCTCACCAGCAGACAGTCTGATGTCTGCCCACGAGGATTCATACCCGTCTCTGTTCGATGGCCCGGCATCACCAACAGGATCTGCCATGACCCCGTGCTTCTCTGAGAGCGGAACACCTTCACGCCTATCAGCCGTTCCGGAAGACTCCGTACTTGATGACGACGGCGACAAGAAGACCAAGAAGCGGAAGTCGTGGGGTCAGGTCCTTCCGGAGCCCAAGACCAACCTGCCCCCTCGAAAGCGGGCCAAGACCGATGACGAGAAGGAGCAGCGTCGCGTTGAGCGTGTCCTGCGTAATCGCCGCGCCGCCCAGTCTTCGCGTGAGCGCAAGAGGCAAGAAGTTGAGGCACTAGAGAAGCGTAACCAGGAACTGGAGACCCTTCTCGCCTCCGTTCAAGAGACCAACCTTGCTCTTGTACAGGAGCTCAGCAAACACCGCCACGACGGAAGCATCCTGCCTCCCGGTGGCCCCTCTCCCCTCAAGCACACGCTCTCCTCTGACCTCTTTACTCCAACTGGGGTTGAGCGTGCCACACCGCCTACTGTCAACCCGGCCTCCCTTTCCCCCCCGGCTACCGACGCCGCCGAGGAAGCCGCCGACGAGTCGTCCTCCCAGCCTCCCCAGCAGCCGGCCGCGGCCGCCGCCTCCGATTTGACACAACGTCCTGCAGAGATGTTGTGCGACCTGCAGTGTCAAATATCGGAGACGGCTCCCGCGACGGCGCTAACACAGAGGCTGGCCTGGATGTCATGTCTGGCGAGTCTCATTTCCACCTCGATCTTTTCGGCGTGCCAGAGGCCACTGCTACAGATAGCCATGTCCTTGAAAGCGGGCTTCTCTCTTCTCCCCAGTCCAGCTCTGTTGACGACGATTATCTGGCTGGTGACGCATCGGAACACTTCACGAACCAAAACTTCGACATCAACGAATGGCTCAGCGAGGAACCAAGCCACCACACTTCTGACTTCACTTCAGCCTACGACTCGGCTGGCGACTTCTTCGGCCTCGAGCTGGAAGCCATCGAACCTGCGAGTAAAGACCCTGCGGAAAATCCTGTCCAGCAGCCCGAGCCTGGCGCGTCCTCTATCGGATGCGACGTTCGTGGCATTGCGGTTGGTATCTGAGGGACTTAACGAACAGGTGGAGGCCCAGTTCAGGTCAGTAGAGTCGCCCCATGTCGATGAGCTGATTGAATGTATGAAGTGCACTGACCTACCGTCGAGGGAAGTTCTCCTCACGCTGCTCTGGACCATTCGTGTAGAGCAGCAGCGGTCGGTCAATGGTGGCTCCATCCCAGGGCCTGATCTGATGAGTTATGGTGATCTCCAGATACCGACAAGAGAAACCAAGTGGAGCATGTCGGCAAGCTCCTAGCGGGCGAACCGCATGTGGCCTCGGGCTTTAATGACAGTATGACAGTTTGTGAGCTTTATTTGTTTGGGTGGTTACGGCGGGCATCGGGAAAAAAACAACAGGAACAATGGCGCAATTTGGTGAAAGGGAAGCAGCAGTTGACAGGTGAATCTGAGATTCAGTCAATCGGGTGTTTTCCTGTGCATGGTCAGCGATGTAATTTTATATACTACACCTAAAACTTCAAGTCAAACCCTACATCGAGTAGAGGTATCATGACACAAATATTGAATAATCTCACACGCTCTTATCCCATCCTTCCTGTGAGCAATGTCTGTCTTGTGTGTACTCATATTCAAAAAAATCCAAGCTGGGAACCTCGGTCCCATTTCTGTCGTTGAATATCCCCGCTTGCACCAGAACACCAAATCACCGTATGTTGGCCAACCTGCTAGCAGGGAACAAGCATTATTACTTAGTATGCTGTATTTACCAACTCATAACACCAACCAATGCCATGAACGCCATCGCTCCTAAATTGAGACACCCGGAGAAAACAAGTTCTTTAACCAAAATCCCCAACAAATCACCAAAGACCATCCATCTCCTGCATAGCGGCTTCCTCTTCTGCAAAATCAGGCTCTTTCGTCTCCTGCCGGCCGTCTCTGTCGTGGCTCTCTGCTTCGGCAATGAGAGCCTCTAGGTCATCATCAGGCTCCTCTCTTTGTGAGGTACTCTGTTGTCCGTTTTTCTGAGGCACATCGTGTTGCTCGGCTTCGGCCATGAGCCCATCTAGATCATCGCTTCCCGGAGCATCATCGTTGACGACGGGGCCATTCTTTCGAGGAGTTGCGCCATACAGGTCATCGTCATCGGGAACGTCTTGTTGCTGAGGAGTTTGCTGCCGCTGCTGTTGCTTTTGAGCTTCAGAAGAGGTGGATGTGGGTGCAGGTTCGACATGGTGCACCCCGGCTATCTCATCGTCACCATCTCCATGCAGCGTCTTGTGCTTGCCCTCGTCAAGCCATTCGTTTCGTGCCACCATGAGCTTCTTCTTGTGGCCGGCCTTTTCCACCATACCCAAGGCATCTAGAAAGCGTGCCTTAGGAAACAGATCGTCGAGCCAGAGCTGATAGAATGAGAGGAGCCTCGCAGCGTCGCCGAACTCGTGCCCCTTCCCCTTGAGGCGGAGGCTGGTTGAAGCGCGAGAGCGTAGCTTGGGAATACCATCGGGTCCGAGGAGTCGGTCTTCGTCTAGTTTGACATTGGGGACTCGTGCACGCTTCTGAACAGACACCTCCTTGTCGATTCCCAGGCCCGATTGGGGGCCCTCTTTGCGTTTCTTGCTGGCCTGTGGGCTTGGGGAGCGGAACGGGTCGTCGGATAGGTTGCCAACGTCGTAGTTTTCCAGGTCATCGTGTTGCGGCGGTTCTGACCGCTTCGAACTTGCAGCTGCTGAAGGCATAATTTGTTGTAGTTGTTGTCGTTATTCTGGCTTTTGTGTGACCCTGCTGCAGAGGAAACAGTTTGGTCGGAATAAAAGTGCAAATGACTTTGCCGTCGAAGGTGGTACATGTAATCAATCCCCTACTAGAACGCGTCTTGGTGGGGGTGAGACGCGACGCGACTAATGGGCAAATGGGCTAGATGGAGTACAGGTTAACCAAGATCCACGTGACTTCATCTGATTAACCGAGCTGTCCCGTAGTCACGTGATTTGATTACATCTTCCCCAGAGTCCATTGGCTCCGGGGCGACAGCTGGATCCTCAACCCCATGGGATACTACGAATCTGGGGATAATCGTATCACCGCAACCATGGCCGACAACGCGACCAAGCAGCAGCCGGCCACCTTTGCCGGGCCCTCCAAGGCCATCAAAACTGACTATCCGGTAAGCCATATCACGGATTGGTATCTAGAATAGAGATGAGATCCAGGACCAGGACTAACCCCGGTCGCATATAGCTCATCGACAACGATCCGTACGTTCTTGCTCCCCGCAGCCTGCAATACGACCAACCACGATGCAATTGACACAGCCAGAGTTTTCTCCTCTCTGGGACTTGGGAGTAGTGACTGACATGGGTTCACGATAGGCATTTCAAGCGTGTACTTGGCTATGCCAGGACATCAGACTACGTCGTAGGCGGCCTCGCTGCTGCCTTTGCGCCAGCAGCCATGCTTACTCTCGAGAAGTTTGCTCCCTCACATGTAGGGAAGGGAGGTTTCCCCAAGATTCTTCGCCTAGCTGGTGCCATCGGTCTCACCGGTGGCTTCCTTCTCTTCTACCAGCGCTCGAGCCGTACGCCCACCAAGACCCACTCTATCCCCGCCCCCGGATTCTTGACTTGTTGACTAGACGCTGACCGGTGATAAAAACCCAAAACCACAGTGCGATTCTACGGCGCCACAGAAAACGCCCGCGAGGTCGAACTGGACATGCGGGAGATGGTCGACAAGGTCAAGAAGGGCGAGTCACTGTACGGCGAGAGCCAGCTGTCGCCCCACATGCAGGGTGTTGCTGCCCGCCAGAGCAGGTACTCGGCCCTCTTCATGGGCGTCGTCCCCTGGTTCAACTTTGTCAATCACAACCAGCACGGCGTCGACACGGCCAAGTACTACCAGCAGGCCGAGAGGGAGCTCGAGGCCGAGGGAAAGGCCAAGGCGTGAGGATGGCAAATGACGTAGCGTGGTTGTATATTACTACATGTGGGAGAAAAAGAAGCGGTTGGGGAATGCTATGCGTTTTTGTCCTGACTGGAATATTAGTCTCTTTGTTTCCTTGGTTCTCATAAGTTGATTGGCAATAAATTCCCCCCAAAAATTCTGCGTCACATTCGACAGACACCTGTCTTCAGGGACTTTTCGCTTATACACCTTCACAGGTAGAACTGCATCAAATTAACGGCCATGATTGTCACGTAACCTGCTGTATTCGGCAGCTTCCGAAGCCAGTATAGGATGGGGTTACCATCTACAGCCTCGCCTTCACCTTCCCTCGAGAGCATAACCCCTCCCTCATCTCGACCATCTCTTTACGCAAGATCTTGCCTGTGGCATTCCTGGGGAGCTTATTCACTTCCCACACTCCACCCCTGAGCTTCTTGTACCCACTCACCTGCTCGTCAAACCACCCATGTATGGTGTCCAGCACGTCGAGCTTATGCTTCTCGGACTTGTCCTTCACGTGAGGCTTCAGATTCACCCAGGCGGTGGGCAGCTCCGTAAGCTGCAAGTCATCCCACAGAGCCCCCACGCCCGCTTCAGCCACGTCAGGATGGGAGTTGAGATACGACTCGAGTTCCTGAGGCGACACCTGGAACCCTTTGTATTTGATCAAGTCCTTTGTTCGACCGACGATGGAGAGGCGACCCTGGGAGTCGATGGTACAGACATCTCCCGTATTGTACCATTCGGGCTCAGGAAAAGCCTTGCGATTCACCTCGTCATTGAAGGCGTACCCTGGCGTGATATTAGGCCCCCGGATCCACAGCTCTCCTGGCCCTCCATGTGGTGCATCAACTTTGGTGCCCTCCTTGACCAGCCTCGCCTTGATTCCGGGAAGTAACATCCCCGTACATCCCTCCGGGACCGTCTCACTTAACCTCTGATAGGCGACGTATCCAGCAGCCTCCGTCATCCCGTACGCCTGGATCATGGTCCAGGGTGCTCGGGACATGAGCTTGCGTAGATCATCTTTCTTAAGCGGTGCACCCCCCACGTTGAGAATGGCAGCCTTTGAGAAGTCAAAGCGCTCAGTGACATTTGATTTGGAAAGCTGGAGAACGACAGACGGTACTCCTTGGAAGCTCGTCGCCTGGACAGACCCCACAAGCTTGGCGAAGTCCTCTAGGTTGTATGATGGCATGGCATGGTGGAACATTCCTGTGTATGGGGCGAGGAAAAGAGGCATCGTGGTCATGGCAATGTGAGCCCATGGCGTAAAACTGACGGTGCGAGATGAGGAGTGGAACTGGGACCCGTCGTGGGCTAGAAGCTGTAGGACATTGGCCACAAAGTTTCGGTGTGTCAGAAGGACGCCCTTTGGTTTTCCTGTAGTTCCCGACGAGAGATGGATTGTAGCAAGACGTTTGCTTGTGTCCGAGTACTCGGGAATGGCGAGAGTGTCTCGCGTAAGAAAATCGTCTGGTACGTGCTGATGGCCCTTTGTTGGATGCCCGATGACTGTCAAAAGTTTTGGAGCTAGCCATTCCACACCCTCCTCCTGGAGCTCATGAGACGCAACGCGGATTGCTTCCTGGACCTTGGAAAAAGCCTCCCTATAGGCAATGACGAATCGGGGTCGACAGACGGCCAAGCCATGGCCTATCTCGGCGGGTTTGAGGGCATGATTGATGGGACAAACGACACCCCCCGTCCAGAGCACTGCGTGCGCGGTCTCGAGAAATTCGACGCTGTTTGGAAGGACAAGTGCCCAATGTGCTTGGTCGTCTGGCTCGAGCTTTTGTGAAAACCCATTGGCTAGGCGACCAGCTCGATCGCGAAGCTCTCCCAGAGTGATGCTGCGGTTGGTGAGGCTATCAGACGCGAGAAGGTGCGATGGTGGCAACCAAGTGGATGCATGCAACAGCTGGGTGAGGTTGATATTCGAAGGAACGTCCAAAGGACGATCTGTATTGTAGACTTTCATGATGCTTCTATCGTGAGATATCAATCTCTTGATGACGTCTGGCTGACTCTAAACATTCAACACCTCAACGATCACCGACACTCTCCAAAAAGATCTATGCGGCTCCAATCTGTTAAACTCCGTTGCGTCCGAGCTTACAACGGTATTTCATCGGGGAACAGCTTTTCCGCTTTGAGTGACAGCATGAGTCTTGCCGAGCCCCCCTACATGCGCACCAAAGACCCTGGTTCCAATGAATCATTAGCTTAGTACCCCGGACGGGTCGAACCGCTCGCTATCCGTCTCCATCCCCGCAATCCGTCCACCTTCTTTGCCGCGGAGAGATCTTTGACCCTTGGACCCAAGGATACCTTTCCCGAAATATTCGACCCTCTTCCTTTAACCGGGGGTCTACTCGGATGACCGTAATGTACCTGAATTTTGAATTAGAGGAGTAGAATATGTAGGGCTAGTTCAGAAGCCGAAGACTGCAGCGAACACAAATCATAGACATTGTCAGAATTGAGTGTATATTGGCCCAGAATGACATCTTTGAAGAAGAACAAGGCCCCAATTCGTATTGGCAATGCTTCGGGCGCCATTGGCGATGGAATCGACCAGCTTTATCGTCTTGCCATTTCTGGTGCCGTGGACGCGATTACTGCTGATTACCTTGCTGAGTTTAACATTGCCTGGCGAGCCATTGAGCTTCAGACCAACTCTAATCTTGGATACGAACCAAACTTCCTCGACCAGCTCGCCTGGAATGATGGAGCAGGAGCACGCTCTATAGCAGACCGAAACATCAAGGTCGTACACAACGGTGGCGCCCTGAATCCTCGGGCCCTGGCGGAGGAAACGGATAAATATCTTCGATCGATCAAAATTCACAATGTCAAGGTTGCTTGGATCGAGGGAGACAACGTGACCAAAAAGGTCAAGGAAGGCCAGATCGGAAACATCATACACCTCGACAGTACCGAGACACTTTTCTCCGCCAAAGGGTACGACATTCTTGCGGCGAACGTGTACATGGGACAGCGAGGGATCGCACAAGCCCTTCAATCTGGAGCCGACATTGTTATATGTGGCCGCTGCTGTGATGCGTCACCAGTCATGGCTCTCGCATCTTGGTGGCACGGCTGGCTACCGACGCATGAAAACCTAGGAGTTCTCGCTGGAAGTCTCATGGCCGGGCATCTTACCGAGTGTGGCGCTTATGTTACTGGTGGCAATTACTGCGGCGCGAAGGAGATTCGTGCCATGCATCACGTTGGATATCCCATCGCGGAGATTGCATCCAATGGAACCTCGGTCATTACGAAGCCCGAAGGGACAAATGGAGCTGTCACGATAGACACCTGTACCGCGCAGCTTCTGTATGAGATCCAAGGCATCCATTATCTGAATCCAGACGTGACTGCTCGCATCGATGGTGCGAGGTTGGTGCAGGTCGGCCGTGACCGAGTCCAGCTGTCTGGTATCGTGGGGATGCCAGCCCCAGAGACCTCCAAGGCATCAATCTGCCTTCTTGGGGGATTTCAGGCCGAGATATGCGGATATGCTGCTGGTCCCGACACCGACTTCAAGTTCAATCTTCTCAAGGACCAGGTTATGCGACAAGTCAACACAGATGACTTTACTACCTTCAGCATCGAGAAATATGGGAGCGTCACCGAAGACCCAAAATCGCAGGCAGAGTGCACTGTGTCATTCCGGATGTTTGCTCAAAGCTCCAAGAAGGAAGCCTTTGAACAGTTTCGGCGCGCCATATTCTACAATGGCATGCAGGGCTACTGTGGACTTCACCTCAACATGGACTGGCGCACCATGGAACCCAAGCCATACGTCAAATATGTACCAGGACTGATCCATCAGAAGTCTCTCCCTGAATTGACTGTCCATTTTATCTCTGGGGAGACATATACTGCTCCCCCTTTATGCGGTATGAATTTGAGAGCGTGGAAGCCATTGCAAGCCCTCCCCAAAACACCTCGACCGCTATCGTCGGGGGCGACCGACGCGCAAATGATTCGACGGCCTCTGGGCCATCTTTTCTTTGGCCGGAGTGGCGACAAGGGAGGCAACGCCAATATTGGACTGTGGGTGCGATCACCGGAGGCATATTCCTTTGCACGGGAATTCCTCACTGTGCCTCGGCTTATTGAACTCTTGGCGAATGATTGGGATGGCTCTAAGCACAGGGCCGAACGGTGCGAGTTCCCGCATTTGTACGCTGTTCACTTTGTAATCAGAGGATACCTGCAGGAAGGTGTAAGTAGTAGTAGTATCCTTGATGGTTTTGGCAAGAGTATAAGTGAGTTTCTGAGAGCGAGAGTGGTAGATATGCCTCGGCACCTGGTAGAGGATGAGGACAAGAGAAGGCTGGAAGCCGAGAAGAAGGGCTGTGTCTCTCTGATGAAGCTCTGAGAAATCAAAATTGACTATCGTGTGGTATTAAAAAAAACACGCTTAGTGATTATCTTCGATTGCATATGATCCTCGGAATTCTGTCCCGTATAAGCGCTGTGCGGAGTCGAGCCGGTTGTCATGCAGACATGACCGAGGCTACATGCATGCGAGGCCCTGCATTTCCGTGGACGGGAAGCAGTATCCTTCTGGCCAGTCATTTGTACCTCCCTCGATGCAATACTTAATGCCACCTGAGATTCCATTCAACACGCACGCCATTGACTTTTCTCCCTCAAACACGTTTGGAATGCACCCTTGCCAATTCCACCATGAGCAGCAGCAAACCCGTCAAGAATGCCTCTGGGCGGTATGACAATGTTGACTTCCGCAAAGCGGCAGGTCACCGTTACCCTCCAATTAAGTGCAGCTACAATCGTCGCGACGTTCTCCTCTTTGTAAGTTCCCCGTGAATTGGGAACCAGGACGACGGCTCATATATTATAGGCAAATTCCATTGGTGTGAAGGAGGACGAGAGGCACTTCATGTACGAGCTTCACCCTCGTTTTGCAGCCTTTCCCACTTTCCCAATCAACTTGGCATTCAAGAAGACGGACCAGGACGTTTTTGACTTCATCTCGAGAACAACAGCTGCAGAGGTGCCTGGGGTCCCGCCATTTGATGCACAGCGATCAGTCGACGGAGAGCGTGGGATTGAGATTATCAAAAAGATACCGGCAAGCTCAGAGGGGCTTGATCTTGAGGTCCGAGGTAGAGTGATTGCGGTATACGACAAAGGCAAGCCAGTTCTTTTTTCCGTATTAAGTAAACTGGAAGATCAAGATCTAATATGTGTCTAGGCGGTGCTATGATTCTGGAGGCAGAACAAGACCTAGTGGATGTCAAGACCGATACGCTGTATGCCCGTATGACCTCCACCGCGTTTGGAATCGGTCAAGGCGGATATAACGGACCCCGTGGCCCGACCAGGAAACCATCCGTTTCGCCTCAGCGGACACCTGACGCAGTCTCTACATTGAAAACGACACCGGAAACTGCCTTGCTCTACAGACTAAATGGAGATTACAATCCTTTGCATGCTGATGATGCATTTGGGAATCGTGCTGGTTTCAAAGGCCACATACTGCAAGGTCTCGGGACCTGGAATATTGCAGCCCACGGGATCTTGAGGGAGATGGGTGGCTCAGACCCCGATAGGCTGCGAAAGTTTGGAGCCCGGTTCAAGAGTGTCGTGCATCCCGGAGATGAGCTTGAAACGAGGATGTGGGTTGCCGGAATCACCGACGGCGTACAAGATATCGTCTTTGAGACCATTGTTAAAGGCGATGGAAGAGTTGCATTGGCTAGTGGATACGCAAAGATTGCAAAGGAAGGAAGTAAACTGTAACACGTATCATGGAGAAGTCCACTAAAAAGATATTACATCTGCTCGTTTGGAGCTCACCTACGGGTCATGCCGTTTGTCACACAAAGTGGTAGACCAATAAGCCCTGGTTTTAGCACTTCTGGAGAGATGTATATTCACCATTCTTTGCACAATATATCTTGGAGTTCTACAAATGTGAGGGGAACCATTTGGGCTTCCTCTTCTCTCTATATGATTCCAGGCCCTCGCTGGCGTTCTTGCTCCTTAGCATGTTTTCAGCCCACAGCTCTTGACCACGCATTGTTGCCCTGCTAATACCAGTTTCCCAAGCCTCTCTGGCTGCCAATCGCGAGATAATGACACTGTCCGGGCTCATACTAGCAATCTCATCAGCATAGTCCAGGGTTCTCTCTAGGAGCCTTTGCTGAGGCACAATCTCCTTAACCAATCCCCACTGAACCGCTTCCTCAGCAGTCAAAGTCTTTGCTGTGAGTATGAGATCCATTGTTCTGTGGTTACCAAAGAGCACCATGGCACGAGGCAGAGCGCCGGCAAGAGCAGAGACACCGCGAAGAACTTCGGGCAGTCTGAAGGTGGCGTTTGACGAAGCAAAGATGACGTCGGCATTGAGCACAATTTCCATGCCACCACCTGGAATTTTATGTCAGCATGAGCTCAAAATCTCCATTAATGTAGCTTGTGAATTACCATGTGCGTGGCCATTGCAAGCAATGATTATTGGCTTCCTCCCGGTGCGGTTTGTCATGCCACCAAATCCACCCTGGGGGTACTCATGTGCAATGTCTCCCGTGTTAACAATATCGAGCCTCTGCTTCAAGTCCATGCCGGAACAGAATGCCTTGGTTCCAGCACCAGTGAAAACGGCACAGCGGAGCTCAGGTTCCGCATCGTACCATTTCCACAAGGCTCCAAGCTCAATGGTTGCCTCCACAGGGAGGCAGTTGCGATATTCCGGGCGATTGATTGTGACTTGCAAAATGTGTTTCCGGGGGAAACTGATGATATTGTGCTCAACGTGGGGATACGCCGTCTCAATCCAGGACGGGATGGGATTTTTAGTCCTTGGAGTTGACATTGTATAGAGCAGTGTGCATGCGGCTGAGGAACAGGGTCAACAGGCAGAAAGGAGCCATCACGACGCTGCATTATCATCAATTGTCATTTTGAAGCAATCATTGGAACACCTCGGCTGGTCAGCCCGCCTGAGCCACGGGGAAATCGGAATTCGAAGGGACCGACAGGTTACAGCACAGGCAAACGACATCCTACTTACATCGCAATATTCCCAGTAATATTACGTCGTACTCGTACTCCGGCCCGCCTACCCGCTTTGCCGCCCCCACCATAATGAATCATTAGCCCCACGCGAGAGCTAACATCCTGTCTAAGTACCCCCCCGCATTGTTTCGTGCGGAGTTGGAAATGAGACGAGACGGAGTGAATGACTTCCTGCGCAATGGCGAGATAGTGGTTGAATCCGGTAAGAGGCTGGAAATCAACCGCGGCTCAAAATAATACACAGGTATGGGGTTGAAATCTGCAAGCTCTAGTCCTTTTAGATCCGCCATCGTGTAATGCCTACCCGTAGAGCCCCATAACTTGAACTTTCCTACTTTTTTCCCAACTCGCCAAGCCTCTATTCAGAAGAGAAACGTACAGCAGGATGAAAAACAGCCATGGGACTACAGAGACGCCGCCTCCGGCCACACCGACGTTTTTGAGGCTATCGTTCCCCGCCCCTCGCGTCTTGCTGGTTAGGATGGACCGCCCAGAAGCCTTGAATGCCATGTCAACCGCCGCTCAATGGGAGATGGACGCCGTTTGGAAATGGTTTGATTCAGAGCCCAATCTCTCTATTGCCATCATTACCGGAACTGGACGGGCTTTTTCAGCGGGAGCTGATCTCAAGGAGTGGAGCGGGAGTATGGCTGAGAACGCCGACCCAGGCAAGCGGATGGGAAAAGCACCAGAGTTCACACCGTTAAGCCGCCGACTGGGGAAGAAGCCTGTAGTTGCAGCAGTCAATGGGCTTGCTATGGGCGGCGGCTGCGAGTTTGTCGTCAACTGCGACGTTGTTCTGGCAGCAGAAGAGGCCACCTTTGGGCTCCCCGAAGTACGTCGAGGCGTTGCGGCTATCGGAGGCGCGTTGCCACGCCTCATACGAACAATTGGCTTGCAGAGGGCGTCGGAGTTTGCTTTAACTGGCCGCACCGCGAGTGCGATGGAGATGCATAGCTGGGGTATCGTAAACTACGTTGTTCCCCGAGACCGCTTGGTGCAGGAGGCCATCAAGGTGGCGCAGGCTATTGCGAGTCACAGCCCTGACTCTATCATCTGCACAAGAGCAGGGCTCAGGAAAGGGTGGGAGATGGCTGATGTGGAGGGTGCGGTTTCTGAGACACTTGGGAGGGAGTTTGAGGAGCTACAGAAGGGCGAGAACATTATCGAGGGGCTCAAGGCTTTCTCTGAGAAACGAGAGCCAAGGTGGAAGGGTAGCCGGCTATAGGCGTCGGTATCACAGAGACGTAAGATCATAGATTGGATTCATTACATTTATTGAGGCTCGATTCACTCTGGTGTGAATTATGCGTCGATGCCTGCATGTCGTATCAACCGGATACCTGTATGTACCGCAACTGCATCTTCTGGCAAGGGTTCTCAGGAAACGCACGGCTAGGATGTATTGTGCATACGGATGCATTGTGCAAATTTCACGGATACATGAAGCGGTTGCCCCCCCTCCTGGAACGGCTATACTGACATGTACGGCGCAATGAATCATTGCCGCGTAAGAAACAAGAGCACCATTGATATCTATGTCCTCAATGAAACACAGTAATCGGTGGCCTGTAATTGGACTGGAAGCTTGTTTCCCCCGCACTGGCAGCCATTTTCCGGGACGACTTCGAGATTGTTCAAATCCGGGGAAATGGGGAAACGGCAGGGATATCGAGGGGACCCGTGTGGCGAAGCGGAACCTAGGGAGTACAAGGTAGAAAACACGGATGGTACCAAGGTGTCGGCGCAAGGATTGACGTACAAGCGAAGTCACCCTCCAAATACGACGGTAGGAGCCTGCTATACTGCCTAGCTGATGTACAATAACGTTGTGTGCATATCGGACCGGGTGACCACCCCTTGATCTAGCGATCAATCGTCTTCAATACCGCAAAAGCAATATAAGTCCACGTTTGTCCCGATTTGCCTTGGTTTGATATTAGAGACATTCAATCCCCAAGAATTCCTCTTCATAACCTTAATACTGCGTGCAGGCAGCCAATGATGGCTAGTCTATCAAAAACCAAGATTAACGACATGGAAGTCAGCCGGGTTGAAGATATTGATAACAACATTGAAGAAAGGAAGATCCGGGAGAAGAACAATAGCGATGATTCTATACACGAAGCCGCCCTTGGAAATGACCTCCCTCCCGGGTACTTTTACTCTGTTCGCTTTATTGGCATTATGGCAGTAAGTACATATACGCAGCAAGTCGAAGCTGTGGCGGACTGTGTGGCTAACACCCCCAGGGATTCTCATTTTCTGCCATCAGCGCCTACCTGTTTCTTATTCTACCGACAAACATTCTCACGTATATCAATGAGGATATTGGACCAAGCCCCTATATCTCGTGGTTCAACATCGCCCGCACGCTATCACTTTCTTTCACCTACACCATACTCGGCCGACTTTCCGATCTCTTCGGACGTCGATGGTTCTTTATAGGAGGAAACATTGTAGCGTTGATAGGAATTATTGTTTGCGCCTGCGCCAGACATGTCGACTCACTCATTATCGGAGCCACCGTATACGGTCTTGGCGAAACAGTACAGCTCAGCTTCAACGTTGCTATTGGAGAGCTGGTACCGAACAAGTACCGACCTATCGCACTCTCCTTCATCTTCCTCACAAATGCTCCCATAGCAGCCTTTGGGCCAATGATTGGTATGTCTTTTGTGCTTTAACCCAATTCATGGAAGAAAGGCTGATATTTACGATGAAGCTCGCGCTTTTATCGAACATCCAAGACTGAACTGGAGATGGTGCTTTTATATCAACATTATCGACGTTGTTCTGGCCATCATTCTACTGTTCATCTTCTACCACCCACCATCATTTGAGCTCCTACACGACACCAAGACAAAGAGACAACTCCTCAAGGAGTTAGACTACGTTGGCATTTTCTTATGGACCAGCGGCCTTACCGTATTTCTCATGGGAATATCCTGGGGTGGAAACATGTACCCCTGGAGGAGCGGCGCGACTATATCCTCCATCGTCATTGGGGCAGTTCTGCTCATCGCCCTTTTCTTGTGGGAAGCCTTCGCCACACTCAAGTATCCGGCTATACCGGTAAAGTTCTTTGCCAACAGGGGGTTTATGGCTCTAGTCTGCTGTGCTACAGTGGCCAGTATGTTTTACTACTCTGCTGTTCTACTGTGGCCGCAGCAAGTTCAAAAGCTCTTCACTCGTGACATTGAGTATGGTGGCTGGCTGTCATGCACGGTTGCAGCCAGCACGGCACTTGGCCAGATATGCGCAGGAATCATCGTACGTTTTGGAGGAAACGTGCGCTACTGGCTCATATTTAGTACCTTTGCTATGGTTGGCTTCGTCGCGGCCCTGGCGTCGCTGACACCATCCGACAAGAATACTGGAGTGGCACTGACCATTCTTGGCCCTTTCTTTGTTGGGTTCATCGAGCTAGCATCTCTGGCTCTTGCTCCCCTTTTCTGTGCTGCCCAAGATATTGGATTAGCATCGGGATTATTGGCATCGATACGTTCAGCTGGCGGCTCTATTGCTACAACTGTTTACACAACTATCCTCGCCAACCGCCTTACTACGACAATTCCAGCTCTTGTCGTCCCTGCCGTCCAGAATGCTGGTCTCAAGAAATCAGAAGTCTCGGGCCTTCTTGCTGCAATCACTGCGGGCGATCTCTCAAAGTACTCGACAGCAGTCCAAGAAGCAGTAAGCACTTCTTTGCCGTATGCTTATACGCAGGCTTTCAAGACAGTTTATTTGGCCAGTATTGGTTTTGGGGGTATTGCTATTATCGGTTGCCTCATTTCAAAGGACGCAAGGGTGCATCTGACGTCACAGGTTGAAAGGAAGATGGGAGGCTCCAAGGTCAAGAAGGAAGCTGTCTAGTATATCCCGTAATGCCTTTGTATTCATATGGAGTTATCCCATTTGGGACAGTGATATCAGACTTACTTCCGAGTGAGCTTGAAAACATGAGAACTGAACCAGAAGACCAGTCCGGAGTAACCGTAACATTGAACATGCGTTTCAACGAAGCAAGACTGGAGTGAGACATACGTTCTCGTTTTGCTGTGGAGGGTACCATAAAAAATTGGTTGCGTTTTAGAAATAAGTGATAATAATAGTGTGGTAATAGTGGTGGTGATGCTTCTATTTGATCCTCTCCATCCATCCGTTCTAATGTTGCGAAAATATTTACAGGTGATAGTATCCGTTGGGTTTACATACAGCGAGCGGCATCATGGCGCCTCAACTACCACTTCGGCGTGTTGAGAGCCAGACCCATGAGTCCACCACCGATCAGGCCGGCGATGGGAATAGTCATGACCCACGAGAAGAACAGGAGACCCACACGCTGCCAGTTAACGGCCCTGATAGTTCCGTTGCACAGTCCAACACCAACCGTGGCGCCCGTGATGCACATCGAAGTGGAGACAGGCAGCGAATATTGGGAAAAGATAAGAATGGTGATAGCGGCTCCCATCTCCATGGAAGAACCACGCGAGGGAGAGTGGTAAGTAATCTTGTTTCCCATGACTATTGATTGAGAATCATGTTAGTTCCTGTTTGCTCGTTTATACCAGAGGATAGACGACTTACCCCTCATGATGTTGTACCCGTAGGTGATAAATCCGATGCAGATGGTCAAGGCGACTGTGGCAATCTGCCAGAGAGGAACTTCCTCTTTGGAAGCAGCGGTCCTGCCAGTGGACCAAGCCGCGTACATACCAGCCCATACACCAACAGCATTGCCAACGTCGTTAGCACCGTGCGCAAATGAAGCAGTGCAGGCAGTGATGATCTGGACAAAAGAGTAGAGGTATTCGACCTCATTGGCGTATTTAGGGGCGTGGAAGTAAACGCGGTCCATGCGACGACCCTCAGGTGTTCCAGAAATGCCAACCTGTGCCTTGTGGATATCGTAGTTGAATCCGTAGGTAAAGGCAACCACAATAATGGCAGGGATTCGGATGAGGCAGACCTTGAGATTGTGGAGCTCATAAACGCGACCGGCACCCATCTGGTTCCTATACAGGACACGCATAGCCCATCCCAGGGGACCGCGCTTCTGACGGAGCTCAGCGTGATGCATCTCTTCAGCCTTCTTGAGCGTGAGTTTGTATTGCTCGTTGACGCTGAGAGTGGTCGCGGCACCAGCCTCCTCGGAGCCAGATGAGGCGAGAACGCGAGTCTGGGCGTCGTCATTGCCGAGTTTGTCGTCACCACCATCGCCCTTCTCGGAGATCTTCACCCCCTGGGAGCTCTCATTGTCGTCCTCACCTCCATGCTGGATAACGTTGTAGTTGGGGACCTTGGCGTGCTCGGCCTCCTCGGAGACAGGGCGCTTGAAGAGAAGAGGACCGAGAAAGACGTGGTATAGCCTGAGGCTAGCGTCCTTCTTGATGACCTTTCCATAGACGTAAGGAACAAAGAAAATAGACGAAAGGACGAAAAGACCAAATCCGACGCCGAGAGTCACAGCGACGATATACCAGGCAGGCTTCTCGTCCAGTCCAAGCCTAGGAGACCCCTTGTAGACAATCGACAGGGTGCAAACGACGCCGGCGATAAGGAAGAAGAAGGGAGATGTCCACACAGCCCAAGGCACCGGGTTCTTGCGAGTGTGCACGACCAATTTAATGAGCATGAAGATAACAGCACCGAAGATAGCGGCGATGACGGGAGCCATGCACAAGCCTGCGAAAATGGCGCCGAGACCGGATCCGTCGTTCCAGCCCCACTGGACGTTGCGGGCGCCGACGGCAGCAACGCCGACACCAGCGATGGAGGACACGAGGGAGTAGGTAGACGAAACGTGGGCAGAATTGCGGGTGCACCACATAACCCACATGGAGGCTCCGGCCGAAGCACAAGCGAAGGCGAGCAGTTGAACCCCAGCGTTGTCCCCGAATGACTCGCTGGGAATGATTCCGTTCTTGATAGTACTGGCGGTACGGGCACCAACTGCCAGAGCGCCAATCAGTTCGAAAACGATGCAGAGCGCCATGGCCTGGCGATATGTAACGGATCGGGAGGAAACGCTGGTTGCCCAAGCGTTGGCGACATCGTCTGTGGTGGGGGTTTGAGTCAGTATTTGTTTGCGCCTTCAATCAACAAACCTTGTTGTTGTAAATGCTAACGGAGAACTACTCACTTGCACCGTTGTTGTAAGCCTCGAGGAGGGCAAACATCGTACCAAACGCGAACACGTAAGTGTACGGCTCCATGCCGGGGGACGCCATCCTTGCGGCGGGCTTTAAGAAGGCGGAATGGAAGAAATTAGAACAAAGAGGGTCGTGGATGTTCCGAAAGAAAAGAAAGTAGGCCTATGAGTTTGTAATGCTCAAGAAACTTGATGAATGCCGGAAAGAACACTGGGGAGGGCAATGGAGGACGGACGCGCAGGCGGCTTTATATGCAATCTTCGTGCATGCACGCTTTCTCCGGGGCGACCTAGAACAACCTTTCTTTCTGGGGCCCTTGTACTCCTGAGGCCTCATGCATCGCATGCCATTATCGAATGGACAGAGAAGGAGCGAGCCCACGTGCACGCACTGCCACTTCGCGAAACGGCCCAAAGCTCATTCTGTTTTAAGCTTAAGTCGTCGTTGAAGTCAAATGCTCTGGGCTAATCAACGATCTCAAACACCCCACGTGCGGTTGGCAGACCCTTAGACGGGCCATATTTCGTGTAAGTCCAATTAGCGCTAGCCAACCCGATTGGATCGCCAAGACAATGGTGACCCCGAGTATCCAATCATGCCGTTGACCCTAACGCCCCGTCTGGGTGGGCATACAAAGTAAAGTACAAAGTAAAGTTTGGAAGGCATATCCTATGGAACATGCGTCGCAAAATTCTAGAGCGTTAAGCGTTGTGTAAAGTCAATGCAGGCGGGGATCCCCGAATGTTCTAACAAGGATGGAGAAGCTTCTCTGCATGCGAACCCAGTTTGAGGAAGGCTTTGGCACAGATTCACGAATCATATGAGATGGGGCTCCCAATCGCCCGAAGAAAGCCCTGCACGAGTGTAGGCGACCTGTATGTGGTCACGAAATGTATCAGGTAAAGTACGAGAACACTTCGATGGGGCGGGGATGTAATTCTCGGTACCAGTCACGTTTCGCATGAACTACCTACATGTACCTACATGTAGTCAGGGTTGTGCAAGACCTTTTCGTTCACAGACAAGCAAGTAAAGAACACAACTCAGATTATTATGTGCTTTGCGGTATAAGAGGTGGGTGACTTTGGATCACCCCAGGCCATCGTCGTAAGTTTAAAAAACAGTCCCCTTGGTCTGTGTGCCCTTCTCCTCTTCCAGCTTGCGGATATTGATGTTCTTCCACACAAAAATAGAGACCACGCAAAGAGGCATCAAACACGCGCCAGCAATAACCATGTACCTCATGACAAGGGCGTAGGCGGCGACGATAGCCTCACGCTCCGGTGTTCCATCCGCATACTCCATTTGCACTTCGATATCCCCAAATATGGTACTAAGGTCAGACTGGCTCATATTCGGGAGATGCTTGGACAGCTCCTTGGGGAAGATGTTATTCCACAGCCCTCCAGCAATGGCGATACCGATAGCAGCGCCAACACCGCCGAAAAGACCTGCGAGAGCATTGACAACAGCCAGCTGCTGGTGCGTAACGGGAGCCATGACCGCGATATGACTGCAGGTAGTGAAGATGCCACTCCCGAACCCGACAAGAACCTGGGTGGAAGCCAAGACACTACCAGGGTACTTGGGGTCACGCAAGGGGATGATGAGCGCCGTACCCAAGAGCATGATGGGAACGCCAACATAGGCGGTCCACTTGAAGTTTCCGGTGTAACTGATGAACCACCCAAAGAATGGGGCGAAGATGGTGGCTGTCAGAGCGTAGGAGTTGAGGATGTAGTTGGCGTTGGTAATGCTTTCCCTTGATACTACCTGAAGGTACGACCCCAAGTAAGAGTTCCAGGTGAATGTAGAGAGGTACATGATGCCATAAAGAAGGCAGGAGCCAATGATGGTTCCTTGCTTGAGGTATTTGAAGGGTAGGAACTGGATGGGCGCAAACTTGGCTTCCCAAAGGTAGAAGATCGGAAACAGGACAACGCCGAGGACCTCCAGGGCAATGATGTAAGGGGTTGACCAGTAGTTGGGGGCGTAGCTAGCCAGACTGTATGGCAGTAGGAGGCAGGACAAGGCTGCCACAATGAGGAGGATTCCGAGTATGTCCAGCTCAATGAGGTAGTGCCAGATAGATTGGTACCAGGTCCTCCCAGATTTGGCCCTTTTCTGGATGAGGCCTTCCTTGGCAGCCTTGCGCCACATGTATACCATGAGACCCATTGCAGGGAGGCTGAAAGCAACGAGAAGTATGGCAAATGCACCGAAAGCCCAACGGAAGTTGGCGTGTTGGCGGAATAGCTTGGCGATGGCCGGGCCGGCAAAAGTGCTGGCAATGCGGGGAGTGCCGTTGACGGTAATCATAATCATGCGGTTTGTGAGGGATGTCATATCGGAGAGCATGACATCGATGACATAGCTTATACCGATATGGCCAGTCCAGTAGAGAACATGGGCACCGATATACATTTGTACGCTGTCGCAAGTGGCCTTCATGATCATTCCGACGACACAGATTATGAGCATGATGAGGAAGCCCTCGACTCGGCCCCATATGTCGATGATCTTGGCCAAAGCCAGAGGCGCGGTAGCACCAACAATGGAAGACAGAATCTTTCCGATGGTAAGAAGACCATGGCTTCCGAATTCAGAGGTGATGTAAGGGTTGAGGGTAGAGTCAATGGCATTCTGTAGGATATCGACGAAAGAAACGAGGTACAGCCTGTTGTGTAAATGGTTAGCTCTGGAACTCGCACAATGCGCCTTCACAGAGGAAAGCACTTACAGGATAAACATGCTCCAGAGAGTGGATTTGGACCAGGTACTTGTGATTGCTCGCACACCTTGGACTCCGCCCTGGTATGTTTCCGAAGGGTCATCTGAGGAGTAGTCAGTGACATCTTTAGAGCCAGGGGCGACGTTGCTCTTCTCCACGTCGGCAGCGCCTTTCTCTGGAAGGCTGTGAGCTTGCTCGGGCTCTTCGGGCTTGAGGAAACCCATGTTGCAGGATAATGTCGACAACGTCCAAGACCGCTGATAGACGGCTGGATAAAATTCGAATACAAGTCTCAAAGAAGAAGAATGGATGACTCAGTGGAGGAGGATGGCTGAATCCAAGACAGAAGCGTTCGAAGTGGGATGCTGGTCGAACTAAATAAGCTGTGGGACATGGTACTACGGAACATTCCCTTCACCCAGGTATTTCTTGAGTGATAATACGACCTGATGGATGGTACACCCTCCTACGAACTAGTTGCAGGTTCTATTGGGCTGGAGAGCAGAAAAGCGGGATGCGAAACAGATTTCGGCGGGCAGAGTGTAGAAACAGGTGTCAAGGTGACCGGTGCTTTCGCCCTTATTGGTAACAGCCTTGGCGACCCCCACCGTGATTAACCTTGCAACCACCTTAAAAATCATGGTTAATTCGACTTGGCCAGCAAAAGAATGGGCCCAAGTCCCCTGTGATGCGAAGAACCAACATGGCATAAGCTTCAACGCAGCGGACAATCCATAAACGAGCCGACTGATCCCGAGAATCCCGCCTTGGCCTCGTGTCTAGGCTCTTCTATGTTCTCTACAAACAATATTACTGGACAGTTAGATCTATTGCTCCAAGTTGGCTGGCTGGCTCAACGTCCGTGTTGTTGGTCGTCGACCTCTCAAACGACAGAAGTAAGACTCCGCACCTGTACATGGAGGGCCGACGCGGGCCTCGGTCCCAGTTGGTAGAATGGTAAGGAATATTCCTGGCTCTTTGGTTTACTTCCCTTCTTGTTCCTAAATCTTCCAGCTACAACACCGGAATCGGAAGTGCAACAAACTCATACGACCACCACGACGAGAATGATACGAGGGTCACATGGCGATGTGTGGTCCAACGCTCAATGTGGCAAATATACGACAAGAACAGTCTTTGTGAGCGACCGGCGGCCTCATAGTACCGGCACATACGATTTCCATAGGTCTTCTTCGAGTACTACCGATGGTACGAGTAATACGGCGTACTCCGTACTCGTATTTGACCTTGAATTTATTGTACGCTCGTATCATTAGCTGCCTGAACAAGGTGTTGTGGGTCAGCCTCCACACACCACACTTAATCTTATCAATCGGCTAATGAGCTCGCTTGGCTGGATCAAAGCGCTCCGGCGCCACGGACACAAAAAGACGCACATGTCTCACGAGTTACAGCATGTTGATCGTTTCTTTAGAGGGAAGGTAAGACTCCAGTCTTCAAGCTTCGAGAAAAGGCCTGATGGGCACGTCGAACCCGACCATTTCCAAACTGCGTACATTGTAGTATTTCTAGGCCCTATTGATAAATGCTGATCAATTTGAGGGGGAATCCGCACCGTACCCGACCGAGAGCCATATGACATACTTGGCTACGACTATCGATCCCTCTGCATATCCTGTTGGGTGGCCTACCTTAACACGGACTAATCCATAAAGTGACTTTCCCGCCGACACCGCATACCCTCATGCAGAATCGTGCCGTGCGGGACAAGCCGGTAGAATTTCGTGGCGTGAGGGCCCCTTTTGCCGCGCCGAAGCAACATTCGATAGCGCCACGCTTTAAAGATCCCTGATCAGATAAGATGGGCGCCATCGTTATGCTTATTTTTTGTCGCAATTATGCTTAACCCACCGCATTTTAGGTTGGGGCACGGGCGCGGGTCACAACTCTTGCGCGTATCGCATCGACCAGACTTGTCGTCCCCCCGCATGCATTCAACGAGTCGCACTCATATATAACTCATGCCAGTACGTGACCACCTCACCTGATATTGCTTGCAGCCGTTGGAAATCTCTATGGAGGACCAGCCATTTTTTCCTCGACACTACCAACTCAAAGGATTTGAAGATCAGCTGGCATACGACCATGCGAATAGTAGTAGTACGACTATGCAGGTCGTGTCACTCACACTGCCAAGCCTGTTGTTGGTTAGAAGAGGACAATTTTGAGTGATGCCAAGATGCTATAGTAATAGCTTCAAGCTCCGAGTTGCCAAGGCCCATAAGCCAAGGGTGCGCCTTGTATGCATAAACAACGCCAACTTCGTGGGCTGTTTATACTTCCTCGTTCTTTAGAGCAATACGGAGTACCTCGTGTTGGTATTGGCGTGAGAAGTGTTTAGTCATGGATTCTGCAGTAGCCAACCGACTCAGGCATGACCACCTCGAATTACATTGAGAGGACAAGTAATCATGAACGGGATACTTTCGGTGCGCATTGTGGAAGCGTACAAACAATCAAATTCTGGAAGCCCCGTTCCACAGTACTTTCGCCTTGGCCACAAGCTCCCTCCTTAGTAGCTTCCCGGAAGATGTCTTTGGTAGAGCCTGAAGAAAGACCAGGTTCCTTCGAAATCGTTTATACGGCGCTACCAGGGAATTGGCGTTATATCTGATGTCGGCCAATGTTTCCGTAAGCTCCTCTGGCGTGTCCGCAACACTGGCCACCAAAGTTATAAACCCGACGGGGATCTCCGTGTCGAGTGATCTATCGTAGACGCCACAGACTCCAGCTTCCTGTACTCTGGAATCCAAAAGAAGAACAGCTTCCAACTCTGCTGGAGAAATCTGGTTGCCCCTGAACTTTATAAGCTCTTTCTTCCGCCCTGTTAGATAGAAGAAGCCCTCTGGGTCAACACAGCCAATATCTCCAGTGCGCATCCACCCATCTTTGGTTATTGTCTCCATCGTCGCCTCAGGGTTGTTCTTGTATTCAACAAACACCGTCGGCCCTTTTATCAGGAATTCCCCTTTGGTTCCAGGAGAAACATCGTGGAGACCACCATCCACTACGCGGATTGAAACACCAGCAGCAGGCCGGCCAACACTGGCACCCTTGTTTCGGCGGGTCTCTCTAAGAAGAGTAGCTGTACCCTCGGTCATTCCATATCCATTGAGGACGCTAGTAGAAATGGAGAAAACGTCCTTTAGGCGGGTAACCGTGTCATCCGACAGTGACCCTCCAGAGCACATGATCGTACTAACTGATGCCATCTTGAGATCCCTAATGCTCAGGTCGTTTGCTATCCGTGTGGCAACAGACGGGACAATGCGCAGTATCGTTGACTGTGTATCAGAGCATCGGCGTAGGTATGCGCGGTAGTCGAATTGCTTCATCACTTGCACATACGATCCGACCCACGCCGGAACCAAAACAGCCGAGACAAGACCATAAACATGGGCGAACGACGGAAAGAACACCTCCCGCTGGTGTGAATTGTGAGCAAGCGGATTTGTCGACCTTAAACTCAGCATTTGGGCGATCAAATTATGATGCGACATTGCCACAGCTTTGGGGGCCCCTGATGTACCAGAACTGAAGCACAAGGCTGCAGACCGAATTCGATTATCACGACCAGATAGGTCATACGGGGGGGTTGATTTGACGGCAGCGAATTC
This sequence comes from Geosmithia putterillii, assembly GCA_900188575.1. Taxonomy (NCBI): domain Eukaryota; kingdom Fungi; phylum Ascomycota; class Sordariomycetes; order Hypocreales; family Bionectriaceae; genus Geosmithia; species Geosmithia putterillii. Next base: position 44,608 of record FYEU01000299.1, on the reverse strand, counting down.
AGAAGGGTACTGTAATAACCACGTCAACACGAAAATCATGCCACCCTCCTGCCTTATGTTTTCGAGGACGAGACGGGGCCTAAGAGAGGGACCATGAACTTACAGTAGCATGACCTTGGTCAGAAACATCTCCAATGCATATAATTGATGGGGATATTGCCAATGCATGTATTGCCTCATGAACATTACTCAAAAGCGCCGTGTCCGCAGCAATGAGCTTCGGCTTCACAAGCTGGAAGTAATGCTGAAGCTCTAAACTTGTAGCAAGGGGATTGATTCCACTAAGACACGTCAGAGAACAAATCCATGACGGGCTAGGATATAAACGGGTTGATTTACCAATGACACCCACCCGCCCAGAGCACAGCGTGGGCCAGCGAAACCCACGCAACCGAGTTGAACCCGTAGATGCACACAACATCCCCCTGTTCCATGTGGTATTTATCCTTTAGTACCGAAGCGTCCGTGGAAGCATGCACCCTGAGATCTCGGTACGTCAAGCTGCGTCGTGGTCCCTCAAAATCCTCGATTATTGTCGTGTCTGGGTGCGCATCATCAGGGTCGCTTTGGACAAGAAATTGGGAGACGCTTAGGTCGACGGGAACTGTCGGCATCGGGTAAGGTGAATGTAAATCTTGGGTCCAGCCATCTTATAAAGGTCAGCCCCTTTGGGATATACCGTTGGCGGAACTCGATTCTTAGTAAATCCCCTTCCAAGTGCACATTATGCAGTGCCGCACATGAAGTTACCAGGTCGTATTTTAGCAGACGTGTATCCCAATCTTCTGTAATCGTACTCATGAAGACTGAAAAGGAAACCGACAGTATGAGAGCTCACGACGCACGGACCCTTCTGGTTGTTCTACGTCGCATTTATAAGATTGAAGATAAAGAATGGGTGACTTTGGATCAACATATCCGCCGTATTTCCCCTCCAAGGGGACAACTTGCAAGATATTACTACTAATCAATAATTTGGAGATGCGGGGGCTCTCGAATGTATCACTATTGTTGTTCGGACCGATCAGTCAGCGGCTATTGATATGAATGAAGCCTGCCCCGCGTTCACACTTTGTCACATTCCAATGCTCAATGGATAATGATTTCCCTGCGGGCGCGAAGTGTCACGTCAATCAAGAGAGGCTCATTGAATGACAGCCCGATCAATACCATTTACTTGGGCTTAATGCATCTGGAATAAAAACTTAGCTACTACCCATCAGAATCTCAAGGGTTTTTCATCGCTTGACTCTACAATCACTATGACCCAAGGTGATCCGTAATAATGAGCATTGAAACCATAACCAAAGACAGCACAAATGTGCACATGGAAGATCGCGAGACCGACATGGAGAAGGCGCACTCAGCGCCCGAGAACGAAGATGGGAAGGTCACCTTTAAAACAAAGTTGGCCGTGTTTACTCTGATCCTCATGTACGAGTCATACCTGTTTACTCTCATAATGTAAGGTCATCCTGATTCTCAATTCCAAAGTTTCACATGCTGACGATCAAAGGCCATCAGTGGTGCTCACTTATATAAACGCAGATCTGGGACCGGATGATCGCTACCCTTGGATTTCTATCACGTAAGAGGAAGAGTATTCCCGTGTCATGAAAATGATGGAGCTGACTAGAGTAGGTGGAATCTTGGAGCTGCTATCATTGTCAGCATTGCAGGCCGGATTACTGACATCACTGGCCGCCGGTGGTTTCTCATGTTTGGTGCCAGTGCCGGCGCTGTAGGGGCTTTGGTCGGGGCCCTTGGCAAGAATATTGACCAGATGATTGCAAGTGGAATTATGTTTGGAATAGGAGGAGGGTTTCAGGAGATGTGCTTTGCCTGCGCGCAAGAGCTTGTCCCAAACAAACGGAGATTCCAGACTCTTGGTGAGTTCAATCCAATTGAAAGGAACATGAATGACGGGCAGAATCGGACGGCACTGATATGAACTCCAGGAGTCATGTACATGGCAAACCATGTGAGCTCCCTATCTCCAATTCTCAGTTATGTCTTTATTGCATACACAAAATCCGGGTGGCGCACATGTTATTGGTGGTGTTTTGCTTGGGAGCTTCTCACAGTTGTGATGCTTTTCCTTTTCTACCATCCCCCGACATTTGAAACAAAGCATACAAACGACAGAAAGAGCAAGTGGCAGCTGGTCAAAGAAATCGACTATATTGGACTAGTTCTCCTCACAGCTGGATGTCTTTTCATCCTGCTGGCCCTTAATTGGGGAGGAGGTCAGCATGCTTGGAGCAGTTCTTGGGTCGTTGCGCCCATTGTTGTCGGATTCGCTTGCTTTGTTTCCCTGGGATTCTGGGAGGTGTACATGCCATTGAAAAATCCGATGCTTCCGCCGTATCTTTTCAGAGAATGGCGCCGCTTCACCAGTTTTCTCGTCGTGTGCTTCGTTGCGGGTATGCTGTACTACAGCATGAACGTTATCTGGCCACGGCAGTCTGGGCTTCTGTGGGTTCCCAAGGACAAACCTATCATCCGCGGGGTATACGCAAACATGGTTTCCTTTGGAACGATGATCTCAGGGTGGTATTGCTTGGGGGTAATGCCTTGGATTAAGCATGAAAAGTGGCAGCTGGTCGGATTCATGGTACTTCAGACCGCCCTCATCGGCTCCCTCGCCAGCGTTGGACTCAACGACAAGGCACAGGCAATTGCTACAGTCATCATTGTCTCTAGTGTCAACTCACCTCCTACGTCACTTGGTTTCGGCATGGCCTCGCTGCATCTGAAAGACCAAACGGACATTGGCGTTGGACTCGGGCTCATCAATACCTTTCGACTCCTTGGTGGCGCTGTGGCCACGGCCATCTACACATCAATGCAATCGAGCCGTTTCTCAACGCTCCTTCCAGGACTCGTTCGCACTGCTGCAGAGAATGTTGGATTCGATGGCTCCTTGGAAGACTTGATAACCGCGGCTGCCACCAACACAGCAGAGGCTTATGCCAACGTCCAAGGCGCCACAAGTGGAGTGGTGGCTGCCGTTCAGCAAGCAGCTCTAGTGGCAAACTCCGAGTCATACAAGATAGTATACCTCGTGGCCATAGCATTCGGCTGCATAGCTATTGCTGCGGCGCTCAACGTCAAGCCGATTTCTGCTTCGCAGCGTTCGAATGAAACCGCTGCCAGGCTGGAAGATGATCACCATGGTGGTGCGCCTACGAAGAAAAAACACATCGGAGAGTGATTTTATACACCACTGTCATGGATAATGGCCATTTGTAACATGGGTACATTTACCATAGATCTGGGGTTAAGCATTCGAGCGCTATGTGGCCATCGCATGATGGAATGTGGTGTTTCTTGTATTATCCGAGAAGAGTGCCAGTAGTTTACCCTTAGGACTGCTCAGAATGGAAGGCGGAGGGCGCTAAATCGCGTATTGTCTAAAGCAGCCTTGAAATGGTGGGTGAAAAAGAATGATGAGGTCGTGACTGGAAATGGTATCATGTTGTCGTCTAGTCTATGTCGTCTAGTCTATGTCTGTGTTTATATCTATAGATTTACCTCTCTATGGCCCGCACCCTTTAATTGCACGCCTGCAAACCCCCTTAGATGCTTCCCGTAGTTGCTTCACTCCTCCAGCCAAGCCATGAAATGGCCATTGCGAACTTGCAGCCAGCCGCTAGCCAGAGAGCTGCCGGCATACCACCACTCGTCCGTTGCAACCAGCCGCCAAGAATACCGCCGGCAACCAGAAACACGACAGCCAAGACACGACGATTCCGCTTAATGTTGGACCCGAGAGGTAGGTCGAGCAGCTTTGGGTCCGAAAACAAGTCGCAATACAAAGAGGTCACGACCACAGTGGGAACCTCGTTGAACCCCAGGCTGCGGCTCAGTGTGATTTGTCCGCTAGACTGGAACGCAAGAAGAGCAATGACGATGTAGGCCGTGTAGTGGGCCTCATCCCTGAGCTTCTTTTCCTCATCAAAGGGCACGATGGGGTTGAGGTTCTTGTATCCAAAGGCAGGGGCGACATCGGTCTGCGCCATTGCAGCAGATATGAAGATCAGGGCTGCCTGGATGAAAAACGACGAGAAGAGAGTGAGTTTGTTCCGAGGACCGAACTGTCGTAGGACCGTTGCAAAGAACCAGCAGCCAATCCAAAAGGCACCGACCGAGACCAGGGCGCGAGCCCAGACGGTGGGTTGGCTGAGCGGAAGGGAAGCGGCACCGAGAGCCATGAAGATTGTGTTGCCTAAGGACGTTGCCAGTTAGGGCGCTGATGCACGAAATAATGGATCGGAGGAGACGTACCTGTCTGCATGGAAACGAAGACGGACACGGCGTTAAAGGCGACACTGTCGACAAGCCCGCACACGAAGCTGCATACCATGAGGCAAGAGTCTGCCCATCGCATGTCGATATTCTGACGAGCCCGCATCCATTGGAGCCTCATCCCCTTGGCGGCACTGCCATTCTCGACATCATCACCGCTTAAAGAATCGGCTGCCATGGCGTCGTGTACGCAGTCGTATCCGAGGAGTGTCGAGTGGTCCCCGTTTATGGCGCCTTGAACTCGCTTGTGTTGGTGGAAGTATTCGCTTGGAAATTTTCGTAGTGACTCCAGCTCATTCAAGAGGTTACTGCGTGATGGCACGCGTCGAAAATGCCCCCCGACGTCGGATGCCGGCCAGCAAATTTGAGAAAAGGTAGCGGATCGCCCTGCAGGTGTCTGCAGGGAAAACTGCTCGTACTCAATGTTATTTCTGCTATCTTAAAACCATGCCGAGGAATTGCGCAACCGCTCGAGCTTTGGATTGGTCCTAGAGTACCCACTCTCTCGGCGACTTCCTGGTCGTACGCGTACTCTCATGCTACGCACCAGCTAATCCGACGCGAGTGATAGGGATCGAGGCCTCGATTAGTGGGGCGCCTCACGAGCGATGTACGGCCCGAGCACCATGTCTTTCAATGGAACGACATTTAAAGTCCCTCACAACGTGCTGGCAGGAATAAGCCACGCGAATTCTGCTCCGCATGGCACATGCAATTCAAGCCTCCTTTGACGTTCCGCCGAGCAACGAGGCCTTTTCAATCGTACCGCTATCAAAGGATGCACGCATCGTGGCACCTTAAATAATGCGTGCAGGATCGGCGCACGGGTACATACCCGTACTAGTACTATTGACGACAGGACTCTGTGAGCCGTTATTCGTAATACTGTTTTTAACAATTTAATGGTAGAGTCATAAATCGCACGTCCCTCTTAAGTTTCTCGTCGCGAGTTTACGAGTACATGGCGACACGACACTGGCGTGGCCGAAGGTTAATGCAATTAAGCATCAACCCGACCAAAATACGTAAAAATAAAAGAGTTTAGATCTTAAAACTTATCGGCTCACCTAATAGTATTGAATATTCCCGTATCATAGAGCCAAACACGACTTTATACTCTGCATAAGATAACTCCTCGTCGAGGGAAGACTCGGGATCCGAAAGCATCATCTACGCTTTCCAGGACACCCTGCATCCCTTCGCCAATTCCTTGAGTGATGTGATCAATTCTTCCACTCCCACGCCTTGTTCGAGTCCTCAATATCACTGGAAGTTACAGATGATATACACACCGCAGCATGCAATCATCATGTAGACGAGGCGGTACACCTCCCCCGCCGTACAATAGGGAGGGGGACGGAGCTCCAGTTGCGCCACCATATAATGGCCTCGGCACAGTTGTTAGAGAACGCCACTCATGCCCTTCTAGTGCAGAGATGGCCAAAGCCGAACATGTATTCGAGAAGAGGCGTCGGGACTATGGCAGAAAGACACCATGTAATGTTATTATTACGTGTCGTCGCCTGAGAAACAACACCGAGCTGCGAGAAGAAACAACGACTTTACTCCTGCTTGCAGACAACATCGCCCGCACGATGCGACAGGGGCTAGACTTGTGGTTTCTCAACGGAGGTGTCGAAGATGCCCGTGTGTACCTCAACAAAACGAATGGAAGTTCCAACGGCAAGAGAAATTATCTTGGCGGGAGACTAGCCCAAGCCTGGGATCATATATCCGGATGTCTACACCCGCAGTTGGAAGGATATACCCACACCACGCTCAACGGCTGTGTTAAATGTCCGTCTCACCAAGTCGATATAAGGTGGCTAAATCCAGATACGATTTCGAGTGTGGCCGCATTCGACTACGATGGTCGTCAGGTGCATAGGGCTTATAGAGATACCGGCACAATATTCAATACCATCTACGAGAACGCCAGTCTAAACGGATGGTGGATATGGCCGCGGGCTTCGGGTCATTGACACACGGTTATTAACCAATTTTGCAGAATACGAATATCCGCTAGAGTGGAATGAGAAATACCACAGGTCAGATGGGCGTTGCATTTCGAATTAAAAAAGGAGATCGGCCGGCCAAGAGGCTCTTGCGTGGGCCGGTGTGTGCGTCACACGGAACCTGCAGTGGAAAGACAGGCGAAAGGAATCATGCATGGCAGCTCCCCGAAAAGGCCAGTAGAGACAGATGACTTGTCAAGTACATATAAATGCCACTTCATGAAGGTAATAACCACAAAATAGCGAACAATATGATGACCGGAATATCTTCCCCTGGGGTCGTTCTTAAGCAAGAGTGATCTCATCGAGTTGGCTGTGAAGTCTCTTCACACGTGCTGGCGTGATCTGAAAAGAATCGGGCAAATTCGTCTCGGCCCAAGATCCTCCGGCCATTAGTTTGACTAGACCGGGTGCTGCAGTAAAAATGCGAGCCATTCCGCTTTGTTGGGGTCAGCGAGATTGGACTTCTGTGTATCCGATTTGGTGTAATTGAGCACCTGGGAAGAGATTTGCAACTTACTGTCCCTGGTGACCGGCACAGATCCATTGGTTTGGTAAGTCGGGTAATTGGCCGACAAAGGGCACGCCATCTGGACTCTACTAAAATGTTAATACCAGTCTCGGAATAGAATAACACCCAAAGGAGGTACGAACAAAAGCCATAACACCACTCCATCCGTGTTGGTAATCTTCGGGTTTCAGAGAGTCTTTCCAGCCACGGAGTTGAGACTCTGCAAACTGTTCAATGGCTGCGGAGATTGAACTGAAAGTCAAGAGGCTGTCATCGGTAAACCGTTCAGGATGTGAATGCAACCATTCCTTGAATTTGGATTGGCCGGGATTGGAACCCCCGAACAGAATTGACCCTCCACGAGGCAGTCTAGGGTTGACGGAGAACATCCCGTCGACCGCCAACACCCCGTAGGAGTTTCGTAGAGGGAAAGGCTCATAAGACGTCGTAGGTGGGATAATCTTGGTGCATATGTGGGGAATGGGATTGATCAGGCCTTTCAGAGATGGCAGGACAGCCGAACTGTACGCATTGGTCGCATAAACAACCTGCGAGCACTTGACATTACCGCGTGACGTCTGTACATCCCAACCGCCAGGGTTTTCTGGAGACGGGACAACAAGCGTGGCTTCAGTATTTGTATACAAGTGTAGACCTTGCTTCAAATTGTCACGCATGATGTGGGCAGCGAGCTTCCAGGGGTTCAGTGTCGATGCCGTCCACGCATAACAAGCCTTGGCCTCTTTTATGCGAGTCAACTGTATACTGGGGGTTAGTCTCGTTGGATGCACAAACTCAAAATTGCACGTTTATTACCTACCTCGGAGGCAGTTGCAGAGTCCCGAATGACTTTGATGTGATCAGTCTTCCCGCCAGCGGCTTTGAAGCTTTCAAAAGCAGAAGCTGCATTGTCTGCAGCTTCCTCTGTGATAGGGACATCAAAGGTGTCACCAACCCACAGGTCGCAATTGACATTGTTCTCCCTGACGTATGACACCAAGTCAGACCAGGTTTGCTGTTCGTTCTCAAGAATCTAAAATAAATTACATTAGAAGCTTATTTCCCTGGAGTCATATTCGCATAGGTATATATCAAGACCTTTATCGCTTGCGTGTCGCCAAATGTCTCCGCGTACTTGGGAAACCCGCGCCATTGGTCTGGCTTACAGTGTCCAGCGTTCCGACCTGTGGCACCGGAGCAAAACTGGCGGGCTTCCAGAACCAAAACCTCTTTGTCAGGCCAGATCTTGATGCAGTGGTGCGCGATGAGAGTGCCACTCAACTATTGGCGGATCAGTGCCCGTTCTCAATTAGACTGCATCATGTGGGATTGGACATGCTTACACCGGAGCCAATTATAACAATGTCAGCCTTTGAGGGTAGACTCGGGGTAGTGCGATGGTCGAGGAGGGGATCCCCTTGAGCGCCCCCCAGCCACGCGGAGACGGATGATCCGCCCTTTCTGGGAAACCCAGAGTGACCTTCTCCCTCTCTGGTTGGCGTGGGATCCCTGACACTATTGTTGGCGTCAGTAGGCATTTGGTGCAATACGTTCAGTATCTTCGTTTTCGTCTTGCTCCCGTAGCCTGCTACTTGCAGCTTTGTTTGTTAGTGTCGGAGTGTTTTACCCCTCTATTGGGGAAAATGGTGTATCGGGCGATGGAGGGGCAGTCAGTTGCTGTGGATGAGCATCGCGAGACAGGGAGGTTCAGAAGGGAACTGGGTTTGTCATCGAAGAACTCTATCTTCTCCTATTTAGGGGTCAAATCATGTCGCATTATTCCTCCTGGTTGACGTGACCAACCGTGAAGTCAACACTTCCCTAGCTGTCCAGAACACTTGCAGATACTCATCGCGGCAATCGCATTGACCCTGCCATCTGCCATTGGCCGCTCCCCCAGTGTTCTCCCGCATGCGTTGGTCTGAGCACCCTGCACGGTTGATGCTAGATACGAGCACGGCCCGGCCCTGCCAAGAATACGAGTAACATTCAGGTAAAACTGTACTCCGTATTCTGAGTGCCATTATCTCGTGTGACCTTGGCGTATGTGGAATGAGATAAAGAGCCATGCAAATACTGCAACACTACTCCGTACTCCGTACAGACCAAGTTTAACATGAATTGATACCCTCTCGTCTACTACATGTACATATGTACCCTGCGATGCGAGTGCACTTGAACGCCTAACTCTCTATAGGAGACTGTCCTTGTCTGGCTGAAATGTTATTTATTTTATTTACTTAGGCGCATCTACATTCTTAAGTCTTATCTTGTATACACCACTAATTCTATTTCGGGGGCGATTTGTCGTAGCTCTTCATGGGCTGCAGTCCCCATCTGCCGAACATGGCATTGTCCTCGTCCCAACCATGGCATTCTGTGGTCAGCATCTTCTCTCCGGTGAAGATGGCGTTGGCACCTGCCATGAAGCACATAGCTTGTTTCTCTTCCGACATGGCCTTACGACCGGCGGCAATGCGGATGATGGTGGCAGGCATGAGTATCCTTGCCGCAGCAATGGTCCTCACCATGCTGGTGAAGTCCATGGGAGGCCTGTCTCCCAGAGGCGTCCCTTTGATGGGGACCAGGGCGTTGACAGGGAAACTCTCCGGGTGCGCAGGAAGGGTGGACACAGTATGGAGAAGGCCTACGCGGTCTTTGGATGACTCTCCGAGCCCCAAAATACCGCCAGAGCAGACGTTGATGCCAGCGCCACGGACATTGCTGAGCGTCTTGAGTCGTTCATCGTAGCTTCGGGTCGATATGATGGTGGGGTAGAACTCGCGGCTGGTGTCGACGTTATGGTTGTAGGCGGTCAAACCCGCTTCCTTCAGGTCCTTGGCTTGCTGCTCATCAATCATGCCGAGGGTCACACAGGACTCCATGCCCAGGGCTCGAACACCCTGCACCATGGTCTTGATATTCTTAAGCGCGTTTTTCCGGCCACGCATGTCGCGCCAGGCGGCACCCATACAGAACCGGGTGCTGCCCTTCTCACGGGCCACTCGCGCGGCGGCAAGCACCGCATCGACAGTCTCGACCTTTTTGGCCTCTAGCCCGGTACCTTTCTGATGGCGCGTCGACTGAGCACAGTAAGAACAGTCTTCGGTGCAGCCACCTGTCTTGATGTTCATGAGCGTACACATCTGGACCTCAGAGGGGTCGTGCCACGAGCGGTGGACTTTGGCCTATTGTGCCATAATTCAGTATTCCAGTCGCTTACAATCTTGTAGAACACATGTATGTTTTCAGGTCGGTTGGGGCAGTCCGTCCCCTCCGTGTGCTGCGGGGTTGGGTTTGCCGTGCCTACGAGGGAACGTCATTGGGGAACGGAAGCTTACCGATTGGAAGATCAAGTCCATCAGAGGTCGGTGGTAGATGGCCGAGATTTCTTCTCTCGTCCAGTCGTGCCTGAGCTGCTTCGCCTCGACGGCATCCTGAAGGATTCTGTTCGCTCTTTCGCGCCTTGCGTCTTCAATGGCCTGGTGGGGGTTGGGCGGCGGAGGGGGGCCCGTTGGCAGTCGCACCGAGCCATCGACTACAGTCGTCATGTGTACTCGTACCTGACGACCATGGCTCTTCGAGGGTACCTGGCGTGCCCAAGTTGGACGCAGAAGCGTCCGTGTCGCGTTCCGGCTGCTCATGATGCTGTCGGTGACGGTATGGTATGTATGAATGTGCTAACTCTAGAAGGTCGAGGAGGGCAAAGGCAATATCTTTCACCCAATGCTTCTGTCCAAGGCGGGACAGCAAGTCTAGAACCCGCTTTTCCAAAGCCATGCTCGTACCTAAGATATCCACCAGCATGCGACGTACAGGTATGTTCTTCACGGCATGGGTACGTACTCGTACTCAGTAACATGCTGACCACATGTTACGCACTCGCTCAAGCACAGGTTGACCTGACCCTCGCACTGTCATGCGGGCCAGGTTGCTATTGCCAGGTTGTCAGGGTGCCCCATTGCCACAAGTGGGCAGGGTCAGCCCCGCGACCCCCACTAGTAATACCGAGCATTACGTCGTAAAATGCTGGCTCTGTGGCAGGGATAAGTCCAGCAAGGTCATAAACCATTGGGCTCAATTGACTCGTTCGGTCGATCTCTCTGGTCGATCCCTATGGCCCCTGCTTCGGAGAGATAGAGCCAAAAGGCGTAGCCGCGACATGGCACGAGTTAATATGTACTTTGTACGCTCGGCCTTTTGTCTGTATCCATCTCTCACCGGGGGCGCCAGTGCCCGACTACTTACTCTGCGAGTGCCTCAACTTAAGTACGGGTATTGATACGGTTACGAAATCGTATTAAATGTGATATGCGTTATATGCGACTGGCCAATTATTTCTCTCAGTACTTCTACGGAGTACGGAGCACAAGCAGAGAGACGGAAACGGCTACGAAGATTATTACTCCGTACGTACAGAGATGCGGGGGTAGCCGATCACCCACGGGGCACAAAGGACCAATCAGTCTCGTCCCAACTAATGATGAGCGGAAGGGGTAGAAGGGTTGAAGGGTTGGGACCCCTTGTTGGGGCCAATGGATACCAAGATGTAATATTGACTTGACGTAGCGACCCCCCCCCATATTGATACGCATGTTTCAAGAGTGACTCCGAATAGATGAGGGCTATTACCCCACTGGCAATGGCAAGTTGACGGGTTTTCTTTTTCTGTACTTCTATATTTAACCCGAACCTTCTCCCCTTCGGGAGAGTAAAAGCTACGCGGCTCTCGCGCGAAGAATTTATGTGCGTGCGTGTCGACGCCTTTGCAATGACACACAGTGCCTAAGTATATTGAGTATTTCTCGCCGCACAAAACATTGCTCCGAATATGGCTCTTCATGTAACAGTGCACATCAGAGGGAGCCCCGTAGATTCCAACCTTGGGCAGCTACTATGCTTACAAGTCAGAAAGAACCAGCTCTGGCAGGTACTTATGTACGAGTGAATTCCCTTGCGTCATAAATCCAGTACACGTAATATGAGGCTGAAAGAAACAGACTCAAAATCAAAGCCGTGTGAACATGTGTTGATCTGTCCCCACTGCGCGAATTGCTCCATGAAGATCCAAAATTGAAGTTACAGAGCAGTTCAGATGCCACTAAGAAGTTATAAAAAGGAATCCCGAAGATCAGCGAACGGCGGGTACGTAGCCTCATGCTTTGTATCGCAATGTGCTCGTCTGCTGACCGCGTACTTAGACTGAGAGCCAAGGGGCGGGGGTGGAAGGACCCATGATGTTCTCATAGCTTCCAACGTACGTACGAGTAGAGCACTTTACGGATACGCTCCGCTTTTGATGATCACTGATTGATAACGTCCGATCGGATGCCCAGACGACAACTACGAGTATTACGTAGTGCATAAGTATATCAGGCGGCGAGCACTTGACATGGGGAGGATGGCTATGTGCACTCCTCATTCAGGGTCGACATGACCTTCCTATCTTTGTCTTTGGGGTATTATTAGAGCTTGTGTTTCCGCTCAGGTATCACTGAATCGCGGAGCATTTTTCCCTGCACCCAGTCTTCCACAGTTCTGGCCAGCCCCTCAATTTCGGCTTTGGTGTTTCTTGCGTGGACACACACACGAACTCGCTCGCTTCCTTTGGGGACTGTCGGTGCCACCACAGGGCGTACAACAAACTTGTTATCTTGGCAATGTTTTGCAAGGCTCCGAGGAAATGTCGTAAATAGCGGGATAATGGGCGACCGAGGGACGTTTGGGTCTATGCGAAGGAGTCCAGGGGGAATGTGCGGTTGCGAGCACACCTTGTGAAGGAGATGGTGGGTATACCTAATTAGACTTTCCAGTCGACTTCGGAGTGGCTCTGCACGTCCACTGGATAGGAAGTCGTAGGTTACCTTTATACCTGCCAAGGTTGATGCTGGCATGGCTGTGGTGTAAATGATTGTGCGTGCGTAGTTGATCAGGTACTGCCGTGTGATGGGGGTGCACAAGACAATGGCTATGTGGATTATATGTCAGCCTGCGAAGCCCTGCAACACTTATTTCTGAGACAAGAACATGGCTTACCACCAGATGCACTCATGGCCTTTCCAAATGTGTTCAAACGGGCAAACACGTCATCTTCAAGGCCGAGATCGCATACAAGGCCGCGTCCGTGGCGGCCATATAGGCCGGTCGAATGTGCCTCATCGACAATAATGTATCCGTTTCCTCTGGGAAGCCGCCGCTTCACACAAGATACAATCTCTCGCAAAGGAGCAACATCGCCGTCCATGCTGTATACACCTTCTACCGCCACGAAGACGGAAGTGTCACCCCTGGCAATTCCAGGAAAGTTTTCGTCCTTGGCCAAGTTCTGAAGCATCGAATCTAGGCCTTTTAGATCGGATCTTCCAGTGGAACCTTTCTCATCGTCCACACAGTTGTGACGAAAGGCCAGCTTTTGCCCAGCGCGACTGAGTTTCATTCCGTGGTGGACGCTCGCGTGGATAAGCTCATCGTGGACGATGAAATCTCCCGATTGCGGCAGGCAGCTGAACAGACCCACGTTGGCATCGAAGCCTGAGTTGAAGAGGAGTCCTGAAGGAGAATTGTGAAATTCAGCCACTTGGGTTTCTATAGATTCGGCGAATGACGAGTTTCCGTCAAGTAGACGCGAGCCACCCGAGCCGAGCAAGGGCGGCAAAGAAGAATCACCGGCCTGGAAGTAAGAGAGCAATCCCTGGCGTATTTCAGGGACATGCGATAACGATAAATAGGAATTGGATGAGAAGTCGGCATAATCTGGGGGGAACGACGTCAAGTTCCGGAGTCGACTGGCCGATTCGCGATTGGCAAGGCTGGCTGCCAGTGTTGTCTCCAATGGGCGAGGGTTGGGCGCCATACTGTCGGTAGTCTCACGTCTCTCATGAGATTTGTTGCGTACCACATGCAGTGAAGTATATGGAGTAGTAGGTAAGGTCCCTGACCTGATCCACCATGTCTGCCCTGATTCAATTTGTTGAGGGGCAGGTAGGGGAGACAGCCGAGGCAAGCTAACCTTCAATGATGCTACTGGTATGGAGTAATCATACGGTGTACATTGGCCACGAGGCCAGAAAATAATTACGGGGCATGTACCTGTACTCCATTACATGGAGATGGTACAGTGTAATAATATGACAGAGCGTCTCGCGGGTCGAGGAGAACTGGGCCGCTCTCCTCCGCTGAATTTGATTTATTTTTCGAGCTCTTGAGCGTTGGAGCGTGTATGAATACTTAAGCAGGAGACCCGCACTCGAGAACGGATGCGGGTTAAGCGGAGCGGAAGCTGGACTTCGTCATTGCATCCGCCCGCTTCATCGGCGATTGGCGCAGCTCAATGGTACTGCAGTAACAGTAGGCAATTAGTACTCTGTTCTACACCGTACACAGACAGCTTGCCTTTAGACTAGCATAACACAACAGGTCAGGGCAGGCGTGCCTCTGCATTTCTCCTCCATATTGATGTGACGAATATCTCGAGAGAGCAGGATCAATCGCACCACACGCGTAATGGCGCCAGTACCTGCCATCTTGTGGCGTCATCTCCGTGTCCACCAAATTTACGGCGCAAACACGGAGGTGGGCAAGACCATATTTTCAACGATCCTTTGCCGGGCTGCGGGAAAGTATGGCAAGAACGAGCAGGTGTCTTACCTAAAGCCCGTTTCAACGGGACCAGAGGGTGAAAGCGACAGTTTGTGTGCGTATTCCAGTTTCAATCCCTTTAACAATTACAATTGTCTAATACTACTCCTCTCATCAGAAGTAACTTCAATTCTCACCAACGTTGTCGGATACGGCGTAGCTTCCCCAGCGGCAGCCAGGAGCATGAGTTTAACCAAGCTCTCAGGCATCTCACCACATATGCACCGTCAGTGAGCAGCAGGACACTCTTCCAATATGAAATCGCTTGCAGCCCTCATTCTGCCGCGCAGGCTTCGAGCATGGTGAGTACTATATAATCTCTCTAATTTCTACTTCGCCATTTGCTGAATGACGCCAGCCTACCGCATCGGATAGCTTAGTGCAGCGCAAGATTCACGAGACTGCGTCTGATATCGCAGCCTCCGGACCCGGCTGGTTATTTGTCGAGACCGCAGGTGGTGTCCATTCTCCTGCGCCCTCGGGGACTACCCAGGCGGACCTCTATGCTCCACTCCGGATTCCCGTCATTCTTGTTGGCGACTCCAAACTCGGAGGCATTTCGCAGACAATATCGGCCTTTGAATCGTTGAAAATCAGGGGATATAGCGTCGAAGCCATCCTCATGCTTGAGGGAAATTACGAGAACCACCGGTATTTGGAAGACTATTTCAATCCAGATGGCAACGGATTACTGGTCAAGGCTGTTCCAGACCCTCCCGACCGACACAGCGACGCTATTGTCGAAAGAGAGCAAATGGAGTCATACTATCAGCTTGCTGGTGAAAACGAGGGCATGGGGAACCTCATCCAGACCTTAGACCATCGCGGCAAGGACAGAATCGCACGCCTCCAGGACATGGCTTCTCAAGCGAGCAAGACTATATGGTATCCCTTCACTCAACAGAAGCTCCTCACACCAGACCGCATTACCGCCATCGACTCTGCACACGGCGACTTTTTCCAAACTTTGAACATCCAAGGCGATACATCCCCCTCCTCCAAAGACCCCGTTATTCAACCGTCATTCGATGGTTCGGCCTCCTGGTGGACACAGGGCTTAGGCCACGCCAATCCCCAATTGACCCTTGCAGCAGCCCACGCTGCCGGTCGCTACGGCCACGTCATGTTTGCAGAGGGTATCCATGAACCTGCCCTCTCCTTGGCCCAGATGCTCCTCCGTGGAATGGGTAGCCCGCGCCTGAGTAGAGTATTTTACACCGACAATGGAAGCACCGGCTGCGAGGTCGCGGTCAAAATGGGCTTGCGAGCAGCTAGGACAAGGTACGGCTGGTCAACCAACGACAAGCTGCATATTCTCGGATTGAAAGGAAGTTACCACGGAGACACAATTGGCGCCATGGATTGTTCTGATCCCAACCCCTACAATGAGAAGGTGGAATGGTACGATGGCAAGGGATTCTGGTTTGACCATCCTTCTCTTCGCTGCTACGAGGGAAAGTGGTTCATCGACGTGCCTGGAGCACTCCAGCAGAATCTTGGAAATGGTTCCCAGTTTGAGACACTCGAGGATGCGCTTGATATCCCTTCCAGAATCAAAAGCGAATGCTTTTCAAGATACAAGGATTATATTGAGCAAGTTCTCGATGGGCTGACAGCTAAGGGGCTCAAATTTGGAGCCCTGATGCTAGAGCCTGTTGTTCTTGGAGCTGGCGGCATGGTGTTTGTGTAAGTGAACTCCCGTTATATCATATTGATTTGGGCCGTTCCGATTTCCTAACATACACTACAGGGATCCTCTTTTCCAAAAAGCTCTTGTGGACGTCGTACGAAACTCCGAGCATCTGTGGAGCAAGACGCCCAATTCTTGCTTGAGATCTGAAGATGATTGGGCCGGTCTTCCCGTAATCTTTGACGAGGTCTTTACCGGTTTGTACCGTCTAGGACGATTTTCATCGGCCTCATTCCTCGACACCTTTCCCGATATTTCAGTTCATGCCAAGCTCCTCACAGGTGGTCTTATCCCGCTGTGCGCAACCCTATCTTCGGAATCCATCTTCTCCGTCTTTCAAAGTGATGACAAGACAGATGCACTTCTTCATGGACATAGCTACACGGCCCACCCCATTGGCTGTCAGGTTGCTGTCGAATCATTGAAAGAGTTACAGGCCATGGACCAAAACGGAGACTGGAACTGGGCCAAGGAGCGCGGTTGGATACCGCCATCACAACACATTTCCGACGACAAACAAGGCCATGAAAAACGAGTAGTTTCTCGTGAGCTTCCATGGTCTGTGTGGCCCAAGGAATTCGTGGATGCTCTATCTTGGCAATCAACCAAGGTAACCGGTGTGTGGGCGCTTGGGAGTGTCTTGGCCATTACCATGCGTGCAGATGATGGCCCTGGATATACAAGCAAGGCTGCAGCTGGTTTGCAAACACATATGCGGCAGAACTCGAACTCTTGGAATGCTCATACCCGTGTACTCGGAAACGTGTTCTACATCATGGCAAGCCAGAAGACTTCCAAAGACACGATAGATGAGATATCGCAACTCTTGCTCAATGGACTCAAATAGCTTGTCAGAACCCCCATTTTAATAAGATGTTCATCTAAATACTGTTAGGTTTTGTCAGTCAGAGTTGTTTTGCTACGTGATATGTGCCACTGATACGTTTCGTGATGTGTGCTCTGTATATGAAAGATTTGATACAATATGTAATAGAGAACATTACTATCTTGAAAGGTATCGCTTCTAAACTCGGAAATAAGGACCCATAGTCATACATAGCATGCAACTGATTACAATCCGATCTATCTACTCAAAAGTTGGACGGGTTTCCTTCTGTCTTTGTGCATGATGTTCAGCCCCGGGGCAAGAAGACTGATTAAATCGTCAAGCTCGATATTGGGAGGCATCTCGCCTCTAAGAGCCTGTAATGTGGAATTTGCAGTATTGGGTGACAACATTAAGCCCAATCAGTGTATATGATTTATATGCATTCAAGCTAAGTACGTCTAACTATATGCATCTATACCGCATATCTGTATGTCGGACGCTTGGCCATCCCCGGAGCATGTGGTAGGTTGCCATCATCCAAAGCCTTATTCAAACGTGCATAGTAGACCCTCATAAAAAAGGCGGTAACGGCGAACGCCGCCTGCGTTGCACCAGCTGAAAGCAATGCCGACTTATAGACTGGCGCCTCATTGTCCCTGAACGATACAGACGATATGATCCCAGCCAGGTTCATAAATGTGTAGTTCAGGCCCAAGGACACTGCCCGCCCTGTAGTTGTTGGCGTGTTCGAGGACAGCCAGACGGGTACGAGGTTGCTCGGAATGAAGGTGGCGCAAGGAATCAGATAGGTGAGGAAGTATCCGACACCTGGGTTTTGAACGAGGTCAAGAACGCCGAGAAGAATCCATCCAATTATGGAAACAACCACGCTTCCACAGGAGAAGTAGGCTCGTTCCTGATATCGGTCGGATAGCCATGTCACCGTAAGCTGAACCACAGATGCAACGAGGTTGGGCCCAATAGTATAAAGATTAGCTCGGACAGTGTCCCGAGTTAAGCGTTTGACCATTGACTGGTTGTTATCATTAGTTCAAACCGCAATGTAGAAGAGAAATAGGGCGGCTCACCGGCAGGAAATTGGAACTGCTGGCAACTCCTACGCCGTACAGCAAGGACATGAAAGCGAAGACCCAGGTTTGCCACATCTTGAGCTGGGAAATAGCGTCTGTCCATCTGAAGTACTTAGACTCGTCTTGAGAGTCAAGCTCTAGACGAGTGGCCGCCAGCTGCTTCTCCTCCGCATTCAAGAAGCGGCATTTCTGAGGGCTACGTGGTGCGCAGGCAAATAGCCAAGCAGCAACGAAGACGGTAATTGCTCCCTCTATAATGAAGAGGTATTGCCACCCCTAGATTCGGGGTTATTATATATCACAATACTATTCGGTTGGGTTATGTAACAACTTACCTGCAAAGTACCATTCCATTGGAAGACACCCCAGCTGATCAAGCCAGAGACAGCACCAGCGATGAATCCCATTTGTCCAATGATGCCAACTCGGAAGCTGATTTCCTTCCGTGTATAGAAGAGGCTGAGATAGAACACTTCACAGGGCTTGTAGCTCGCTTCAATTGCGCCAACGAAAAAGCGACACGCCATGAGGTGGCCAGCATTAGTCGACGCGATAGATGTCATCGTGACGGCGCCCCAAAGGCATACAGCCAGCGGTATGACGACAGAAGGATTGTACCTTTTAGCTAGAAGTGACCATGGAACATTGAAAAGAGCGTAAGGTATGTAAAAGACGACCAGAAGAGTGGAGAACTGATTGGGTCCCAGGTTCAAGTCTTTCTCAATGGTATCCGTCTTAGCATTTCCCAGGTTACTTCTATCAAGGACATTGGTGAAGTAAGCGAGACAAAGACCGGGAAGAATGAGAAGATCGGTCTTCCGCAACAAGCTGCGCAGAAGAGCATGGTCGGAGACGCTATTAGCCTCAGAGGCAAATTGAAGATCCTTATGGTAGGTCTCAGGAGAGCCCTTCTCCTTGATTTTGATGTCAGACATTGTGAAAAGACTTGGTCGAGACGAGAAGTGGTTGCTGAGGATGGTTACGGTTCCAAACCCAGCGTACTTTCACGCAATCCGTATAACATTATATAGCTAGGTACGTGCAATAAATACAGACTTCCCCGCTCAGAATACTGGCCAAGAGCCCGTGGAAAGTGATACCGAACATTAGGGAGGCAGAAACCCATGCCTGAAGGGCGAGGCATGGGTTTTTAACAATAATGTTGACAAGTAGAGGAATTGCATATGCCCAGGGTTACATGGCGCCACCGCCCGATGGCGGCGTCGACGATAACGAAACGCAATAATAGCACCAATGGTGCGATCGAACCGTGGATATAATGCCCGATCATGTATGGATACAATACGGCAATATGCGGTTGAATTCAGCACCCCACACACCCTAAAATTTCATGTCTTGCCGCCGAGAAACGAACAGCCCACTTCGGAACCTCGTCTCATCGCATGTAATACATATGTAATAGAATCAAGGCACTTTTATGCAATCACTTATCAGGCCTTCTGCACGATCCTAGTAGTTCCGCCATGTTATGGTGAATGTGGCATGTTCCGTGGAAGATAGATATATTCTATTCATGAACTGAAAACGGCACCTGCTCACGGCCTATAAATGTGCTTCGTCTTTGACAGCTGGTTTGAATTGATTCGGCTGTCCCCAATTTTCCTTAGAGGCACGCTCCCTGGTGGACCGAAACATGTAAGGAGAGCTTTTATATCCGTTCTGCCAGACTCTCCCCTCCCATTCATCCTCTACTGGGAGATTATCTTGCTGTAGCTCTAAGGCCCTTTTCTGAATATTCCCCCAGACACGGAGAATATTCTCCCCTACTAGCAGCCGAACTTGGTCATCAGAGACACCTCGAGCCATTAACAGCTCTACCAAGTCGGGAAACTTGGAAACGTCCTGGGGATTCAGCTTAGTGGTGCACCACATCGGGGAGTGATCTCAAACTGTGAGGGATTGAAGTTACCTCGAGTCCAGAGGGAGTGTATGGGGTTCCACTGAAATCGGATCCAATCCCAACATGCTCCCAGCCTGCAACTTCCGCAATATGTAGAATATGATCAACGACGTCGTGAATAGTTGCTGCGTTAGGATTCTTCGGATTCAAAAAGCGATTCACAAAGACTGCCATGACAATGCCTCCATTTGTGCGGACGCTACGCAGAACATCATCTGGGACATTCCTCAGATGAGAGGAGATTGAATACGCACCAGAGTGAGAAAAGATAATGGGTGCTCTGGTAAGCGACATTACGTCCCTCATGGTCTGATGTGAGACATGCGAAAGGTCCAGCATCATGCCCAGACGATTCATCTCTCGAACATATGCGGCGCCAAAAGACGTCAACCCCTTATCGAAGTCAGGACCTTTGGCTGCGACTGTAGACGCAGAGGTTGCCCAGGCATTATCGCAGTTGTGGGTTGTCGTCACGTACCGAACCCCGAGGTCGTATGCCTGTCGCAAGGCGGCGATGGAACCACCAAGTTGGTGGCCGCCTTCAATGCCAATCATACTTGCTATGCGGCCGTTGTTGAATGCTTGGCGGGCGCATGCTGGGGTGGTACAATACGTGAAGACGTCTGGGTACTCCGAGATAAATCTCTTCGCCACATCAATCTGCTCGAGGGTATCACGAACCACCCACTTGGCATACATAGTTAGCCGTATTCTGACTTCATTGAAAGATGAACACCTACAGAACGATCTTCGAAATGGTTCTGTGCACTGTCGCAATGAACGTGGACGCTCCAGAACTGCCCACCCATCATCCCCTTCTGCATACGAGAGATATCTGTATGTCCCAATAGCTTTTGTCGCGGATCGAATTCATCACTTCTGATCCGGTTATGAAGCTCCACGCGCATGAGCCATGGAAGATCGTTGTGTCCATCGATCAAGGGACTTGTTTGTAGCACCCTTGTCGTTCGCGATGCGTAGTCGTGAGGATCAATTGAATCCTTGCCGGCAATAGCCCAGCTAAGCGGTATTGTAAGAAGTGCGATACTGGCTGCAGCTATTGCATATGGCCATCTTCGCAAGCGTGAAGTTCTCTGCGGTCGGATAGCAATAGCGTTGTCTCGGGCATTATCCTCAAATGGATTCTGCGGGGTGTCAGCACTGGACGTCTCAGGAACAGATGTCGCTCTATCGGCCATGTTGAAAACTTGGAAGGGGGCGTATGAACGAAAGACGTTTCGTTCAATTCTTGAGCCTAAAACGAACCTCGAAGACGTCCAGCAATCGAAATGTTGGATATT
The DNA here is from genome assembly GCA_900188575.1 of Geosmithia putterillii. Lineage (NCBI taxonomy): Eukaryota > Fungi > Ascomycota > Sordariomycetes > Hypocreales > Bionectriaceae > Geosmithia > Geosmithia putterillii. Next base: position 23,304 of record FYEU01000299.1, on the reverse strand, counting down.
GCCATGATATCTCTTCTCCGACTTCGGGATTAAAAGCGCCCGCTTTGCACAGCTGTGTACATGTAATACGTGCAATTGGGGTGGTGCCAAGAAACAATATCGCCAATTACATTAATATCGTAAGAGGGCTAGCTAGATCCATGATGGATCATCGATGGTGAATTATCAGCAGATAATTCCGCCATATTCCCAGTTGCCTATCATAGTGCATCGTTTAGAAAGCATGGATGGTCTTGGTGGGGTAACTGCAGTATTCACCCTTATCACGATCCCTTATTTCTGGTTTAACAGCTTATAAATACAACCCGATGTTAATTAGTGAGGGCTATATCGCTATGGCCTGCCATCTGGATGCTGGAGTGCGGACACTTGCTGTCAAGGAGAGCACCCAACGGCGATTCCGGGACATGTCCGTGTAGTCTAAAGAAAACTGCATCGAGGATTACTTTATAATGTAATGGAAATGATATATGTATGGAACGTCTCTTAGGAGCCGGCATACGCATTTACCGCCCACCCTTGTATTTCGCCTCTTAACATACTGCCATGTCTTTCCTTATATCAGAGACGCGGTTCTTTGCTGGACTAGTCGTCTGGACATTGGCCGCCATCGGGTGCACACTCATTATTTATATCATTGCCAACGAGTTTGTACGATACTATAACAGGATACCCAATCTCCCAGGTCCTCGAGGATGGCCTCTTCTCGGAAGCCTCCCCTCTCTGTCAAACCGGAACCCAGCGGAGGAATACCGCCAATGGGCGAAGCGGTATGGTGACGTCTTCCAAGTACAGCTGGGGAATACTACGGCTGTTGTGGTAAACAGCGCCTCTGCTGCTAGGTCATTTTTCATCTCTCAGAGGGAGGCTACCAATGGTCGCCCGAAATTCTATGTCTTGCATAGCAAGGTCCAAAAGGGAAACGCTGTGACAAGCATCGGCACAAGCGAATGGGATCATAGCTGCAAACGGCGACGAAAAGTGGCTGCCACGGCTCTGAATAAGGCCAGCGTGGAAAGTTATCTTCCTGTATGATCTATCAAATAACTTGCAGTTCTATCGACACAAGCTCACCTGTACAATAGATACTGGACCTTGAGTCGCGGGCTTTCTTACAAGACCTGATAAAAGCTTCTCGCGGAGGCACCGACCACCCGACTAATATACTCGATGCATGCCACAAGTTTGCTCTTAACTTGAGCTTGACATTGAGCTATGGAACAAGGTAATTGATTATACTGTTCCTCAGGCTTCTGGATACTAACGTTAGATGAAAAAGGGTTGACGATGTTAAAGACTTACACAATGATCTTCTTCTTTCGGAGATTCTATACATCGAAGAAATGATTATGAAGTACCGGGATATCTCAGGGAACTATCTCAACTACATCCCGCTCCTCCGTCCATTTAGCCGACTCATGGAAATAGTTGGGCTATCCAAGGACGAACAGATCATGGCCAGTGTTGGTAAACGAAGATATGCATATCATAATGCCCTACAGAAAAATCTACGCCGGGAACTTGAGCTCGGCGTTGATAAGCCCTGGTAAGCAACATAGGCAACATGTATTCCTGATCAATCACTGACATATACCGGAAATTACCACAATCAGTATTCAGGGGAACGTTCTCAAAGATCCCGAGAGCAAGGGACTTTCCGAGGGAGAACTTCTTAGCATAAGTCTAAGCATGATGGCAGGATCGGACACGACGAAACGATCTCTCCTTTGGTCTATGCAGCTTCTTGCTCACCGTCAGGATATCCAGCAAAAGGCTTTTGTGTCAATCAATGAGGGAGGCTTGGACATCCTGCAGTCTCCTAATGTGGCCCATACGAATATACCATACATTGAGGCTCTGGTAAAGGAGATTGGAAGATACTTTGTCGTTCTACGACTTGCTCTTCCAAAAGCAACCCATGGAGAGGTAAAGTGGGAAGGGGCGAACATACCTCTAAACACGCTGCTACTTCTCAATACATGGGCATGTAATCGAGGTATGGGTTATCATCATATGTGTAAACAAGAAAGTTTCTCTAACGTGATGAATCAGATCCCGCGGTATTTCCCGACCCCGGTGTTTTTGAGCCGGAGAGATGGCTTGACGGCGGATCCGTCCATCGTCACCAGTTCGCCTTTGGAATGGGTGGACGTATGTGTGTTGCTAGCCACGTTGCATCGAAGGCACTCTACGCAGTCATTGTTCACCTGATCGGACACTTTGAAATCCTTCCAGTCGAGAGTTCCACAAGTACAGTAGGTCATGACCCTATAAGAGGTTTACTTTCTCAGGGAAACCACCAAGCAGCGCCCGCTACTACGCTTGTGAACCTTAAACCTCGAAACCTTTCAAATACCAAGAGACTTCTGTCGACTGGTATATAACACCGTTTCTAACGAAAATGTCGGCATGGAGTACAGAAGCAACTTTTAACTTCATGAAAGAGAAGTTTAAAGGTCTGGGCGAGCGAGGTATAGTAGAACGGGCGGACCATGTGTATTCTTCTTTTTCAATAAGAACCCAAATTTAAAACAGATCCAGGGAATGGTCGCGCGACAAATTCCGGGCCAGCTATGCTTAACTCAGTGCATCCTAAAGGCCTACTGCGACTTCTCTCATGAATTAATTTAAGTTACATTCTCTAAATTCAAGACTATCTCATCTCTATAGAGCTGTCTTTTACCCAAACTAAACTTTATTGTGGGTTCCGATGTACGGAGTGAAATCTAGTGACCATGTCTGTTGACGAGATCTTTTATAACATGGACTTTATATAACACTCTGATTATATCTAGATCTCTCCGTGGCATTTGTAACGGTTGCCGCTGAAATTACACAGTACTAGTAATACCTATTATGTGTTGCATGTGTAACCCGGAACTCTGCATGAGTGTCAAAGCGGCTGGGCAGTGGCTAACACAGCACTCATTTTCTCTTGCATGTACTCCGTAATCACAACTACTCCGTACTAATTTACCTTACTCCCTAGTGGTGCCCGATATCATCTTTAAAATATGCAGCGACATTAGAACCAGTACCCTTTCAACCTTTTAGAAGAATCGTGTAGCACCCAAGGTCTTGGCTCACGTAAACAACTACCTATTTATAAGCTTCTCACGCTCATTTCTATATAGCCTTATAGGAAGACCTTTTTCCATTATGTATTCAAGAAAGCAATAGCAAACACATCACAACAGACTCACCAGACGCACGTAGAAGAGTAGCATGTAGCATCTCAAGTGTTGTCACAGACCCACAATCGTACGTACTGTGGTTCCGTAAACGGGCTATCTTTAGCCCGGTCCAGGACCTTCATACCATAGACAGGGTCACCAGACGTACGCAGAGTCTTCACTCGTAGCGACAACGTCTAGATTATTGTGCTTATTGTCACAGAAGCACAGTACTACCTACCTAGGGCAGGACATGAGGAACATTTCATTATTCGTTAACATTGTGGCAATATGGCTAACTACAGAGAGTGGTAGAGCGGCCCGCCCGCGCCGTCCCGCGCCCCTGAAGTTCAGTGGCCAGCCATTGATATTTGAGTGATACTCTCTCGCCAATGGCCAACCGGAAAAATGACCTTAACACCGTTTGCCTCTGGGCGGTCTTGTCCATCATTTCGGGCGATGTAAGTCCCCGGCTCTTTGATCCCGACGTAGACAATCTTGATGGCGTTTTTCAGTCGCAAAATTCTTGTTTTGCAAGCCACATTTCCGCTTTGAAGGTTGGATTTCCCTCGGAAGTCATCGTGGTGAACGAAGAAGTGTGCGTAAAATAAGTCCAGGTTATCGTAAAGGAAGATGTGCTATGATTGCCAGTGAGTCCGCCTCAACGGCCGGCGGGATTTTGGGGCGCTAATAATCGATTGACAGAATACACGTATTGCGTGTCAAGCCTCAGGCAGCAGGATTCTCTATTGGTGAGGAGGGAGTATGCAGCTCAAACTGAAACTCGAGAGGGGTTCAGAACGCAGGATTATTGCTCTCTTATGTAGAAGAACAATGAAGGCTGCTTTTCAATGTTTAATCGGCATTTAGAGGCTTCTGTACACAGTATTCCACGCCCCGTCTGGATTCAACCCTTCTTGTCCAAGGCCATTTTGGGACTACAACTGCAATGGTTAGACCCCTTATACTGGCTAACGGGAAACATTTCCTTCCCACGGCTTGACTGACTTCCTGCTTAGTTCTCTCGAACGCAACGGCGTGCAGCCCGCGACGGATCTTCGGACAACTCATCCAGTAGTCGCGATCCACTAAGGGGCCTGAGAAGATTATTCAGTCGTTCCACAACATCAACAACGACCACAAGTGCAACTACACCCGCTGGGTTATCAGCAAAGGATCGCAGTGGCCCACTTGGACTGAGTCTGCTTTACGCCCCCAAGACGCCCAGGATTGACCTTGTCTTCGTCCATGGTCTAGGCGGCAATTCCATAAAGACGTGGAGCAGGGCATCGGAGGAACAGGCTAAATTTTGGCCTGGGGAATGGCTGCCGAACGATTCGTCATTCCAGCACGTCCGTATCCATAGCTATGGGTACGAGTCGGCTTACCTGAAAGGAAAAGAGGACTGTTTGAACATCCACCACATTGGGAAGTCGTTCCTCGGCGCAATAAGCACTTCGCCATACATTGCAGGTTCAGCCACACACATTGTCATTGTCGGTCACAGCATGGGCGGGTTGATAATGAAAAAGGCATATATACTAGCAAGGCAAGATGCTACGTTAAAGTCGTTGGCCGAGCGGTTTGCCGCATTCCATTTCCTCGCAACACCTCACCGTGGTGCCAACTCGGCAAAACTACTGAAAAACATTGTCAAGGTTGCACATGAACGCGCATATATCGGTGATCTGGAACCAAACTCTGAAGCTGTCCAGGTTATCAATGACGAGTTTCGACATTTTTCGATGGATCTTCAACTCTGGTCGTTTTATGAGACACAGAACATGAAGTATTTCAGCTCACCAATTGTTGATTCCGAATCAGCTGTCCTCGGGTATCCCGGAGAGAAGCAGATACCAATGTCTGCTGACCACCGCACAATATGCAAGTTTGACACACCCGAAGACCCCAATTATAGACTCCTCCGCAACGCACTCGTGTCCACCATACGAAACATTGTGAGACCAGATGCCGATAAGGAGAAGAGAAGCACCAGGGCGCTCAAAGAGTATCTCCGAATTTGCGAAGAGCCCAACGACTATCTGCCCAATATTTGCGAAACTCGGATACCTGGGTCGTGTGGCTGGATTTCCACGAAGCCCTGTTATGTGAAGTGGAGAGATGGGAAAGCTCTAGACGACAGGATTCTGTGGATCAAGGGCAGACCGGGCGCCGGGAAATCGGTTTTGTCTAGCTACATCATTGAAGATGTCAAGGCAACGGATGAGGCATGCAGCTACTTCTTCTTCAAGCACGGCGACACATCCAAGGCTAGCACAGACTCTTGTCTCCGACTCCTAGCTTTCCAGATGGCAACCTCCGATGATGATGTCTATGACGTCATCATGACTATGAGAGAGGAAGGCATCTCTCTTGATCCAGGAGACGACCACAGACTATGGAGAGCACTGTTCACAAATGGGATATTCCGGGCAACAACTCGTCGATTCTACTGGATTATCGATGCTTTGGATGAATGCGTGGATCCGTTGTCCTTTGTGAACACCTTCTTTCCCAACATCAGGAAGATCGAGACTCTGAGGGTCGTGATAACGAGCCGAGATACCATTGACCTTGGCCAATCTCCTTCCACCGTGTCTCCGAGCCTTGTTAACCTCTTCCAAATCATGGAAACAGACACAGAATCTGATGTCAGGCTTTTAATTGAGAGCCGAGCCCAATATCTACACATTTTAGGAACAGGGGACGAGAAAAAAGGGATCAAAATGATCTTAGAGAAATCACGAGGTTGCTTCTTGTGGACTGCACTCATACTCGAGGAATTGGCAAGCTGCCACAGTAAGAAGGATATCGACAGAGTCCTTGAAGATGTTCCAAAAGATATGGCGTCTCTGTACCAAAGAATCCTACACTCTATGTCGAACATCTCTCACGGAAAGGAACTAGCTAAGGCTGTCCTTATGTGGGCTGTGTATTCCGCCCGACCGATTTCAATTGATGAGCTCAATGGAGCCCTTACATTGGAAACCTCCGACTCATTTCACAACTTGGAGGAAAGTGTCAACACCCTGACCGGCCAGCTGGTTATTGTGGACAAGTCCCGGAGGCTGGCCATGCTCCACGATACCGCCAGAAAATTTCTGCTTGATAAGGATTTTCAGTCAGAGTTTTCTATTCAGAAGGCCCAGGCTCACACGAGAATGGCTGAGATATGCCTGAGGTATCTTGTTGGACCAGAAATGAAACCGCCTCGAACAGGTCGACGTCGTCGTTCTCAAGCACCAAGAATGGACTTCGCCAGCTACGCATGCAAAGAGTACTCAAATCACCTATCAATGGCAAACCCATCAGTGGAAGGTGTCTTTCAGCTGGTCAAAAAGTTTCTACAATCGAATATCCTAACATGGATTGAAACGATGGCCCATTCCGACGACCTCAGCCAACTGATACGATCTTCGAGACATCTTCAAGCATATGTCACCCGGTGTGCTGCTGAACGATCGATTTCACGATCAGAAATGGCTTCATTGCAACAGTGGTCTATAGACCTCGATCGTATCCCCTCCGTGTTTTCCAATGCTCTCACAAATGCGCCGTCGGCGATACACTCATCGATACCGCCATTCTGCCCAGTGGAGTCTATGATTCATAATACGGGAGGTTCAAGCCAAACACTCAAGGTGTTTTCTTCGGTATGGAACAAACGATGGGATGACCGGATATTTTTCGTGGATTTTCGCCGGGAGAGACCTAGAGCACTGTACTATGGAGATTCGTTCATTGCCATAGCACTCAATTCGGGCAATGTCGCATTATACCACGCATCATCTTACCAAGAGTACCTGGTTTTGAAGCACGGCGAGCTTGTCCAAGACATCGCATTTCAAATGAGAAGCAACAACCTCGTGGCCACTTGTGGTTTAAAGACAACCAAGATTTGGAATATCGCCGAGGGGCGTGTTCTTCACAGCTCTGCGAGCCCACCGCAACCACTTTGCATACAGTTTGACGAAATGGGCCTTTTGATATCAAGTCGCAAGAATCCTATCACGGCATGGGATCTTGTGTACGATATACAAGGATGCCTTCAGATGACACAAAGACAGCGGAGCGAGGCCATTACGTTGGAACAGGAGACGAAACTTCCACAGGAGCCCGCATGTGCAATGGCCGTCTCGAGCACTCTCAAAATGTTTGCAGTCGCCTACGCCAACAAACCAATCTTCCTATGGGATATGGATGAAGATGCATTCGCAGGCACCTGTGGGAAAAAACTCTCAAATGGGGAAACGAGTACCATTATGGCCGTCGCCCTCGCTTTCAACCCCAATCCGGATACAAGCCTTCTGGCCGTGCTCTACCTGGATGGCACACTGGCCATACTGGACCCTTGCGTTGATCGCCAATTGGAGTGTTCACGTATTGAATGCCAGAGAATTGCCGTAAGCCCCAATGGCCGATTACTGGCGGCCGGCCGCGCGAAAGGGGTCATCGATGTTTACGAGTTCAAGACCCTAAAACTCCTTTACAGAGTCCGATCTTCCAATTCGCACATTCAGCAACTTGTATTTTCCCCCGACAGCATGCTTCTAGCCGATATAAGAGGGACTCAGTTCACAGTATGGAAGCCAGATACCCTGTTACAGGAACAACTGGAAGGTCGCGGTAATGGCAATTCGACTGCTCCCCCTGTGACGGAGACGGTCATCATGGAGGCAAAATCCAAAGTTACGGCTATTGCGGTCCGTCATACGCCAGAAGTCGTATTCTGCGGTAAAGATGATGGATCAATAGTTGCCTATGATTGCAGAACCGTGGAGTGTACTGGCACTCTGTATCGTCACAAGTGTGCTGTTCGCCTCTTGGTTTGGGTCCAGCGGGAAGATTCACTTATGAGTATTGACGTCGCCAACAACATTCTTTTGCATCGAATCCCAAAGTATGCAGGAAGGGGTGAGACTGAAGTTCCTGTTGTGGTCTTCAAGTCCCACCTGGACTCGGAACAGGCAATATCGGATGTACTCGTAGCAGAGTCATCCCCCCGGTTTCTGGTCTCGACACGCGATTCAGACCACATGTTTGATCTTCAAAGCGGCCAACATCAGAGCGCAAGGGAATATGCACAGGGAACTGGGACCCGAAAATGGATGTCTCAAGCACAAGCATCTCTTGATCTGATTTGCATTGATACCTCAAGGGTGTCCTTCCACTGCTGGACTGACTGGATGGAAGTTCCACTCATATCGCTACGATTGGACATTCCAGAGGCGGACCTCAAGGGCGTGTTTCCCTATTCACTCGACCGGGAACAAGGGATTGTAATCGACTTGCTTTACCCCGATAAGTCCACCGGAAATCGCGGACTGGGGCTTATCCGTGCCGACTGGGTTTCGGAACGGGGCGAGGAAATCCCATACCATCCGAAGGAGCCCTCCATTGACAGGCCCACTCCTACCACCGACGGGGGGGAAATTGGTACAGGACAGGCCCCAGAGGGTTTACCATTTCGTTTATCCATTGTCCCGAGAGACCTATTGATTTCCCACGTTATCGGCGTTTATGAATCTAGTAGACTTGTGTTTATAAACCAGTCTTCTTGGGTATGCTCTATCAATATTCGGAAGAGCGGGTCCGATCTTGAGCAAGCCCTGGATGCCTCGTCTATTGAGATTTCGGAGCATTTTTTTATCCCGTATGAGTGGTTATCTGGGAAGAGGGAGATATGTTGTGCCATTTCTAACAATAACCTCCTATTTGCTCACGGTGGTGATCTGGCGGTGATCAGAGGTGGCCTTGACTTTGTTCAACGAATGAGAATGGAATAAAGCCTGGTATCCATAGGAGTTCTAGCGTACTATTATAAGAGTTTGAAGGAGATACATATCTACGCGGCAGGTGATGGGGCGTATCCGAAGCGTCGGGTATCTTATGTTATTAGAAACCCGCGTAGAAACAATGAGCAGCTCTATGTTACCCAGCTACTCCGCACACTGGCATAATATTGTACACCTGTCCTTCCCGACACCCGTTTGCAACTACGCAAGAATATGAGTGTGACAGAAGTACGTACCAATGCGTAGGACGTTTTGTAATTCCGTGTTACAATTGCACCAAGGTGGTATCGAACTACGGAGTAATACAGAATGGCGGTTCGTATGGCTCAGGTTCTCCACACCCCCAAAATCATGCACGTCTAGACCGTTTTCTTCATGTTGGTCGTGTGCATATGCACACCGTGGGGAGAACACGGACCCAGCCGTTTTGAGCAGACGTAGACCCCTGACGCACGGGCGATGATAACAGGGACAGATGTCTTGTCCCGTGTAATAAGACTCGAGATCAACGCTAACCCACAAGGGACGAATGGCTTTCCGATAAGAAACTGCCGTATAAGTGAGCTGGGGTTGGACAAATACATAAGCCACACGCCCCTTCACAAATCACTGTAATCCAACATCCATCCCTAACTGAAATACTGTTGCTGGCTGAATCAAATCTTCCCACCTACTGTTTTCCGACTCAAAATGGACGTTCCGGAGCCCATCCCAGGTACAACCTACCTGGTCGACCCCCAACATCGAGCCAATACACAACACGGTGGCGATGGAGAAATCGTTCTTATTCCTGCGCCATCGGGTGATCCTGAAGATCCATTGAATTGGTCTGCTCGAAGAAAGTCCCTGTCAATATTCTGTGTTGCCCTGTATGCCTCTCGTTTTCTTTAAATTCGATCTCTTATAGATTATGCTGACCGAGTCAACATCAGATACACACTGTTTATTGGCCTGTCGGGCTCCTCCATCTACTCTGCATTGGTGCCCATTTCTCAAGCATCTGGCCTTCCCGTCAACATATTGAACGAGGGTACCGGGTATTCGTTCCTTTTGATGGGATGGGGCCTGTTATTCTGGCAACCTTTTGCCCTTCGTTACAGTAAAAGATTGACATATTTGATCTCTTGCTTGGGAGCACTTGTATGTTAAGGCCCATACCATGTTGTTTCGTGAAGGTCAACTGTGCTTACATTCATACTAGGCTTGCTCTATCTGGAGGTAGGGAAAGGCCCCCATATATTCAAAACGGCAGAGCTAATAAGCGGCAACAGTCCTTACGTTAAATCTCAAGGAGAATGGATTGCCAGGTCAATTCTTTTTGGCTTCTTCGCAGCTCCTTGCGAAGCCTTGCCTGAAGTGACAATCACGGACATTGTATGTTCAAGAGAAAGAAACGCGAGATCATTTCTCAACTGACAGTAAACTTAGTTCTTCTTGCATCAACGAGGCCTGTATATGAGCGTTTACGCAATGACACTGGCTGGAAGCAATTACTTTGCGCCTGTCATTTTCGGGTTCGTTGCCGAGCGTCAAGGATGGAAGTGGGTGTTTTATTGGCCAGCTATCTTCTTGAGCGTCGTGTTCTTGGTTCTCCTCATTTTTATGGAAGAGACAAACTACGACCGTGACGGCCAGGTTCTTGAAGCCGTCCGTTCAGATGAGAAACCCCAAAGCCCCGAAAATACGAAGGCCAATCTCGAAAAGCCGAAGAGTCAGCCAGGAACCGAGAACGAGTGCGCGGCATCCATTCAACCACACGGGAAGAAGAGCTATCGACAAAGGCTATCGCTTTGGACTCCCATTCCAGGGCAAAGCATGATAAGCAGGTCTATTCGGGCTTTGCGCTTTCTTGGTTGGCCAGTCATATTTTATTCTGGCTTTTCTTACGGCTCCTACCTGATCTGGTTTAATGTTCTCAACGCCACCGCATCTCTGATCCTTAGCTCCCCGCCATACAACTTCACGGCATCGATGGTGGGGCTAAGTTACTTGGCCTGTGTCATTGGGGTCACCCTAGGTACACTTTTCGTGGGGTTTACTAACGACCGCTTTACCATCTATCTAGCCAGGCGCAATAATGGGGTCATGGAGCCAGAACAGAGACTCTGGCAGTTTGTCATTTCTACTCTCCTTGTGCCAGCGGCGTTGATACTTTGGGGCGTCGGGGCGGCAAACCAGATCCACTGGATTGGTCTTTCATTTGCAATGGGAATGCTGGGCTTCGTCTCTGCTTTCGGAATCACGCTCAGTGTTAACTATCTCATTGATAGTTATCATGATATCAGTGGCGACGCCATGACCACTGTCATGATCATTCGGAACACACTTTCTTTTGCGATCAACTACGGGTAATGTCACAACGTTTCCATCACTTTGTCAGGGCACTAACCAGGGTATAGTATAACGCCGTGGATAACCAATCTTGGCTTCCAGAATTGCTTCATCTCTGCAGCATTCATCGGATTACTCGCAAGCTCCGTTTTCATGGTTATGATACCTTTCGGGAAAACGCTGCGCAGAGCTAGTGCAGAGAAGTATTGGAAGCTGACAGCGGGTAATCACTGAGTCGGTGGATCTTCGGATCAACTGGTGGGATGGATACAATCGACAATGAATGATTCCTTGGGGAAAGGGATTGCCGACCCCATAACACACCTGAGGTTGCAGCCTTGCAGGCAATACGTTACTTCGATTTGATTGCAGAGAGTTTGCAGAGGCTTGCGGATGTTCGTTTGTCCTAAAATTCAACATGATAACTCAATGATATCGTCGAAATGTCCGTTTCCCCGCTTACGTTTCGGGATACCCCATAATGTAGGTGCCCGACGCCGAAAGATGCCCGGCCACGTAGCAATGTACAAGTCGCAAACCGGTACACTTTAATACCGGCCATTTGGTTTGCGAGATATCACTGTAGTACAGACCGGGAGCGGTTATTCGAATCGGCAAAACACGTCGAAGTACTATGATTGGCTATGTGACTGATGATTTCTAGAATTGATGCTACATGCACATGCGGCGTGAGTGGTGACGATGCGCAAATGTTAATGATTCGTTTAAGAATGACCGAACCGGAGTACCCACAACCACGCGCTACCCTATCAGCCAGGAATATTGCATCTCTTGTGTTGTCTCTATTGCGCGCATATCCGTTCTTGCAGTCTATAAGGTTCCCAGTAAAATATTCAGTTAGGTTCTCCTCTTGAACATCTTCCTGTTCATCATAACATCACTCCCGAAAGAACATCCTGGTCTATCTAAAAGGCCATTACTTTTTAATTATGAATACCGCATCCTCAAAAACCTACTCCGACTCGGTTGCTTATTACAATGGCCGTGTCTTTACTGTCGACAGGGAGCGTGAATGGGCGGAGGCTTTCATTGTGAATGATCTCGGTGTATTCGAGGCAGTTGGCCTCGATACCGAAATCCTCACAATCGCCAAGAACCGCAAGCTTGTCAAGTTTGATCTCCGAGGCCACTTTGTTATGCCAGGAATCCACGACGCCCATGCGCATATGTATGCTGCTGGTCTCGCTCATATGAGCGAGAGTTCTTTGGATTTCGAACCTAACGATTCTCGAATCGCAGACAAGTTACACCAGGGACATTGCATGTGCTCCCATACTGGGGCTAGGGAAGACTGGATCGTTGGAAACAGCTATCGCTCGATGCATTTCCCCGGAGGCACGCCAGATCGTTCAGTCCTCGACAACCTGTTCCCAGACCAGCCAGTGGTTTTACGCGAGCTTACAGGGCACAAAGTTTTGGTCAATACAGAAGCGCTGAAGAGGCTTGGCTTGGATGATTCGGTCAATGACCCCCCTGGTGGCCGCTTTGCGCGCAGACAGGATGGCACGTTGACTGGAGAGATTCTCGAGGCTGCCATGGAGAGAGTCTGGGTATATATGCCGATACCTCCAATGTCTCATTTCAAACGTGCCTTAAAGCATGCATATTCCATATGTCACTCATTTGGAATCACGTCCAGCCAGGAGGCAAGTGCAAGCACCGCCTACCTGCACGCCCTCAAGGAGCTAGAGGACGAGAACAGGCTGGACCTGGATGTTTACACACATATTATCAGCTCTCCGGGGGGGATTGTTGGAGAGCCCGAGGATACTCTATCAGCTTTGATCGACATTGCGGAAGGTTTCAGGACCAAGCACATTCACCCCCAATTTGTTAAGTTTCTTCTGGATGGTGCGCCTATTGGGCCCAACTACACCCAGGCAGACCTTGGCGAAGACGGGAAAGTCAACCCGCAAAACTTGGTTGTCACTCGAGAGAAGTTATCAAAGCGCCTTAAGGTCTTCGACGCCAGGGGCCTGACGGCCAAAATCCACGCGACAGGCGAGGGAAGTGCAAGGATGGCACTGGATGTTATCAAAGAGATACGGGAGATGAACAAAGACGGCCCAAGACATGAGATTGCGCACTGCAATGCCATTACGAAAGGTAATAGCATCAATGACCCAACCGCACCCTAGACGGCTGCAGGAAGCTAACTATCTTTGACCGCAGATGATGTCAAGCGATTTGCCCCTTTGAAAGTTACCGCAGAAATGTCTCCAGCAATTTTCCATATAAAAGAGCTGTCGGATGCCAACCCGGAACTGAGCAAGTGGGATTTTTCCGGTATGTTGGCAGCTGGCACCCTTACAACCGTCGGGTCAGACTGGGTGGTAGTTCCAACTCCCAACGTTTTGCCGGCTATTGCCCCAATTGCGGAGCCCCTCGGATTAAGCTTGAAGGGGAGTACCGACGATGGTCTCACGGACACACAAAGAGGAAGTCGTGCCCTTATCCGCATGATCACAATCAATGGCGCGGAAGCAGTAGGAGCCAAATTCCGATCAGGAAGTATCGAGGTTGGCAAACGTGCCAATTTCATTGCTATGGACAGTGATCTCACTGAAGGGAAATTTACGGACGCAAAGGTTTTGCAAACCTGGTTTGAGGGACGCATCGTATACAGCGCTCGCCATGACGGATCTGTATCTCTCTAGGTTGTACAATAAGTCATCAATGCATAAGCCGCACTGCAAATCTACGTCGCATCTTGATAACGCCAGTCAATATCTACTCAATTGAAGGCTCAAATAATATCTGTTGGTAGAATAAACGTCCCTTTGTGATTTCTATAACATCATACATGATTCAGGCTGTATCGACTATAAACCTTGAATGTGTTGGTTGCATCGGGTAAAAAGGTCCGAAATCCGGAGTACGGAAGCCTGGAATGGTGGGTGCACTTGCCGCTGTTCGGCCGCCAGGTCTTATCTAGAAGACCTCCAGGGATTATCTAGATATGACAGGTTTGCATAAAGTTGTGGTATTATCTTGTTATAGTGATATTGGCCTAGTATTAGTACAATAAGTGTATACAGTCGTGGAAGTCAAACATCTCGTTTTCTACTCCGTAGCAGGACTGGAGTATTACCGCACGCATGCGGCAGCCAATCATTAGATTTTACGCGAAAAGGTGGAGATTCCATCACGCATCAGATTACCCCAGAACGACCCCAGATACGATACCGTATTAATGACGGTATCCGTAATGATAAGAATAGCGTCGACTATGTCCACCGTGAACGTAACCGCTTATCGCCTGGACACAACCGACCCCACTCGGGAAGATACCTCCATTCTCCCTCTGCAAATCTCTGCGATGGCATATGGCATATCGTGACAACACTGAGACAACCGATTCAATCTTCAATGCATTCGAAGATTGGATCTTTCACCGAACGAGAACAATTATGCATCCTGTGGTACGACCGCCTCCTGTCGCACGATTTCGGACAAAGACAGGATGCATGACCTGTTAGTAACAGTCCACTTCGCTCGCCTGGCCTCGCAATTGGCGGAGTATTGGCAAACTGACTCTCTGTAGGTAGAACCCGACGAAAGAAATGTGACGAACAATTTCCCAGGTGTTTGAATTGCAGGAGGTCGTGGCGCATTTGCATCTGGCCGTCGCCAGGGGATAATAATGACAGAAGGCGCGGGAAACGTACCCCCAAGGAACCCTCGGGGACTGTTGTTGGGGCCAATTTCGATGCATCCAGGCAAGCAACCCATTCGATGGTATGCCCGGTTACATGGAGACTTGCTCAAGCAGATTTGGAGGCTACGTTGCTGCATCATTTTCTGCATGATCTCTTCCCTATATTCGTTCTTCCCGGATTCGACAAACAACTTCTTGCCGGAATCATGCATGATGTCGTCACCATCTCCAGACACCATGATGGTCTACGATACTGCATGCTCGCCTGCAGTGCCGCCCATATGCATGCCTCTCGACCCGACTTTTCCGAAACATCAAGCCTTGTGTATTACACACGAGCAATATCCGAGACAAACAGGGCTTTGGGACGAGTCTCCGAGAAAGGGGCTCAGATTGATGATGGTATCATTCTTTCTGTGCTATATCTTTTACTCTATGGTGTAAGTGTTCCCCAGACGATTGTTCTGGTGCCTGGTGGTTTCCCCGTGTATCAACTGTTCTGATATTCTATATTAGAGTTGCTCTTTAAATGGAGCCGAAACTGCTCAGCACGCAGCAGCTGCTATGCAGTTGATCAAGCTCAAGTTTGGAGGCCTTGATCCACATATGGTTTCAATGCGGCCGTTGGATATAATCATGATAGAAAGCACTCTATTCAACTCTTTCCGGCTGGCAACGTGGAACCCGAGCTGTTGGGAACTGGATATTGACGCCAGCATGTGGTCAATTGCTGAAAGATTGCTCGACGGAACGAACGATAATGTGTCATCAAGTCCCGTCCTCGGATTTCCGATGGCCATAAAGAAGATAATACTTTGTCTTTGCCGGGTTTGCCGTGATCCCGGAGGCGTTGACGATGACATCGTGGAAGGAATCCTGGCTGAGATTCTGCACTGTCAGAATGTTGCGGCCAGTGGTCGATTCACTGGGCCACAGAGAAGCTGTGACACACTGGATGAGGTGTATCAAGATGCACATTCACTAGCTCTACTGACCGCAATTGTGTTAGTGGGTCAAACCTTCGGGTTAAAGCAAACGGTGATACTTGCCGACATAGATGTGAATTGGCACCTCCAACAAGCACTGGACTTGTTCCACAGGGCACGGAAACATCAAAGGTGGTTGGAATGCTTTAATACTTCATGGCCTGTATTCCTTCTTGGCTGCTGTATAAATAGGGCTGCGGATATCGGCGCAATCCGACATGATTTAACATCAAGATGGATACAGACGTCACACGCCGCTGTACACCACTTGGTTACCAGGCTGGAGGCATTGTGGGAAAGTAGGTTTCAGTAATACTACCGTATTACCTGACCTGTATGCCAGTACTATTAGTTGAACCAACACCTTTTTTGCCGAACAATATAGACGAGTAGGTTTAATATATAAAACAGTTAGGTTTAATATATATATAGACGGCCCTAATGGCCCGGAGGCAAATTCAAATCTAGTAGATTTAAATACTAAGGGGATTAACTTACATGCCCCTTTATACTATAGACGTTTTTGTTAACTATATCCTAGGTAAGCGCTCGGGGTCCGAGGCGATTATACTTATGATCACGCGGGTAGACAGGCGATCGTATATATTAGTCGCTATGTGATCGCTATGATCGTAGAGTGATCCCGTGGTTAGTGTAAGTGAGTGTAGTGGTGTTATGAGATGTTCACGGGAAGGAGTAGGGTGCAGGTAGAGGCCGCAGAATGGGCCGTAACACTAGAATACACTAGGTTGGTAGTACTATCACACTATGGAATACAGGATAGAAAAGTAATTGTCAGCGGCCTCGTCTAGTTAAGAGTCGCCCGGGAGTAGCTTTGCATCCAAGATCCCAAATTGGCCAAGTTATGTGGAAACTTGCGCAGTCGTCGAATCCTGATTGCCAAGTCGGATCCTTCTCACGTTACGATCGTTGACTTAACATCACTTAATATAGAAATGGAAAGTTGACCACAACGTGTATATTATACTCTGTTTAAGACAGTAGAAAGGTCAAATACATCCAAAGAAAGCTATATTCGGGGGGGGTTGGCGTCGCACAAATGCGCCCCAACCCCTCCTTTACATGAGAAGAGAATGAGCCCATCGCCACATTGCCAAGTCGTACCGTCATAGATTCCAGACCAATACCGGAGGCGGGAACCCTCTTACACCAGGTAGCCGTTATTAATAAGTAGGTTAACAGTGTCCTCGGGAATGCCCGAGATAACATTGTCGAGGGCCGAGACAGCAATAATACTGCAGAGGTCCTGGATAGGGGCACCCTTCTCGAGGAGGAAGGCACCGAGACCGGCAACGTGGGGAGAGGCCATAGAGGTTCCAGAGTAGATATCAGTCTCGCCACCAGGGATTGCAGAGAGGATATCAACACCAGGGGCGAAGACGTCGACGAGGGGGCCGATATTAGAGAAGTAGGCAATAGTGTCATTTCTGTCGGTAGCACCAACAGTGCAAGCCGTAGGCTCCGAGGCCGGGGAGAAGAGGGAGGCATCCCTACCAGCGTTGCCAGCAGCGACAGCAAGGAAGAGGCCAGCATCGTAGATAGCCTTTGCGGCGGCGTTCATAGAGTCAGAGGCGGGACCACCGAGAGACATATTAACAACAACACCATTCTTGCAGTCGCGGGTAGCAGAATCCGCAATAACAAACTCCATACCGGCAATAACCCCAGCGCTGTTTTACACGCGTTAGCCCATTGCCTTATTATTAGGGAGGTCGCCACTTACGTGCTACCGCTACCATCATTGCCAAGGACCTTAACGGCGTAGATAGTAGTGTCCTTAGCGACACCGTAGGTGTTGCCGCCAATAGTGCCGGCAACGTGAGTGCCGTGGCCGTAGCCATCAGTGTCGCTATCATCAACGAAGTTGCCCGCAAAGTTAGCACGGCCACCAAAGTCCTATATGCCGTATTAGTTAAGTGTCAAGTAGATTAAGTTTCTAGTTCCTTTAGTAGGTAGGGGCATCGTACCGGGTGCTCAGTGTCAACACCAGTATCGACAACGTAGGCGCAAGTACCAGCGCCGGGGTTATAGTCGTAGGTGTAGGTAGTGCTACCGGGCTTAGCGCTAGAGATGCGGGCGAGACCCCAGGGGGCGTTCTCCTGAGCCAGGCTAACCGTGATAACGGCGTCCTGCTCAAGGTAGTCAACGCTAGGGTCGTTCTGGAGATCCTCGACCTCCTTAGGGGTCAGGCTGGCAGCGAATCCAGTAAAGCCACGTGAGTAGGTATAGTCGGCCTTAGCCGAGACAGACGAGATGGCCGAGTTGATAGTAGCCTTGGAAGCATCGGCCTTGAACTTGATGATATACTTTCCGTCAATGACCTTAGCGGCGCGAGGGGTAACGATAGGGGCGGGCGAGCTGCGCTTCGTCGAAGGAGCGGCCATAGCCAGGGGGAGGAGAGCGAGGAGAGTAGAGGCACGCATTTTGGCGGTGGCCTGAGAGGTTATAAGATGAAGTATGTGATGGATAGAGGAGATTGTTTGGTAATGATGACGAGGCGGATGAGGTGAAGAAAAAGACACGATTGAACGGGGACGAGGCCGTCTATTTATCTTTTACGGCTATCAACGTTGCCATGAAGTCGTCGGTCTCGTCGGCCTCGTCGGCCCCGTCGGCTCTGATCTCGAAAACCCCTCGTGGAGCAGATGCCATCATCCAGACAGCCGTAGTAGACACAGGGATATCTGCATATCCGTAGGATATTACATGGTACGCCGCCATTACCCCACACTGGACCGAAGTGCTGTCCTGTGTATAAACAGTGGCACCCTGAACATGGCCACCCGTGGCACCCAACGCCACGACTTCGTTATTAGCCATCTGTATCAGCCAGCAGCCCCTAGCTGCTGCACGCGTTCATTTTGTAGATGACCTCATAGAGGACCTTCTCCTATTCATTTAATCAAGAAATAAAGCAACTACCAGATACATTATCGCAGCAGAAGACTCTCTAGACGTACGCGTGAGGTTATCGTAGCCACAACCGTCTTGAGTCTTGCGACCATGTCAGACGCACACGCCGACGCTTTTACGCACAAGGGACGACCTGGCAGGCTTCTATGCGTGAGTCTCTACCGATTCGGGGCACAATTATCTTGACGGAAGCTCCGCGTGCCAAATCGGGCCATCCTATTGTTTCCCTCTGCCCCGGCAGGTTGTGTTGCATCGCCTGTTAACTCGCGGATGCAACAGGCCATCACGAGTAGAGGCAGCCGTGCTGGTGCCTTCAATAATACGGTCATCGCAGGCCTCCGATATAACAAGGGTTGCTACTATTAAGAATACCGATCCCGGACTGTAACCTATCAGGTAGCATGTGTAAGATGCCCTGCCCCCTTGCCCCCCTAAACCCGTCGATAAACCCGTCGACTCTCGATGATCGTAATTTGGCCAATGTCCGTTAAGCTCACCCTGTTAATATGCTGCCTCTTTAAACGATCACAAACCGGGTTCCTAGCAATTGTGCGAATGCTATGCTAATGTTTCGATCAAGTCCACTCGTACGACTATTGCGAGTAGAACCGGCAGGGTCGTGGGCTATCGTCCAAGCTTGCATGCCTAGCCAACACACGTTACATCGGGTGGGAGCTCAGCAGAGCCATTCGCGTAGCGGATGCGGCTCGTAGGAAACGATCCAGTGGGATATAGAGGAACCGTCATTGCAAACTCAGCCGGTTTTGGTTATGTCTCACTCCACAGGCCCATCCCCATGTAAGGTGTAATGCCGACCCGCTCTCCGGGCGATCGACATATTGCTTTATAACACAGATAGTTCTAATAACTGTACATCGTACGCTATACGAGTTACATAGACCTACATAACAGATAAGTTTGGTGAGACCTACTAAGGCGTACTAGTAATGTGGTGACATCCCCTAGTCATTTATATCTTATAGCTTTACGGGCTCTTACACAGTTTTTGCCATTGTTGGAGGTTTATCCACAGCGGCCGCTCCCTTAAGGGTGGGCCTTGTCATAATATCGAATGCACGGGAATGAACGGATATCACACAAGCAGGTGTCAGGCTTATGTTATCCAATTCCCGGGGCTAGCCAGAGCGTTTAGACTAGTGAGCGATAATAATAACCTTATTTTCATCTATACGTGTAATACTCAGTGTCCCCATTAAGTCCTCGTATTAAGGGGATCCACTCACGGCAACGTCTACTCCCCACTAGGAGGCTGATTCAGTGACTTACAGGAATCTCCTTCTGAACCTTCCTTAACAATTAAGCAGCTTTATCTCGAGAATCCTACTGGAAGCTTAGATGAGGGAGGGGAAGGCAAAATGCTCACCTGCCAAAGTTCCGTTAGTAAATACGGATAAGAGGAGTATAGCGTCGGAGCTTCCACAATTACAATAGCCAGTAACCACCTGCAGGAGCTGGTACGTAGCAAGAAATACACGCATTATCGCCAGGGGACCCTTGTCTCGTAGGCCAGATGGCCACTACCCCCGATATGGCTTAGGTGAGCTGGCGGAGGCCGCGGAGCTCCGGCAATGCGGGGGGGAGACGAGCGCCAAGACCATGACAATGTAGACGGGTACGAGAAATACCAGCGGGACAATGACTGCATGCAAGCCATAAGAGAGGGACCTTTGGTCTCTCGGCATTGTGGATGCGTTGATGCGACCCCGTGACGCACCTCGCCGTCTTAGTATTGGGGCTGATATTATACCCGGCCCCTGGCGCAACGGAGGGACGTGAGCCAGGGCAGGCCGCAGGACTCACACCAATGGGCGATCAATTTGCTCAACCAACTACCGTGTCGGGCGGGCCACTCCGAAAATCAGGGGAAATGCGGAGTACGTTGTAATATTGGCTGTGCTTCTCCCCGTGGCTCGCAACATCTTAACAGCGCCCTTATGACATTCATTCTCTCCACCTAAGTGTGCAGTAAAGGAAAGGACGCCTCGTGCATCTTGGCTTGGCAAGGCCTAGACTCAATAAGCCGACTTGAATGAATAAGTGGACTTGGAAACAAAAAAAGAACGCAACAAGGCCCGGCCCGGCGAAAAAGGTTCTGAACTTCCCGGTCAAGTATCGCCATCAAGTGACACCAGCCATAAGACTTCTGCCTTCCCCACTTTTCAATCGGGATGCATATGGTGTACGACGTATGCTACTCACAGCCGTGACCCTCCAAGGGACCAACGGAAAGTCCCCCACATAAGTCCCGAGACTTAACGTCTCGTCGGTTTGCGCCATCTCCCCCAGGCTATTAACCTCCACAGCTCGTTATGTCTTAGGCGCAATGTTTCCGTAGAAATATCGCGTACCACGCTAGTGGGGATGCACACAGCTAGGGGAGAGATAGTGAGATACTAGGCATTATAGTCAGATTACGAGAGCAGAGTGCGTCGAATCTAAGCAAATGTGTAATAATAATGAGACTAGCTAGAAGGAGAAGAGGCTATGATCTCTAGGCTGCTCCTCGTAGGTGAGGGAGACAGGCAAGGGGCAGGAGCGATGCCTACTGGAAAATGGCTATCTAAAGTGACAGTCATTTTGAATAACGGGCCAACCCGAGGTGTTACGGCCCATTCTGCGACCTTTATAATATACCCTACTTTACCCCGTGACCCCTATCTTACTTATTACTACGCTTACTTATACTAACCCCGCGATCATTACGATTATTAATAATTATAATAATTAGCCTACTACGATTATTACATTTTATAATAATTACCCCTCCGCGATCATTGCATTTCCTAATAATCGCCTAGTATATAGTTAACTTATTTCTTATAGTATAGATAGTCTCTACTAGCTATTAATAATATAGTTAACGCTTCTATTAAACTAGTTCCTAATACTAAGCACCTGCGACTATAACTATATATTGCTTAACCGACACCCTAACGGCCTCGCTAACATAAAACGATATTATCTCTAACTACCCTGACCTATATGCCGCGATGCTTTATTAAAGAAAGCACTGTTTTGCCCCACCACGCTAGTGCAGACCGGGGTAGAAAGTACTATCGTATTCGTGAGTAGAAAGCACTAGACTTTTTATAGGTAAAATGGATTAAATATAGATGCATCGATTTATTATAATGGGATCTATGCTATATGTTTATTTTAGAGTCTAAAATGCAGGATTGCGACTAGTATTCTAGTTCTTATAATTACCCTTTTAGGCAGTTAGATAGAACCTAGATCGTAAGGGCCCTGACCTGTATGCCTGTGACGGTTGGGTCAACTCTGTGCTACAGGGTAGTTAGAGATAATGTCGTTTTATATTAGCGAGGCCGTTAGGGTGTCGGTTAAGCAATGTATAGTTACAGTCGTAGGTGCTTAATATTAGGAACTGGTTTAATAGAAGCGTTAACTATATTATTAATAGCTAGTAGAGACTGTCTATGCTATAGGAAATGAGTTAACTATATACTAGGCGATCGCTAAAGGTATAGAGCGATTATAGAGGTAATCGCTATAGTTACCGAGCGATCGTATAGTTAATCGCTAGGTAATCGCTACGGTCGTGAAGCGATCGCGTTATTAGTTATAAGTAAGTATAGTAATAAGTAAGTAGAATGTTATAGGAAAAAGTAGGGTATACGTAAAGGTCGTAGAATAGGCCGTAACACGATGCTCCTCTCCTAAGGATCTTATCCCTAAGATCCCTTCGTCGTAAGCTATCGTTTTTTCCCTTATATATTAGTTCCTTCGTAGGTTCTTTTCCTTCTTTATCTATCCTTTATTATATCTAGTCGTGTCGCTAAACGTTCGCAAAAGTCGTCGGCAGACGCAAGGAGTCGGAAGATTCGTCTCCTTAAAACTATTCTCGAAAATCCTTCTAAAATGCCTTCCTATTCTAACTATTAGGCCCGAGGGCTATA